>WBNM01032222.1:337838-382955 GCA_013399055.1 Ramphastos sulfuratus | reverse complement strand
CCACTTGAACTTGGAGCATCTGTCCTGCAGATGGTCCCTTCTGAAGATGCCTGGAAGGGCTAAGAGGGAAAAGGAGATTTTAGGAGGAAGAGATTCCTGGGCTTTAGTGGGCTTGGTATATAATAAGCAGGGGTTTAGCAGAAATTCCTCTGCCTTCAGCAGAGAGCTGCACATGTGGTGGAGCACAGCACCACGCAGCCGCCCAAGGAAAGCAGGCTGCAGGCACCAGCTGGAGAGGGTGCTGGGGGCTGGCTGCTCTGGGGGTCTGCCCCAGCCCAGGCAGGGCCCAGCCCTCCCGGCAGGCAGGTGACCCAGACCAGCAGATCAGCTCAGCTTTAATGGCCGTGGGGGTTTTAGGTGGACGTTTGGAGTCTATTTTAAAGGCACCTTCCAACTGAAACAAGTCTGAGAGTCCTTCCTTCTGCAGAGGGCTGCTCCCTGCCCCTGCAGGGACCAAAGGGATGTGCAGCTCTGACTCTAAGAGAGGGCAATAAGCAAGAACTGTGCAAATAAATTGAACTCTTACCTGTGCCATCTATTTTGTAGCTACATGAAGAATGCAAAGGTTTCTGTCTAAACCTCCCCTGGTGCATTTCCTCTTGTTGGGAGGAGAGACCAACCCCACCTCACTGCAGCCTCTCAGAGCTGCACAGAGCAGTGAGGTCTCCTTCAGCCTCCTCTTCTCCACACTGCACACCTCCAGCTCCTCCTCCCCAGCCCTGTTCTCCAGACCCTTCCCCAGCTTTGCTGCCCTTCTCTGGACCTGCTCCAGCCCCTCAACATCCTTCTGGGACTGAGGGCACCAAAACTGAACCCAGTATTCAGGGTGTAGCCTCCTCAGTGCCCAGTACAAGGACGCAAGCACAGCCCTGCTCCTGCTGGCCACATCACTGCTGGCAGCGAAGAGAGGAACTCTAAATACTAAACTAAAAAGGAGAATAAAGAAGTGTTCCTCAGAAATCTCTGTGCTGTTAGTGTGAGCAGGGTGTTCTGGGAGGAACTGTAGCTACTCTTGGTGCCAAAAACTACAAGAAGGTTTTCTTAGCAGCACAGGTTCTGACAGCAGCTGAGATTCCCTGACAGCAAAGCAGAGGCCAACTCCGAGCAGCAGATGTATTTATGGACCCTCTTTAGCTGCCCAGAATCTGATCTGAATCAAAACAGGGATGTAGCCAGGAGCAATGTGGGAGCTGGAGGCAAAGCAAAGCTCCTGCTGATCTGGAGAAGGCTCTTTTAATTGCACGTGGACTAGATCTGAGGAGTCCACCAGGGCTGGCAGGGCAAGCTTTCAGAAGCTGACAACCATCAAAGCTAAAATCGTCCATGGAAAAGCAAACAGAGGAGCTAAAATCAGCCTTCCCCCTCTCCTCTGCTCACTGAATGCACAGGATGGGCAGGGTTCAAGCAGTGAGCAGCTCCACGATGCTGCTGCTGCCCCAGGCCTTATTTACTGTACACAATTCATATCCTGCTCCCCAGCCAGGCTCAGGAGCTCCTCAGCAGCTCCTCCTGCCTCTGCTCACAGCAGAGTCTCAGAGCTCCAGGAGCAAAGTGAATTTACTTTTATTGCTCTCCTGAGGGCAGGGACCTGGCACAAGATCCTGATCCTCCAGCAGAAGGGGAGGCCAAGAGCAACCTTCCTGCCAGGGTTTAGGGTCAAAGCAGGCAGGCAGGACTTCAGGTTTTACTGTGATGCTGTGGCCAAAGGGCTCATGTGCAGTGGATCTATAAACAAAGGGACGCTGGTGATGGTTTCATCTTCCTCCCTAGCAAAGGTGGGGTTGTGAAAGGTGGAGTTAGTGGGAAGGTGATGCTGTGAGTCACAGAAAAGGCTGAAAACTCTTCACTGGGTGTAGCCCCTTAAAGGAACCTGAGGCTCACCTGAGGGCACAAGGACACTGCTGGGGAGAGGGCAGAGGCCCCTGGGCAATCAGCAAGGCAGGGTCAGGCTTGAGTGCTGAACTGGACACAGCTTGTGCAAGACATGGTGCACCTTGGGCTCTTATGCAGGGTCATGGAGTTGTTTGGGTTGGAAAAGACCTCTGAGATCATTGAGTCCAGCTTCCAACCTCAGAGTCCTATGGGCATCAACCATCTACCATGGCCATGGGTTTCTTGGACACCTCCAGGGATGGGGACTCCACCACCTCCCTGGGCAGCCTGTGCCAGTGCCTGACCACTCTTGCAACAAAGAAATTTTATCTCATCTCCAACCTAACCCTCCCCTGGCACAGTTTCAGGCCTATTCCTCTCCTATCACCTGGTACTACAGAGAAGAGCCCAACCCCCACCTTGCTGCTATAGGGAGCAGTGAGGTCTCCCTCAGCCTCCTCTCCTCCAGCATGGGTGACCAATCCTGGAACAAGAGCAGACTGAGGAGCTTTGGGTGCTTGCAGTCCTGATGCCAAGGCTGGGTGTTTCCCTGGGGATATGATGGGAGCTGCCAAAGGAGCCAAGACACCAAACATCACCTCCACAGGCACACCAAAGCTGAGCAGCTGGGGCAAGCAGCACTTCCCTCAGCTCTGAAAGCCTCAGGAAGGTAGCTCTGACCCAAAGCTATGGAGCTTCTGTCGAGCTGAGTTGCATCTTTTGTTTCAGGTCCTGCTCTACCAACATGTTTTGCCTGGCTCTGCTCAGCTCAGAGGTAGCAGGATGATGTTTAAGGGCTGTGATTTATTGGTCTGAGGAGACAACCAAATGATCTCACTAGGGTTTAAAGTCTATAAATCCATCAGCTTATTCTTATTAACAAAAGAACTTTGCATGCTGATGTTCATCTACTGCAGTTTAATATCTTTTTTCCTAGCAGTAATCAATGGAGGAGTTCTCTGTTGCTCCTCATTACAAAAATAATCAACTACCTGCATCTGTTCATCCAGGCTGCTGCCAAAGCACAGCACTGCTGCCTGCACTGCTCAGCCATGGGCAGATAAAGCTTTAGATTTAAATGGCCACCCCACAGCCTGCTCCTGGTGCTCCCCTGCCTTCCCCATAGGTAACAGGAACGGTGGCACTGGGCAGTGGGCACCAATCTGTCACAGCCCTGCATCCTTTGGAGCCAAAGCAGCTGACAAAAGCATCACCCAAAGCATGGTGGAGTCCCTGGCAGCAAGCCCTGGTGAGGCTCATGAGAAACTGTCTTAGGAGCCTGAAAAGCATCAGGAAGAATTTGGGAGCTGGGAGAGGCAGAGCTGAGCACTTGGCAAAGTTCTGGTTTTGTCCTGGAGCTCTGCTGCTGCAGATGCCCCTGGGTGAGACAATGCAGAGCAGCCTCCCCTCCCTTCCCCGGGGAGCCCAGGCTGGAGCCCAGGCTGTGTGGGCAGCAGGCAGAGCAGGAGCATGGAGTTTCTATGGAGATGGGAATTGGGCAGGAAGTGCATTTGCTCCCGATTCAGCCACTCTTCCTGATCCTCTAAGGCACCATTATAGCCACTTCTCTCCCCCTGAAGAGACAATGACATCTTGGGAGCAATGGCAAAAGCAAGGTCGAGGCTGGCCTCGGGTGGGGGCACCTGGTAGGCTTGTGGCAGGTCCAGCCTGCCAAAGTGCAGCCCACGGCAGGGACTGGCTCCTGGAGCTGGCAGTGGATGCCAAATGTAGAGGAGCCAGTGGGTGGGTCAGAGTTAATAGATACTAAGAAGCATTTCTCAATTATCAGGAATCTCATTAACACCAACGATGCTACCAAACAGCTCCCTGCAGAGCAGGCAGGCAGCAGCTGGAGATCACAGAAGGGCTTGGGCTGGAAGGCACCTTAAAGCCCACCTAGTCCCAACCCCCTGCCATGGGCAGGGACACCTCCCACCAGCCCAGGTGACTCAAGGTCTCATCCACCCTGGCAGGGGGCATCCACTGCCTCCCTGGGCAACCTGTGCCAGTGTCTGCCCACCCTCACTGGCAAGAATTTCTTCCAATCTCAGTCTCCACTACTCCAGCTCAAAGCCACTGCCCCTGTCCCAGCACTGCAAGCCCTAGCAAGAGGTCCCTCTTCGGCCAGTCCCAGAAGCAGGCAAACAGAGGCAGCTCTCATGGTCATCTGCACAGCTTCCAGGCCCTGTCACTGTGACTACTCCCCTGCCAGAACACAGAGGGTTACTCCAGCTCTCTATCTCCCTGTCTCCTCTGCCTCTTCCAGAGAATTATTTTTTTAGGGGGTGAAATTTATAACCTGCAAAAGAAATGGTTTGCAGGGTGAGAGCTGCAGAGCTGAGCTTTTCTTTTCAAAGCCACTCATTTGGCTCCCGTTACTGCCCAAGGGCTTGAGCTGCTCCCTGAGCCCCAGCTGTGTCCCGGGGAGGCTGAGGGCTCACAGCACACCTTGACAGAGCCATCAAAGAGCAATGCAGGTCTGGCTTCCCCTGAGCTCCCTCCAGGGACAGGGTCCCTGTGCTGGGCATGCTCCTTCCCAAGGCCTGGTAAGGAAATGCTGCCCACTTTGTATCCCTGTGTAGAGGAGAAGTTGCCTCTTCCAAACCTGCACACAGCAGATGTGTCACAGGCTGACCAGAGACCTGCCCCCACTGCCCCCCAGGCTCCTGTACCAGCCCTTCCACCTCTGCAAGCACCTCTGAGGCACATCTGGACCAAGCTTGGTTTGTTCAACCCAACAGGATTTGCAGAAGAACACAAGAAGGTCCCGGGGGGAGGAAACCCCCAGACCTGCAGATTCTGGTCCAGCACTGGCAGAGGCCCTTGGGCAGGTGAGAGCCAGCACAAACCACATTCCTCACAGCCCAGCTGCCAGGGCTGCCAGTCTCCCTGAAGCCATCCAAATCCTGAGGGCAGGAGCACACAGGGACACAACCCAGCCACAGCAGCTGCTGCTGAGCTCACCCTTCACTGGAAGTCTCCTTTGGTTTAACCTCCTGAGGTCTGGTTCATGTCTGACAGGAGCAGGGCTGAGAGTGCTCAGATAGTGCAAAATGGCCCAGGGGGGCAGAAGGAAGAGAATTCCACCACTCACTGCAGCCTACAGCAAACCTGCAGCTCTGGAGCCTTCCTCTCATTCTTCACTGCTGTCTGCAGCAGGGCTCCACTGACCCATGGCCCTCAGCACCACATCTTCACGGCCTTGGAACCCCTCCAGGGCACCACTGCCCTGGCAGCCTGCTCCAGTGGTGCAGAGAACTCCTGGATCTTGAGCTCACATTACTGTGACACTGACAGCAGATTGGCAGCACTCAGAGCTGCAGCTGCGAAGTTCCTTCCTTCGGTGGCAGCAGCTTGGCCTTGGTGTGCCTGATCCAGTAGTGGGAGCCCTGAAGCAGGCTTTCTGCTGTCCCTGAACCACAGCCCAAAGCTGAAGAGCACCTCCCAAGAGAGAGCCTACCCTGGCTTGCCCCTCAGGGGCTTTTGGAGGCGGCACTGGTTTATTCTTAATAACAATAGGAGTAATGACACCAATAACGACCCTGTGCGTTAAGCCCAGAGCCACTCAGGTGCTGCTTAAGGTACTGAAAATCCCCTGGAAGCCAAATCATCTCAAACCACTCTGCTGCCTGCAGGGGAAAGGCTTCTGCCCACAGCATGGTGCCAGAGAAGTCTGTGCCTGAGCTGCATCTACCTGCCAAGCACTCTGGAGGAGAGCAGGACCCCTTCAGCACAAAACCATCCAGGCTACACTTGTCCCATCCACCTGGAAACTGCCAGGAAGATGCAGGTAGGAGATGGGTCCCTGTCTGGAGCTGCCTCCCTACCCAGCAGCCCTTTGACCAAAAGGTTCCCAGCTCCCTGTGCACTGAACACCAAAAGGCTGTCAGGAGCCCCAGATACTGTGCAGCAGGAGGGACTCAGACTGAGAGCCCTGCAGGGAGCTGGAGCTGGCAAAGCAAGCCTGTGCCTAGGGCAGAGAGCATCCTGTGGTCTCAGCCTGGGGGCCCTTGGGGTTTGCCGTCTGCACACTGAGCACACAGCTCAGAGCCTTCAGCACAGCCTCTCTCCTCCAGCCTCAGAGCTGCACCCATGTATGCCCTGCCATGGACCTGTGGGGTGCCAGGCACCTGCTCCTGCCAGTCTGCACTGGTGGTGCCATCAGCCAGGAGCCCCTGGCAGAGGGCCAAAGGCTGCCTTTCAGCCAGGGCACGTTTCTTGTTCACACAGGGCGAAAAAGAAAAGCCAAAGTGGCCGGGGGGAGTCCCAGTGCCAAGGCTGAGGTGTCAGATCCGGGAAGGTGCTGGAGGCAGCAAGGCTTAGCTGTGCTCAGCAGGCGAGAGCAGCCCTTCCTCTGCCCCCCCCACCGGCAGAGCAGCCCTTCCTCTGCCCCCCCCACCGGCAGAGCAGCCCTTCCTCTGCCCCCCCACCGGCAGAGCAGCCCTTCCTCTGCCCCACCACCGGCAGAGCAGCCAGAGCCCAGGACCCACAGCAGCCCCAGCCAGCAGCTCCAGCACACCCACCCCTCGGACAAGGACTTGGCTGGGGACAGAATTAATTGTAGCCAATCTTCATCTTAATGCTGCTGCAGGATAACCTCCTCCTCTTCCTCCTCAGAGGGCAAGAGGCAGCCCAACAGGAGCCCCAGCTCAGAGCCACCACAACCCCTCCTAACCATAGAGCTTTTGCCTGCCTCTGGGCTGTGGTGTGGGGCACAGTGGGGTTCAAGAGGTGCCACCCGACCTGGCAGACAGCCCTGTGCCCAGGGAGGGGCCGGGGGGCTCTCAGCCATGCCAAGTGTTATGCAGAATGCATGTGACCAGGTTCCCCTGGTGAAAATCCCCAGGGCTGAGGTAGATGAAGGGGGATTATGGGCTGCACTAAGCTGCCCCCAGGGTGAGCAGACAAGGGTATTACTGATACTCAGCTCTGCAGCAGCAGCCATCAGCTGGCCCAGCTCTGTGGGGCAGACCTGAGCTGCTCAGCAAGGCTGTGCCCTGCATTGTCCTGGGCAAGCATGTGATGCCTAGCAGCTGGCACAGCCAGCACAGCATCAGCAGCCTGGAGCAGGGCAGCTTCTCCTTAGGGAACAGAAGGAGCAAGCTGTGGGATATGACTGGGCCAAGCCCTGCCATGGGCACCAGGGAGAGGCCAGACGAGCTGGGCTGATGCCATCCAAGCCCTCACCCTTGGTTCTGGAGCCTTTTCCCCAAGTGGCACAAAGGGATGGTTGGGTCACTCAGCAGCAGGGCACAGGACCTGAGCTGGAGCACTGTGCCAGCCCCCTGGGACATTCCTGTGATCCCTGAGCACCTCCCACATGCAAACAGAGCCACTAGTGGCTGCCCACAGGGCTGTGATGGTTTTATCCAGTACCCTCTCTTCACTGCTCAGCCCACTGCCACCATACCCCATGCCCTTGCCAAGGTCCCCGAGTCACCCTGGTTAACATCTAGGACGTTTCTGAGCTTGTGCTGGCTATAGTGAGCCCCCAGCATTTCAAACACAAGGGGTTAAAGGAGCACCAACATGAGCTGGGCTCTGCCCAAATTTCCTTAGCTTCTCCCAGAACCTCAGCAACACTGTTTATGCTTCCAGAAGCTTCCCATGTGCTTTCCAGATGATGTTTTGGGATCTCAGTTTTGTAAGCAAAACCATCCCCTGAACTGAGTGTGTGCCTGGACAGGTTCTGCTCCCTGCCCTGGAGCCACCTGAGCTGGGGGCAGCTCTTCTCCAGGAGACACACAAGCTCTGCCTGCTCTTGCCTTATGGCTTCTGTTAAAGCCCAGGGAAAATCCCACCCCAGACAGCCCAACTGCAAGCTAGAAACACCTCACAGCTCCAGCAGCAGCACCCAGCAGCTGCCTGCGCTGGGAGAGAGGAGCTGAATGCAAGTTCACATCACTGCAGGCCTTGGCACAAAGATGTTTTCCAAAGGCCTCATCCTGACCTGTACAACAAAGGCACCAGGGGCAGAGGTTATCAGTGCTGTGGGACAGTGAGCATGCTGGCAGTGACCATCTGTGTGTTTGGGCTTCATCTGCCATCTCTGGGAGTTAGTTTGCAAATGTCAAGAGAACAGAACAGTAAAAAGAGTTTTAGATGCCTCTGATTTCCCAGCCAAAGCCTCACCAAGTCCTGAAGACATGGGGGCAGCTCACAGCTGCTTTCAGCCACGCTGTGCTCACATCTGCTGTTCAGTGACAGGAGCAGTCCCTACTGTGCTTTCAGCCCGGGCCAGCTCTCCCAGCAGCTACTGAGCAAAGCCTGGGAGCTGGCACAGTGCAGAGAAGGCAGTGTGCAGATGGTCAGTGCTCAGAAGATGTGGAATGCTCCGTGGCAGCCTCCTCAATGCCAGGGAGCATTTGCCAGTGCTTTTACATTTACCAGCACAGCTATGAGCCAGGTGTTCCCTACCCTCCTGATGCAGGAGAGCTCCTGCTGGCACAGCAGCTCCCACTGAGCACTGGGGAGTGAGGGGAGAAGAGAGCCTGCAAACCACAGCCAAAGGCTGAGTGCCTCCTGAACTCACTGACCCTTCTTTGTGCCTCAGATCAGTAACAGCACAGGAATGGCAGGTGCTCTGGAGCCAATTCTTCACAATCTCTGAGCAAGGCTTTGTCATCCCAGCAGATGGTTACTGCCAGAGGAGCAGGAGTCCTCTCGAGATGGGTAACCGTGTCCAGCTCCCCCCTGGAGAATGGAGCTGTTCACTTGGGAGCACACTGCTGTAAACCTGCCTGCTGCAAACTAATCCTCCAGACATTTGAAGAATCAATCACCAAGCACGAAGCTTCCTGCTGCTGTTACCTCCTGACAACTCAGTCAGGCTGGGACTGCAGTGAAGCTCTGCCAGGGTTCTGAGTGTCCCCCAGAAAGGCTCTGCAGGGATCAGCCTGCTCAGTCCTATCCCAAGCAATGGTGCAGAGCTCGGCCTGTCAGCAGCACTTGGCTGTGAGAGAGGACACAGGACTCGCCTCACCCCTCCATCACGATGTCCTTCCCCACAGCCACAGGGATCACCCCCACAAGTGGCACAGAGCAGCAAACCCCTCTCAGTTCCAAAGCCGTTGGCAGCCATCCTTGCCCTGGCTGCAGCAGTGCTTGCCTGTGCAGACCTCTCACACCAGCTGTGAGTGCCCAGGCACCTGAAGCCAGCCTGGCACTCAGGCTGAGCATCCTGCTTAGCTCAGAGCATCTGTGCAGCATGCAGGAGAGCAGAGCCGCCCAGCAGTGCCTTACAGACACAAAATTTAGCACAGAGAAGCCACAGAACCAAACACAGCACCAAATCCTCCTCCTCCTGCAGGACTTTGCCTGGTGGAGGTGCACATGGAACCAGAAAGTTGTTTTTGCTGGAAAAGACCTCCAAAATAAAGTCCAAGCACCAGCATAAGCCCACCACAGCCATTAAAGCAAGTTACACCCACAGCAGCTCTTCGCAGGAGTCCCACCAGACCAGAAAGGGATTCCACTGGCAGGACCTCTCAACCACACTGATCTGGCTTCTCCCGATGTGGAACTAGATCAAGTCCCATCCTGTGCTAGGGTGGAGATGACCCAGTTGATGTCTGTGCTTAAAGACATGATGTCAGACTGCCCCAGTGGGGCAAGGGAAGCAGCTATCAGAAACCACAGCAGCAGCATTTGTGAAACAAGAAATGCTTCCCAGGCAGTGTTGATAAACAAGACCTTGTTAATCCAAATACTTCAGCAGTGACCTAACATCTGCAGGACAGAGGCCCAAAGACTGACTCAGCTCTGTGCCACAAAGTGCATCTCCTACCTAGTGATTGCAGAGACTGAGCCTCTTGGCTGTGAGGATTGCAGGTTTAGAGTGGTATGGGGAGACACAGATGAAAAGCTGCGTGGCTCAGACAAACAGCCTGGCAGCTTTGAGCTTTAGATCAAAATCCCTCCCTGGCCCTCAAACCAATTAGTCAAAGCACAAAGCAGTCAGCTCCGGAGCGCAGAGCTGCAATGGCTGTGCTGAAAGGCAGCAGCAGTGCACTGCAGAGCAGCCTTGGTGGGGCCGAGGGCAGCAGCAGTGCATCACCATCCCCTGCCAGGCTCCCTGCCAGGCTCCCTGCCCACGTCTGCAGGGCTTTCATAACCTCCCCTTAGGGCAGCTGCAGAGGGGATGTGGGGACTCTTGGCACTGCAGTCACAGAATCTATGTTAAAGGCTCACTAGGAGCATTTAATCCCCCTCCCTGCTGGCTCTGGGCTGTCCCCCCTTGTGCCCTTCCTGCTGTTTTGTCTAACCCAGTTTAAACATCTCCAGCCATGGGAACGCCTTTGGGTCCCTCCGGAGATTGCTCCAAGGCTAACAGATTTCACTGGCACAGATACTGGTTGGTTCCCTCCTGCCTCCTCTTGCTCTGACTTTATTCCTCCCAATTAAGAAAGCTTCTTGCCCCCTCTCTCCCCCGTGGAAGACAGGGCACACCTCACACCCACAGTGGGCAAGCTGCAGGGCAGCCTACAGCAGTTGCTCCATCCCAGCACAGGAGAGCAGACGAAGAAGAAGTTATTCTTAATAACAATAGGAGTGATGACACCAATAACGACCCTGTGCGTTAAGCCCAGAGCCACTCAGGTGCTGCTTAAGGTACTGAAAATCCCCTGGAAGCCAAATCGCCTCAAACCACTGCTGCCTGGAGGGAAAAGGCTTCTGTCCACAGCACGGTGCCAGGGAAGTCTGTGCCTGAGCTGCTTCTACCTGCCAGGCACTCTTGGAAGTAGTGAAACAGCCAAACTCACCCCAGCGTCCAGCAGACGAAGCCCAGAGGATGCACAATGGTCACAGCAAGCAGGGAAGCAGTCTTGAGGAGAAGGACACAGAGCAGGGTCAGGAAGAGCCCATGCAGGAGGGACTCCTGTCCTCTAGCTGCCTCCTTTATACTGAGGGTGAGTTCCGTGGGATGGGACTCACCTGGGGCAAATTGAACTCAGCTGCTCTGGCTGGCTGCACGTTGCTGCGAGCCTGCAGCCGATGGCTGGCTCAGGCTGTGTCCCACAGCACCAACAAGGTTTGAAGTTCCAACTGTAGTTACAGCCCCAGGCCGGTTCCAGGTGAGGATCCAGAGGACTCCCACCCAGGCAAAGCTAGTGGGAGCTGCCAGCAGTGTTCCCTGTCAGGGCAGCCAGACCTCCTCCTCCAGCTGCTGCTGTGCCACTAGAGATGGTTTCCATGTGCAGCCTTCAGCCAGCTTCTTGTCACCACCCTCTTCCTAGAGGTCTTGCTTACCCTCCCAGCCATGGCTGGCTGAGCTGTGGCTGGGACTGCTGCCCTAACCCAGCCAGCTTAGCTGCAGCCTGGCAGCAGTAGACTCATGCTCCCCCATCTCCTCTGGCTGGCATGGGCTCGGCAGCCCCAGCCACATCTCCTCTGGCTGGCAGCAGAGGTAACCCCAGCGAGCTGCTGGAACCCTTCAGTGCAGCAGAAAGGGGAATGCAAATGTAAATGGTCACATTTGCCTCCTGGCTCCTGATGCTTTGCTGAACCTGGGCACAGCTGGTGACAAGAGTGCAGACTGCGAGGATCTGGGCTCAGCGTTTCCAGGCTGAAGGTGCCTGCTTACACCGGGCCTGCCTGAGCCTGGCACAGCCTTCACCTTGCAGGAGCACTCCTCGTGAGGGGCTGCTGTGCTTATTGACATCCTCAGTCTGCACAGCGTGGCTGGGGTGGGAAGGGACCTCTGGAGCTCATCCAGCCCAACCCCTCTGCCACACAACAGTTCCGGGGGAGGCAGCAGCTCCAGGTTAGAATCCATGAGAGCAAACTGGAAAAGCTCCCAGCCACACTCTGTGGACCTCAGTGGAAGGAGCCTGGACAGGAAGCAGCTCACTTTCCTCTAGCCACAGCCCCTCCATTTCCCGAGGCTGCAGCTCACCCTAAAGAGGTTGCTAATAACTTAATTAATTAACAAGCTTAGAGTCTGAGGAGCTTACCCCTGCCAGCCTCTGCTCTGCACACCCCTGCCTGGATTACTCAGCTTGGACACCTCCCACCAGCCCAGCTTGCTCAGGGCCTCATCCAGCCTGGCCTTGGACACTTGCAGGGAGGGGACAGCCACAACCTCCCTGGGCAGCCTGTGCCACTTCCTTGTTATTCCATTTTCCTAATAATTTCACCATTAGTCAATTTTTTAATATAGAGACCGAAGCAAAGAGTTCTCCAGAAGCCAGGAGGTGGTGCAGGCAGACACCCCCCACCCCGAGCTGCCCTGCTCCATCCCCAGGCACAGGGAGTTTTGGGAAGAGGAGCTGGGACCAGGCAGTTCATTAACCTCTGCTACTGCTGCCAGCTATGGTGGGGTTTGCAATGTGGGCACCTGTTCAAACCCAGCAGAGCAGAGCCAACTCCCTCTGCACAAACTTTTCCATTCCATGAACCACATCTTAGGGCAGACCACATCCCCCCCGGCCACTGCCACCCCCCGCCCCTCCAGCCGCTGGCAGACAGACAGAGAGCTGCAGGAGCTGAGGTTATGAACCCGGCTGAGAAGTCAGCAACCCAGCACAGACAGGCACAGGAACTTTCACACAACCTCAGCAGGGTGGGGTTGGAAGGGACCTCTGGACATTACCCATTACAACCCCCTGCTCCAGCAGGGCACCCACAGCAGCTTGCCTGGGGGGGTTGGAAGCTCTCCACAGGAGACTCCACAGCCTCTCTGGACAGCCTGCTCCAGGGCTCCAGCACTCTCCCATCAAACAAGTTTCTCCTCCTGTTCATATGGAACCTCCTGGGTCCTAGTTTGTGCCTCTTGGCCTGTTCCTGGGCACCGCTGACAAGAGTCTGGCCCCAGCTTCCTGCTCCCCACCCTTTAGCTCTTGCTGAGCATTGCTCAGGGCTCTCAGCCTTTGCTCCTCACAGAGCTGCTCCAGGCCCCTCAGCAGCTTCAGCTTCTTTTACCATGCAGAAGTGAGAGAGCTCCAGCTCTCTGCAGCCTGGCATTAGCAGTGCCCATCGCAGAACCCAGACACCTCACCGCGCCTCGGCTCCTCTGCTTGGCACCCCCGAGCCTGGCCAGCTTTGCCCAGCAGTGCAGTCTGTGCCAAAGGGAAAACACCAGGAACCACAAGAGGTGCTTTGGAAGAGCCAAACCTGCCGCGTGGAGCTGTCCCCGGGTGAACTTGCCGTGGGCAGCGCAGAGGAGCCTGCCTCGACAGGCAGCCAGCAGGTGGTTTGCTGATCTGCTGCTCCCCGGTGCTTCATCCCCTCCCAGCCAAAACCATTTCCCAGCAGAGTGCTGAGCTGTGGCTCCCTTAATGAACCCTCTGTGGGTGACTTACTGGGAAAAGAACAAATAAACAAACCAAACAAACCAGCAGCAACATTTCATTTCCTCCACAATGAAGATGAATTCCTCCAGCTCTTTCTTTAGACATCCCCAGTGCTGCCTCTCCTCTGCCCCCATAATGAGCACTATGGGAAGCTCCTTCCAGCTGAGTAGTTGCTAGCACCAGGCTGCTGGGGTTGTGCTTTTGTGCCTGGGGGTTTGCCTGGGAAGGATGCAACAGTCACAGGCTGGCACAGACCCAACTGGGGGCACAGGCCTGTGATGGATGTGCCCATGAGGGACCACCACCACTGCTGCTGCACCTCACAGGCTTCCCCCAGCCCCCAGGGAAGCTGAGGGAGGAGCAGGCAGAGGGTGATGGGCTTGTTGGTAAGTGAAACTTCAAATTGTTAAAGCAGGTTTGTTCCAGAAAGCTGCCTGGTCCCCTGAGAAACCCTTTGGCAAGGCTCACCACAGCCTAACACATCTCCAAAACATCCAAGGGGCTGCAAGAAAGCTGGGGAGTGGCTTCTTACATGAGCTTGTAGCTCTAGGGGGAGGAGGAATGGATTGAGGCTTGAGAAGGGCAGATTTAGACTGGAGATTAGGAAGATATTCTGGGCAGTGAGGGTGGCAGGACACTGGCACAGGTTGCCCAGGGGTGTTGTGGACGCCGCCTCCCTGGAGGTGTTCAAGGCCAGGTGGGATGAGGCCTTGAGCAACCTGGGCTGGCATGGGGGTTGGAACTGGGTATATTTAAGGTCCCTTCCCACACAGAGCAGTCTGTGATTCCGTGACCCTGTTTGGTTTGGCTTTCTCAGGAGCCCTGCTCCAGAGGAGAGAACTTCACCCAGCACCAGCCCAGCTGCACCTCTGCCACTTGTGGGAGGTAGGAGCAGCCTGGGGAGGGAAGTTTGCCTGGGCAGTGCTGTGCCCAGCTGCGCTACAGAAGCCAGGAGCCTTCAGCAAATGTCAGTTTGCAGTTGATTTTCTTTTGTACACAGCTCACACTGCTTTTGCAATTGCAAATCTCCACCTCTCTTGCAACCAGAGTCAGACTCTGCTCATTAGCAGCACCACAGCTGCTCTGCAGCAGCCTTGACCTGCTAGTCCTAATAAATATCCTTCTGTATGCAGACATTAAAAGCCTTCTCTCCTCATCCTGCTGTTTATGTTCCTTCCACAGATCTCAGAAAGCTTTTCTTCAGGCTTGATTGCTCAGTGCCAGCCTGGCCATCTTCTAACACTCACAGCAGCCAACAGTCCTGCACAACTGCTGGATTGATGGACTGTGAGAAGAGCCTCTGAGCAGGGTCCTGGAGGGAAAAGCCTGTCTGGGAGTGTGCAAAGCATGGACAGCAGCCTGGGAATCCTTTGGGCTAGTGAGCTGGAACCCATCCAACAAGATACTGCAGCTTAAAGTACACTAAGGGAGGAAAAACTCCAGAGCAGCATCAGAGAATCAAACCATCCACAATGTCCAGAGCTGCTTGACTAGAGGAAATGGCTCTGGCCAGCCAGCTGAGAAGTCTGAGCAAAGAGATGGCCTCTGTGGCACCACCAAAAGTCAACAACACCCCAGCTCACCCTGAACCTCCCCAGTGCTTGTGCCTGAGAGGGCATCCTTAGGGCAATGCCTTGATCAAACATCCAGGCCACTGGGCTTGGTGGTGGCAGCCCGGAGGGAGCACTTGTGTCCCCAGGAAACAGGGGCAGGTTGCTGACCTGCCTCAAAACCAGAGAGCAGACAAAGCTATCCCTTTTTGCCTGCTGCTAACCCCCAGGCAGAGCTGGAGGAGGGCAGCAGGTCCTGCTGCCTGGCTGTGGGCCCTGCTCAGCTCTGGAGCTCTCTTCTTGCAGAGCCATGGGCAGAGGTGCCCCAGGTGGGTGCTGTAAGACAGGTCTGGCAGTGATCTATGAGAGTTACACCAGTGCCAACTGCTGCTGAGGGATGGCAGGAGAAAGAGGGCACTGAACCTCAGGCCAGCTCCGCTCCTCCTGGCATCCACACACCTCCTTCCTCCGAGCTGGGATGAGAAGCTTTGCTGCCAGCTCAGGTCATGGTGCCCGTCTAGTTGTGCTGTTAGCCCCCAGCATGTAAAGTACCCCACACAAAACTGCTCCAGAGGGCTTTGTCTGTCAGGATCATGGCGCCAGAGGCTTTGTCTTTGGCGCTGCCAGTCTCAAAAAGGAGAATCCAGAACCATGCCAGGCCCACAGACAGCAGCAGGCACAATGGCTGCAGACCCACAGCCACGGGGTGCCCCAAGGCAGCCACCAGCAGGGCAGCAGCACCCTGAGCTCCAGCTGTGCTGCACAGCTGCTCCTGCTGCAGAACCCATCCCCGCAGCCACCTCTCCCTGCTCACTCTCTGGCCAGCTCCCAAATGCCTGCTGTGTTTTGGAGACTTTCTTTCTTTCTTTCTTGTCTCTTGCTCTCAGCTCCTACCTCTCTTACATACCTCAAACGTCAGCCAGCAAGCCTCTGCCCAGCTGCTTGTCCCTCCCCAGCAGCCCCCTGGTGTGCCTCTTTGTCTTGGCCAGATCTCGACCACAGATCTGTGGCACAGGTATCACTTCTTACCCGGAGCTGAGTGAGGGCAGCAGTCTGATCCTGGTCTGACTGCAGCTCCAGCACTGCCCTGACTACTGTTTGATAGATGTGTGTGTGAACAACCTCTTCAATCCAAAGGCCCAGAAGAAGGAACTCTTTGTTTCTCCATTTTTCCTAGATCTCACATGAAAGTGCCCTGAAGCACAGCCCTGCCCAGGCAGCAGCAGCAGAGTGTTGGTGTTTCCCCAGAGTCACAGATCCCAGGGAGCAGCCCCATGGTGTGACTGCTATGAACACATAAATCAAGAGAATAGCTGGAGGAAAAGAAGACTTTCTAAGCCCCCCTAGATGTGGCTGTGACAGATTTCACTGTTCAGAGTTCTGTAGATGTGGAATTCCTTTCTTTAGCATAGAAGCAAGAAGGTCTTCCCTGAGTGGGAGCAGAGAGGATCCAGCTGGCTCTGGGCTTTGGTCAGACCCCTGTGATGCTGTGCAGTGGTTCTGGGTGAGGTGCAGACCGAGGGCCTCTGCCTTGGCAGTGTTGGCAGACCTTGGCTGGCTCCTTCATAGCCTTTGGAATCTGGGAGGGTGCTGTGGAAGAGGTGGGAGCAGGAAGACCTTCACCCTGCTGGGCAGATGTTTAGCCTGTGTTTCCCACCCTACAGCTGTGCTGCCAGAGCCCATGTGCCCAGTGCTGGCATCATGTCTGGGCAGAGCTGAAGGCTGCTGAAAGAGAGGAGACCAAGGTGGCAGCAAAGGAGTTACCTGCACCCAGCTCCTGCAGCGCTCCCACTGCTGCTGGGCTCTGCTCCGGGTCGTGTTTGCCTTGTGCCCTTAGCAGCATTCCTGACTCTGCCTCTCCCGTCCCCATTCAGCCCACGTTAACGACCACCCCGCAGGCCCTTGACATCCTCACGGAGATGCTTCGTGTCCTTGTGCACAATAAAGCCTTTAAACACAGAGCCCTCCACCTGGGAGTGCTCTCTGACATCTGCAAACACCGAAATGCTTTGCAGTCTCCAAGCTGTCCTCATTACCCTGAGCACATCTCCCCCTGCTTTTCCTTCACTCCGAGCTGAGGAAAGCTTCTTCTAATTCCGTGCTGGCCATGTGGTGGTGCAGGGAAGGCTGAGGGGCAGGAAAGGGACACGTACAACACTGATAATGTACACACAGCAAATAAACACATTCCAGAGGAGCCCTGTGAAGGTGACAGCTGGGAGCAGGAACCTCTGGCTGGGAGCGGGCCGGGAGGGTGGATTTTCCAACCAGAATGAGCCTCAGCATCCCAAATCTTCCATAAAATCAGGTTTGGGTAGTTTTCAGGATGCCCAATTGGACCTTCTGCGTGTTACAGTCCTGAGCGCTGGCAGCTCAGCGAGCAGGCAGAGTCACTGTGCAGAGCTCCTCTGCTCCAAGCCCCTGCCATGCCCAGGGACACCTCTCAGCCAGACTCAGCTGCTCAAGGCCTCATCCAGCCTGGCCTGCAACATCCCCAGGCAGGAGGCAGCCACAGCCTCCCTGGGCAGCCTGTGCCAGAGTCTCACCACATTCCTACTGCAGAGCTTCTTCCTCAGCTCCAGTTTAACCCTGCTCTGCCTCAGCTCCAAACCATTCCCCCTTGGCCTGGCTCAGACACCCTCAGCAGAAGACCCTCTGCAGCCTTCCTGCAGGATCCCTTCAGCTCTTGGCAGGCAGCTCTGAGGTGCCCCTGGAGCCTTCTCCTCTCAGGCTGCACCCCCCCAGCTCCCTCGGCCTGTGCTCACAGCAGAGCTGCTCCAGCCCTTGGACCATCTCTGTGTCCTCCTCTCACTAGAAATGGGAGGGTTCACTTTTCACATCCCTGGGAGGTGTAACAGATCAGGAAAGATGGTCCCAGGAGCAAGACCTGCTTGGAGGTTCTGCTTGTCCATGCCAGCTGTCAGGAGTCATTCCAGCAAACCCTCTGACTGTCTGTCCTTGACACCTGGGTGACAACTGCTGCTCTGCCACTGGGGCACTGCCACCTGAAGGTTTGCTGTGCCAGGAAGAGAAGAAGCCTGTGCCGTGTCTCACAGAAGGATAGAATGTCAATACCTGCCTGACATGGAAGTCAGGAAGGAGAATTATTAGATTCATCTCAACAAAAGGAGGAAACTTCTACCACTGTCAGAGGTAAGAGAATTTTGTTCTAGAGCTAGCCCCAGGCCACAGCTCCAGCAGTGATGTTCCCTCTCCCCCTGAGCACCAGCTGAGCTAAGCTCTCACTTACCTAAGCCCAGCTTGGGGAGGGTGGAGAAGACTTCACTGAGCTGCCTTTACTTAACCAAAGCAATTCAGGGTTGGGGAGCCTCCTGCCGAGTGCCCGTGGCCAGAGAGCAGAGGTGACTGCAGGTGACACTCTGGAGCAGCCACCAAATGCCTGTGAGCTGTGCCATAGCCCAGGTGGCAGCAGAGCTCTCAGCATCTCCAGGTGCTCCCACAGACACCTCCCACCCCTGGGCTGCCCCCGTGGCACTGCCAGGACTTTTCACTCCCAAACCTTAACGAAGCTGACAACCCTGGGCTAGTTAGGGAAATAAAGGAAGAGCAAACACCCAATACCTGCCCTGCAGCTTCCCCTTCTGCTACTTGTCAAGGAGGAAGTGACTGAAAGCCACAGCCTGGAGAGTTTGCTGAGGTGTGAAGAGCTTTAATAAATCTCTTAAACAAGCAGTGCCTGAAATGAAGCTCTGCAAATCCTTCTCCACCCAGGCAGACCACAGCAGGTTCCGCTCCTGCCCTGAACATTTGTCTCTGCTGGGAAATGTGACCTGGTGAAGGCATCCTGAAGGAACCTGTGCTTGCTCTGATACTGCTGAGCTGAGCTCCCATTTCAGTAGCTGCAGCTGTTTTCCCTCAAGCCCCCCAGGCCATGGCATCCCCTCGGTGTTGCCTGCCACAAACACCTTTCCCCTCTCCTGTCTGCCAAAGCAGAGCTGAAGGAGATTTCCCTAGCTGCAGCAGAACAAGGTGAGGGAAATAATAAGAAATGGTTATAAACTGAGATGTAGCTTTCATTACTGATCCCAGCTTTGCAGCTGCACCTGCCAAAGCAGCCTCTCTGCTCCCCAGAACATCCCCAGTCTGCTGACCAGCAGATCAGTGTTGCTGCCACACACCCTGGGACAGGCAACCTGCGACAGGGATCCAGAGATCAAACAGCAGATCTGAGTGACCCACCCAGCACTGCCCCTGCACCGAGCAGGGCCCTTTGTGCCCTTCGTGGTGACCCCTGGGGAGGACCTTGTGCCTGAGGGATCTCCAAAACAGCTGTGATTAGCCTCAGGTGCTGCCAGTCCTTGCCCTGTTTGCTCTTCTCAAGAGCACTCAGTACCTCCGCTTTGTACCACTTGGCTCAGCCCAGGCTTCCTGCGGCAATAAGCAAGTCCCACTGAGCTGTGCCTACCCCTTCAGTGTTCTGCAGCTCAGCCAAAGCCTCTGCCCTGATGTCTGCGCCGAGAGCCTCCTTAGAAAACAGCCACAGAGCTTGCCAGCAGCATCCCATGGAAGAGCAAAGAGTGGCTGGAGGAGCTCTTGTGTTGTGCCCTGGGTCTGGGCAGGGCAGAAGATGCTCTCAGCTGCTCAGAACCTGCAGAAGCATTGTAGCAGAAGGTTCATCAGATGAGAGGTTTCAGATCTCAGCATTTTCCTGTTTGTTCTCCTAATGCAATTTCCTCATGAGACAAATTCACATCTGCACAGGAACTGTTCCCTCTGAAATGGCAACTGCTGGGAGAAACCCATTGAAAAATGGTCTTAATAATCACTTCTTCTGCCTGACCTTCAGCAATCAGCACTTAATCAGATTCTCCAAAGATACATTTGTTCTTAGTGACCCCAAATTGCATTCTGCAATCCAGCACTAGGAGCCAGCCACATTTGTCCATATCAGTGCCAGTGACCCTGCCTGTCCCCATGCTGCACATCAAGTGCCAGGAGAAGGTAGAAGTCCCTTCCCAGGAGAGCAAGCAGGCAAAGCCAGGCAGCTGTTAGCTGGCTGCCAGACCTGCTCTCCACCAGCACAGCAAACGGCAGGATCATGAAATCCTCTTGGCTGGAAGAGACCTTTCAGACGATCCAGCCCCAGCACTAAGCCAGCTCCACAGGGCAATGTCCCTCCGCACCCTGCCGTGGCAGCCAGGCTGGAGCTAGGTGAGCTCCGAGTCCCTTCCAACCCAAACCATTCTGTGCTCCTCTCCCCACCACCTGTGACACTTATTCGAGTCCAGGCCAAGGACTTGCACCCAGATGCCCACTCCCCTGTGCCCAACGCTTCACCCACAGCTTGCCCCCAGCCGGTAGCACGCAGGGAGCTGCCGCTGCTCACTGCTCAGCTGCTGCATTGGCGCGGATCAGCAGGGGCTGCAGGGTGCCAGAGACCCTGGAGGCTGGCTGAGGCTGGCTGGAGGCTGGCTGAGCCTCCCTCCTGCACAGCCCTCACCAGCGGTGCCTCGGCCCAGGAGCAGCCCTTGGCACGGCTCACTGTGCCTGCCCGGTGCCCAGCTTCCTTCTCATTTCTGCTCCTCAAGAGCATCCCTCCCACCTGCCCTGGAAAAGAACAAACTACATTTGCACCTGAAGGCTTTCTTCCTCCCCACCTGTGCAGCTCTCGGGGTGCTGAGCAATCTTTTTACATTCACAGGCTTCTGGCAGCATTTTGCTCTGCATTGAACCAGGTGGAACTGGAACGAGGATCTGGAGGCTTTTGTAGGACACTTAGAGGCCTTTTTAGGACACTTAAATAATCCCAAACAGGGATTTTCCCCAGAAGAGCAGTCTGTGAGTGTAAAGCTGTCTCTGCCTGGTGAGTCCTTCAGTGCAGGTCAGGACATGCCCCAGCTCAGAGCTGGTTGCACTCTGGACAGGAGCAAGCACTCGTGTGAGGTGAGCAGGGGCAGGAGCTGCTCTCACACACCAGAGCAGTTGTAGCTGCTGCTGTACAGCAGCACTTCAGAGTCATCACTTTGGGATTCAGAAGCACTTTCAGTTCAGCCCTGGACAGCTGAAGGCTGTTGAGCCTCTCTCCATGTCCTCAGCAACACTTCTGCTCTTTTTCAGCTCTGCCCTCTGCAAGAGCTCAGCCAGTGAGAACAGTTCTCCTCCAAGAACAGCAGCCAGTGAGGGTGGGCAGAGGCTGGCACAGGTTGCCCAGGGAGGCTGTGGATATCCCCTCTCTGGAGGTGTCCAGGGCCAGGCTGGATGAGGCCTTGAGCAACCTGTGCTGGTGGGAGGTGTCCCTGCCCCTGGCAGGGGGTTGGAGCTGGATGAGCTTTAAGGTCCCCTCCAACCCTACCCATTCTGTGCTCAGTTCTGGAACAGTCCTGGGGGGCACTTCTAGCTGCCTGCTAAAGCAGACTGAGCCTTTGCACTACAGCAACTAAATAGGCTTAGAACAATTTCTCTGCAGCTGAATTCTCTTTCTCTTTCCCCCCAAGGTGTGGCAAAACACT
The DNA here is from genome assembly GCA_013399055.1 of Ramphastos sulfuratus. NCBI lineage: Eukaryota > Metazoa > Chordata > Aves > Piciformes > Ramphastidae > Ramphastos > Ramphastos sulfuratus. Next base: position 361,772 of record WBNM01032222.1, on the reverse strand, counting down.
TTTCCCTGACAAGAAGATGACAAATCACACTCAGCCTGTCACAGAGGATCTGACAATTTGCGACGCTCGAGCAGCAGGAGGCCAGGACACACATCAGACACTGCCGGGGACAGCACAGTTTTACAGCAGCAATCCTCTGCTAGGCTGGATCAGTGTCCTGGGTGCAGACAATCGTCTGACAGGGAGCCACCAAGGCTCGGGCTGCTGGAACCAAAGCAGCTGCTGATTCGTTCTGGTCTACAGGCTGATATTTTCTCAACACGCAGGGGGACTCAGCTGCTGTGCTCAGGGAGCAGGCAGACAGCAGGGGTGCAGCTGGGCAGCTCCAGCCTCCAGGCACTGCACCCAGGGCTGGGGTCAGGGGATGGGAGTCTATGCCTGAGCACTAAAGTAAGCATGGAAAGCTTGCTCCAGCTCCTGACATCTCAAAGGCACGCAGAGTGTCCTGTTCCCCTTCCCGGGGGCAATGCCCATCCTCACAGCCCGAAGTGGAACACTGCTGAGGCTCCACCTGCCAGCCCTGCGGGCAGGCTCCTCCTGCTCCCACCAAGGCACCGCCTCACAGCGCTTGACACCCGGGAGAGAAAAAAGCAAAAGGAGCCAAAGAAGATCAAAACTCCTCCTGCATTTGTAATGCCAAACCCCCTCCAAAACAAAGCCTGAGTGCATCATAAATCCTGCAGGCTCAGAACACTGGAACCAGCCTGAGTGCTGCTGCTGGAGGCTGGGGCAGAGGTGCTGCCAGCTCCCTCCCAACTCACTTCAGCTGTGGGTTCATTCTGAAGGCCTTGGCATTGTCACAAATGAAGAGGTCTTGCCTGGTCCTTGCTCCAGACCCTACTGAGCAATAGTCCCCAGAGCAACCTCTGCACTGATCAGAGGGGACCTGAGAAGAGCCTGTGCTGTGCTGCTAGCTCTGCCAGGCAGCTTCTGGAGCAGTCAGAAGGAACCAAGCCTTGATTATCTTGGTGCATAGCTTGTAGAAGAGCTGTGGCCACCTCACTACACAGAGCTTGCTGTGGATCAAGCACTTGTCCTGATTTCCTTTGCAAGCTCCAGAGCTGAACAGCCCCTTCCAGCTTTTCCAAGGTTAAGATAAGAGAGAAGCATCAGGTCCAAACAGCAACCCACCCCCCCCCCCCCCCCCCCAGCTGATGCTGGCAGTAGTGAAGGCTGGAAAAGTGCAAGGTCAGAGCAAGCCTTAAGGCTGCTCCTCCAGGAAACTTGGCTCATGTCCTGCAGCAGACAGCCCAGAGCTTTTCTGGGCCAGGCCTGGCAGCCTCCCGAGACAAGGAGTCACACAGCTTGGCTGCACAGGGCTGGCAAAGCCTCCCTCCTTTCTGGGCAGAACCTGTCACCTCCTACACCATTTAGCATGCTTGTTCTTCTCTTTGCACTGGCAGAAGCAGAAGGCCTCTGGTCCCTGCTGCTCCTCTCTCTCTTTCCCACATCTCTGACATCCCTCCCCAGGCTGCAGAGTCCATCCCAAGCCACTGCTCCTTGCATGGGTGGGTGCCTTGAGCATCCTTCTCCAAACCTTTGCTTGTTGCTACATTACCCTGATAAGAGGGAGGGCACAGGAGTGCTCCAGATGAGGCTGTGGAGAGGCATAAGACCCCTCTGGGCTTGTTGCCTGGTCCTTGTCAGCAGGAGGTCTCAGAGGACATCTGCCTGGCTGGAGGCTCTTGGCTCTTCTGGCCGTGTGGAACTGTCTGGGTCTGGGGTGTCATGAAGCAGCAGACTCCTGGCTGGTGCTGTCTGGGAAATTTGGGGGTTATCAGAAAATAAAGCAGGACTGCAGCCATCAGACTTTGGAAGAGAACACAACAGCTCTGGCAAGAAGGAGAAGACTCCAAGTTGTTCCTTCCCCTAATCCCCAGGCGTGTGCTGGAGGAGCGGAGTCCCCTCCCCAGGCAGGCACTCAGGTGCAGCACAGACACCAGGCACAGATATGCTCCCTCAGGTATTCACCCAGCTCCTCCTCGACAGCACAGAGGTGTCTTTAGCAGTCATTAATAACAGAAGCTGACTGTGCTGGAGCCCTGCTGCTGCTGCAGGACCTTCCCCTTCCAGAGAGCACTGCCAAGTGTGTGATGCCAGCTGCATTCCTCACATCATTTCTCTCTGGGGGTAAACTGCTGTCTCCTCACTCATGTCCCTGCACTCAGAGCCAAGCCAAGCTTCTCCTGGCCTTTCCTTCCACACTTGACACCTCATGACTTTGATCTGCTGGTGGCTTTCCTCTGCTCCCACCCCAGCCTGAGTTAATCTAAAGGGAGATAAGAGAGCAGGGCACAGCCATGCCAGACAAATTCCCCTTACCCTACAGCCCCTGGTAACAGCAGCTCTGCTGCAGGCATTTCAGGAGATTCCTCCTCCAGTTGCAGCTGGAAATGAGTGAAACTGGCAAGGAAAAGAAGAAGAAAAGATTGCAGTTATGATGTCAGATAAATCCAGTGGTGTGAAAGCACTGGGAGCAGAGGCCCATCACAGACACTGCCACTGCTGGGGTGGAGGCAGCAAGACAGCACAATGCAGACCCTTCCCTTGCTGAAATGGGAGCAGAAGGCACTGAGCAAAGCCCCAGGAGGTACCAAGGGCCCCTTTGTCCGTGTTTGATGCCCACCACATGTCCCTCATGGAGGACTCTGCAGCACTGCCATGTGGGAAGGTGCCAGGACCTCATCTTCTGCTTGCAATATTCCTTCTGATGCTGAAGGAGCAAGCATTTAATGAGCCTTTCAGCATCATCTATTCACTGAGTGGCAGAGTAAAAGCTTGGGGAGAGGAGTCTATTTGATCTAATATAGATATTTTTATATGCTATTATGAATTCCATATTATGCCTTTTGATGTGAAGCTCCACATGTGGGACTTCTGGAGCCCTTTATAATTATTTCATTGTGGAGCTAAATCATTCCCAATCAACAGACAGCAATTATGATTTTACAAAGATGATTTAGGCACCTCAGGATGCAGGGGAGGACAACAGAGCCAAGCTGAACACCAGAGAGCTGTGTTAGTTTTGGTGCACCAAGCACTCAAAACTCTCCAAAATAATGTTATTAGCACTTAATAAAGGTTGGGGGGACAGGGAGGGAAATTGGGATTTCAGAGCAGCTGGGAATTTCAGCACCCAGCTCCACTTCTGCCTTGCAGGCAGGTTGAAAACATTCCTCATTTTAGTAGCTTCCCAGTGCTTAGTGTTGCACAGAGCTGCATGGAAGCTGTGCTGGCCAAGCAGGAGAGGGGCATCCAGCACTCAGCCTCCAGCAGCCTGAGGTGTGCTGCATCCTCACCAGCACCCACAGGCTGTGTGAAGCCCTCCTTGGCTCTCTGGTGTTCATCCCACAGAGCAAACACAAACTGGGAAGCGTTTGGGCTTCCTTCTTATCTCTACACAGCAGCTGGGAGTCTCCAAAAGTGTGCCAGCACACCAGAAAAAACAGGACCACTCCAATCTCTGAGAGGTCAGAGAGGCTGGAGAAGAGCTGAGAACACTTCTGGGCTACAGCAGAGGCAGAACAGCACCTGAAGAACAACCATAAGGGCTGAAGTGTGACTTGATACTGATCCCTCCTGGTCTGGGTTACAACCAGAACACCCAATTGTGTGCCAACATGGGCACAGAAACGAGACCCACCTGCCAGTGTTTGGGGCTGTTCTGGTCATTTTACAAGGACAGGAGCAGCAGCAGCATGAGGAGGGCTGCAGGGAAAGAAGGAAGATAGGTAGCCAGCCACCAGCATGCCACCAGCATGCCACCAGCTGCAGGTGGTCAGTCCAGAAGACCACAAAGCAGAAGGGACAGTAAGGACTGAGAAGTTTGTCCAGGAAGAGCTTTCCCATCCCTGTGAAGCTGTGGGGTTTATGTCCTGGTTACAGGACAATTGGCACAGGACATTTAAGGCTGGCATGGCTCCCATGGAGAACACCTGGACAGCCCTTCCAGACACAGCCTGAGGGGCACTGTGCCCCCAGCCATCCTCAGGTGGCACCAGGCTGAGCTTTGGGTAGTTCCTGAGGCAGAATTTAGTGCCATCGTTAGCTTCTGTGCCACAGGAGTATTTCATCACCCATAAGGCCTCACTGCTGCTGATAGAGCATGGCCCTTTGCCATGCTTTCTGTTAGTGCCCCAGAGCCTTGGCACACCACCTCAGGCTCCCTGCGCGGGCAGGCAGTGCTCTGCTCCGAGAGGCTTGGGAGCTCTCAGCAGCAGCAATGCTTGTGCAGCTTTCACAGTCCTGTGTCTCCTCTGATTATTTCCCACAAGTAAGTTCTGCCTCTTGTTGAAGACCACACATGGAAAAATGTCATCCTCAATACTTTTGTTGCTCAAAACAGACACAGAAGGGTCTGGGTGTTCAAAACCAAATGTGAGGGCAGATTACAGCCACAGCCACAGAGCTGCTACCGCAGCACCATGAGATGGTCTAGAGGCTGTCAGACTTTCAGCACTTGAAAAGAGAGCCCCACTGGAAAAGATTCCATCTGTTAATCAGATGTTCACCACCACTCCACTCCTTCTGATGGCAAATCTACCCAGAGACAGATACTACTGCACTCAGCCACTGGCAAGTCTGGAGACGACTGAAGGGAGGCAGCTTTGCCTCCTCGGGCATCTGCTCAGTGCAGCTTTGCTCTGTGAACCTGGCTTGGAGCAGGCAGGGTGCTAAGTGGCAGCCACCCAGAGAAAGATGCCTGTGAATCAAAATATCTAGGACAGAAGTAAACCTAGCTCAGGGACCTCCAGAGCTGTCTGCAGATCCTGCAGGATGGAATCAACTGAAAGTTTCTCAGGCAGACAGCTAAGGGAGGTTAATTCACTGGCTGAAAGCTTGGCAAGGAGCGAGAAGGGCAAGAGAAAAATCATGGAACCATAGAACTGTTTGAGTTGCAAAGGCCCTCTAGGATCATCCAGTGCAGCCATCAACCCAAGGCCACCAAATCCTGTCCCCAGTGCCATGGCCACATGGTTCTCGAGCACCTCCCGGCATGGGGACTCTACCACTTCCTCGGGCAGCCTGTGCCACCCCCTGAACACTCTTAAGGCAAAGAAATTCTTCCTAACCTCCAACCTAACCCTCCCCTGGTACAATTTCAGGCCATTTCCTGTCATTCTATCACCTGAGACTAGGGAAGAGCCAACCCTCACCACACTGCAGCCTCCTCTCAGAGAGCTGCAGAGAGCAATGAGCTCTGCCCTCAGCCTCCTCTTCTCCACACTGCACACCCCCAGCTGCTCCTCCCCAGCCCTGCTCTCCAGAGCCTTCACCAGCTTGGTTGCCAAAATGAAATAAAGGGCAGTAAAACAATCCCTCTTGTGCTGTGGCACCTCAAACCTGGCATCACTCACATCCCTCTTTCTGAACTCCACCTCTCTACGTGCTCTGGGATCTTGCCAGGACAGTGAAAGTCCGTCCCAGACAGTGCCTGCTACTGCTGTGCAGCACAGGCTAGTGAGGACCCTCTGGAGCAAAGATTTTCCTTCCAGCACCTTGTGTGGAAGATCTGTCCAGGTCCATTTCCTAGCTCCTGGCTTCTGGGTGCTTTGATTTCAGACTCCCTTGTCGAGGGGTACAACCAAGGCCTGCAGACAGATTTTCACACCTTCAAGTTCTCCAAAGCAGCAGAATTTTCTGGAAAACAGTAAAACATTCTTCAAGCAGAATAAGACACTCAGGAGCATGGGCAGCAGAGGAGCACTGCATCCCCATCCCCTCCTGAGCAACCACAGCTCAGGACCCTCTCAGTGCCCTCTGCCTGGGCTCAGCCTCTCCACAGCATGGAGCCTCTCGGCTGGGCTCTCTCTCCAGTTTGGCTTCGCTCTGAAGTTCCTGGGGTCCCTTTGATTTATAATTGTCAGAGCCTTTCTTCTTCTGTCTGGCTCCCAAGGCCTTTTATGTGCAGCTAACTTGGTCAATATGTTTCTGAAGTGCTTTCATGTCCCTCGGAGAAGGCTGTAGCTGGGACTGCTGAAGGCAACTCGCAGAAACATGAGCATCTTGCTGCAGCCCCTGCCTGGGACATGCCCGGCATGCCCTTGCCTGGGACGTGCCCAGTGTGCCCCTGCCCAGTGTGCCCCTGCCTGGGACATGCCCCTGCCCAGTGCTGTCCCTTGCTGATAAGCACACAGAGATGGAGCTCACCCTTGGAACCACAGAGTGCTTCTGGCTGGGAGAGACCTTTCAGCTCATCAGGCCCAGCCACCTGCCCAGTGCTGCCCTCACACAAGGAGCTGGAGGAGAGAGCACAGAGCCACCCCAGCAGTCCTTAAAGATGCCTGAGACTCAGCTGAAGCTCACAAACTGGACAGGCTGGAGCCAATCTGAAGCCACCTCCACAGTTTGGGTGAGCAAAGGGCTGAGCTTGCTCCCCAGCTCCATAACACATGCTTAAAGCACTGCTCCCTGGAGCAGCTTCTGCTGCACTTCCCCATGGCTGCCAGGCAGAGAGGGAGGTAACAGCAGAACACTGCTTGCTGCAGCTCAAATCTGGGGGCAACCTGCAGCAGTTGCTCCATCAGCCAGCAGAGAAGGGGAGCAGAGGAGGAGAGTTGACCCCCCCAAGTTTGACTGGAAATGGATTGAATTAAACAGCCAAACTCACTCCAGCATGAAGCTGTCCTCACCCAGACACACTGAACAGGGAAACTTTCTCAGGAGAGGGAAGAGGAGCAGGGTCAGGAAGAGCCCAAACAGGAGGAGCTTCTGTCCTGGAGCCAGCCCCTTTATGCTAAGGGTGATGTTTATGGGATGGGATTCACCTGGAGCCAGCTCAGGTCACTGCCTTGGCTGACTACTGATTGCTACAGGTCCTCACCCCCTGGCTGGCCCAGGCTGTGTCCTAGAGCCCCAGGGCAGGGGCCACAGGGACCTGAAAGTGACCTTACTGAAGGGCAGGGTTGGTCTGTGTGGGAGTGACATCCACTGACATCAAAACACTCGTGCAAGACCCTCTGACCACCACCAGTAACCAAGCACTTCGTGCTGGGAAAGCTGCTGTGAGTTCTCTTGGAGCTGGGGAAGTTTGGAAGTGTTGCAGCAAGTTCTTGGGGCAGGCTTAGCCGATGCAGCTCGCTGGGAATTTCCCCTCACCACAGCCTGGCTGGGCCAGCTCTGTGCTCCAGCCCTGCCCAGCTGTCAGAGCAGCTCTTTGTGGCTCTGGGGTGAGTGAGCTGTGAACAAAGAGGAGCAGTAAGGGAGCCTCTTCAGGCAGCTTGCCTAGCCCAAAGCCAGAGGTGCAGATCAAAAAGGTTGCCATGGACAGCCCAAGCTGTTTGCACTTGGAGCCAGAGTGTTGCAGAGCAAAGCACAACCTTGTAGCTTCGTGGTGTCTGCAGCCAACCTTTCATGAAGCTCACAGATAGCTGCCACCCTTAGAGGCAAAGGACTCCTGAGTTAAGCAGCAGCTTGGCTTCAGAGTTTTGGAAGAGCTCAAGCCTCTCACTCCCAAATCAGTTTTGCTGGAGAGTAACCTAAACAGAGCAAGGCACAGCTGCTGGGGCTGCTGTCCAGAGCCACACTGCAATACAGTTAGAGCAAGGGAATGTGGGTGCCATGGCCCAGACCATCAAGGGCAAGCAGGGCAGAAGCTCTGTGGTGCACCTAAGTGCTTTGCCCTCATCCAGGATGAACTACAGCTGCACCTGCTGGATGCAGGCACCAACACCTCTGAACTGAACGTCAGTCACTTCAGGTGGCTCTGAGAGAATGAAGTGGCAAAGGATACCTGGCTGGGGAGATTCCCTGGGTGAAGCCAGGGTGTCAAAAGGAGCAGGGTGAGGCAGAAATGGCAGCTGAATCACCCCCATGTATGATTTCACTTGAACCACTCTCTAGCACCTTTTATTATTGTGTTGTTTTGCAAAACAGATCAGAGAGCAGAGCAGAGCCCTGCACAGACCAAATCACCATGAATGGAGCTAATTGTCAGCTGCTGCTGTGGCTGCTGGACCTCGTGAGCTGTTTCCTCTTGTGAGGTAAGGAATTGTCAGAGCACAGACTGCAGCCAGGCACACACAAACCCAGCATCACTCAGCTGCTGTGACCAGAGCTCAGAGCAGAGGTGACTGCCTGGTCCTCTCTGCAGGCCTGGGCTCTGCTCACCAGCAATGCCTCCATGGATTAATCTGCAATTAGGAACATTTCCTGGCACTGCAGAATCCTTTAAGCCCACCCTTCACAATAGTGGATTGTGTCATAGGGACTGAATCCAAGGAGATCATCCTGCTAGTGTACATCTGACTCCAGGCAGTGAATCCTGCCGTGGACTTAAAAGGCATCACTGCTGTGGCCTCTCCCAGCACTCAGTGTCTGCACAGTCTCATTCCCCTCTCTTCTTCTTTGCTTTCTGTGGTTTCCTTCTTTTTTTTTTTTCTTTTTTTTCTTTTTGGCTTTATCTTTTTATCCTCAGGGATTCTGTCCCTCCTCCAGTGTACAAACTAAGGACACTTGATAGTCCTCCCTGCAGGCAGCAGCAGCTGCAGGCAGCTGCAGACTGCTGCAGATAACAGGACTTGCTGAAGCATCAGCTGGAGCCAGTGGTTCCAGCTTGTTGGAACTCTACCATCTCTATGCTTGGGAGACTTTCTGGAACTCTCCAGCACTACAGATGATTGCTGAGGGAGTCACAACATGAGACACAGCTGTTCCTGCTTACCCCACCCAGTCCCACTTTATTTAATGCACTGGTTTAGCTTAGCTTCTTAAGGAAGCAAGAAACAATAAGCAGCATTAAAATGCCACGGACCACTGGTTCCTGACATGGCTCTCTCATGGGCCAAAAATCCCAGCTCAGAAGAGAACCAAAGTCCTCCTTCCACTCACAGATAGAACCCCCCAGGGGCTTTCTATCCCTCAGAAAAGTGGTTATGTCCAAGGAGAGTTAAAAAAAAACAAGGACAAAGCAAAGTCCTGCTCACCAAAGTTGAGGAGGCCTGGAAGACCCCAGGAAAGTTTTCCCAGTCATAGAAGCTCTCTTTGGCACAGCTGCAGCCCAGGATCCTGATGGGGTGAAACACTTCAGGTGGGTGCACAGGGAGGAGAGATTCTGAATCTTTTAGGTATCACCAGAGAAGGGAAGGGCAAGGCACCAGGCAAACTTAGCTGAGCCACGACAGACACTTCCAGCAGGCTGGATTGCTCCCAGGGCTGCCCAGGAGGCCAGGCTGACCTCCTTCACCATGGATTTCTCCTTCCTCATGGTTTGGAATGAAGCCTATCAGCTCCACCTGGCCATGGTCACTCTTCTTATCTGCAGAGCTTCTACAGCCCAAGACAATGTGGGCTTTTTACATTCCAGTACTGGAAATGCACAGGGGCCTGAGGATCTCTCTTACAACTTTTCCCCCTTCCCACCCACAGCCATACCTGCATGCTTAGGACTGAGCCATCCACAGCCAGAGCACAAACATCTTCCAGAAATCATATCTGGAAACACTGGGAAAAGCCTTTCTGTGCAGAGCTGTGATTTATGCAAATGAAACTTAAGAAGTCCTTCTCTCTTTCCCTACTGATTAGTGTTTTTCTCTTGCAGCCTTCTAGCTCTGGGGCTCACATTCTGGTGTCAACACTCTGGGCTCTGGAAACAGCTGAATGGCTTCAGAGCTTCTGTCAGGAAAAAACCCAACCCCAAATGTCAGCCCCACACTTACTAAAGCAATGAAAACAATGACAATGCAGGACCAGAGCGTTTACAGACTGCCTGCTGCATTGCATTACTGCTCTGAGCATGAGCCCTTCATGGGAAATGCCACATTAATGGGGCACCAGGATCCACAGAGGGATCAGAATGATGCAAGCAGTCGAAGCCTTCCTTGGAAGAGCAGCCAGCTTTCCCCAGTAGCTTACATCTTGCAGCCCTTCCCTTCACAACCCGTCAGAGGCTCCACAACAAGTCCCTAGAAGCAGCCACACAACCACAGCAGTGGAGAGCCTGTGAAAGCTGGAGGAAGAATCTGGGCTAGAGGGTGGGTTAAGCAGATGTCATGAAAACCTCACCCAGAGGCTGTGGGCTGAGATGCCATCAGTGAGTCCTTCTATGAGCAGCAAATGAGGGAACACACGAAGGCAGAAGCAGCTCTTGAGGTCACCCTGAGACGTGTGGCTCAGCCATGGAACTGCAGCATAGACTTCGTTAAGGGCAGTTGATTAGGAATAGCCAAAAGGCAGGGAGGCAGAGGAGGCTCTGGACAAACATCCCAGCGAGCCACCTGACCTGGAGAGGAAGACCACCACAGCCAGAGCACAGGGGGCTGGAGGAAGTCCTCCCATGGGAGCCATCTCCAGCTGGAGTGAAAAGAAGTTTGCCTTAGCTGTGGTGAGCTGGGTGGGAAACCACAGCAAGGGCAGAAACTGGAAATCAGGAAGCCAGGGCAGGAGCACCACAGGCTGGTGCCTCCCTCCTCCTCTGCCCTACGTGCTGGCTGCTGAGGTTTCCCTCTCTGGTGGAGTCCAAGGCGCTTGGAACCCAGGCTCTTGTCTGCTGTGAATACAGGACCACAGGACCACTGCTGGACTTCCCCTCACATGCACCCCCTTGGCCAGCGTGGTGAGAGAGTGGTAAACAGCAGCAGCTTGGCTGTGTCAGCAGGACAGGGATGTTTAAAGAACACAGCAGTGTTGGGTCAGTGGAAACGAAGTGGGGAGGGGGGGCAGGAAACCAGCTCAGTTTGTGAGCTGCTGCTGTCGTCATGGATGCAGGGAAATACCCAAGTGTGCAGAGCCAGAGTGCTCCTGAAGGGCTCTGCATCTCCATATATAGCTGCATCCATTCCTTTGTCCTTAAGCCACCCACAGCAGCTCTGCCAAGCAGAGCTCTGCTTCCATTCATGGCTCAGTGCTGTCTGCAGGCAGCAGTGGAGTCACAGCTTGGGACAGGAGAACTTCAAAAGCTTTGGAGCTTCAAAGCTTGTGGGCACTTATCTGAGCTCCTCCCGTCTGCAGATCCCATGGTATCAGCCTATGGCTTGGTATTTCAAGCACTCCCTGATGTAATCCCAGATGGACACAGAGACACAGCCTCACTTCAGAGGGCTCAGGCCAAGATAAGTATTCAAGCCCCTGATAGGCTCAAGAGGGTCTTGGAGGCAGCACAGACTGCAAACCCCAAAGCAGACTGCACAGACTCCTTTGGTTCTTCATGAGGATCTGCAGTGAAAACACGAACTCAGTTTCCACAGCTCAGGAGAGGTGGTTTGTGCTTTCCTGTGGTCCCAGCCCACTGCAGAGCTGTGAGGTTTGCATGCATAAGAAGGGCAGACTTTTGGAGTACTCAGCTACAAGCAACTCATCAAAACTGCTCACAGAATCTCTAAGGTTGGAAAAGGTCTCCAAGAGCCTCTGGTCCAGCCATGGCCACAGGGGATGGGGGCAAGAGCCCTACAGAGCACCACAGGGGCAGCAAAGGTCAGAGGCAGGGAAGGAAGCAGAGCATCAGCTGGAGGTGAGCTGACAGAGGGACATGGGCTGAAGGATCTGTGCTGGGCCCTTTGCTTTGTGCAGGTCACAGCACAGAGCATGGGGACACAGCAGAGGCTCCGTGTCCTGCCAGCCCTGGAGGATCAGCTCAGCAAGGGGCAGGTGGTGGCCTCCCAGCTGCTGCAGGGCTTGGGGAGCTCAGAATCAGTGAGGCTGGGAAAAGACCTTTAAGATCAAGTCCAACCACAACCACTAAAGGTCCTGAAGCACCACATCTGCAGGCTTCTTGAACACCTCCAAGATGGGGACTCCACCACCCTGCTGGGCAGCCTGTTCCAATCCCTGACCACTCCTGCAGCAAAGAAATTGTTCCTAATCCCCAACCTAGACCTTCCCTGGTGCAGCCTGAGGCCAGCATTAGTACAATGACACTCTTGAAAGCAAATCGTCATTCAACCTTGCCCCAAGCCCCCGGGCTAACAGTGCAAGGTGATTACCCACTGACAGAAGCCCCAGCAGAGGCAGTCACAGAATGGCTTTGCTTGGAAGAGACCTTCAAGATCAGCGAGCACAACTGTTAGCCCAGCACTCACACACCACCGAGCCAGCTCCTTCCCGAGGCTCAGCCACGCAGTGTGCACACAGATGTGCCTGGAGCCATCTCATGCCACGACTGCACCAACAGCAAGCAGAGCAGTGCCTGTGCTCCTGCTGGGGGCTGCAGCACAGAGCCCTCAGCCCACTCCCCACTCGTGTCCAGAGGCTCTGCTGAACCTCAGCAAAGCAGGGGTTTGAGGGCTTGCCAGCTTCACAGTGTTCCTGGGAATAGTTTATCACTGGTGTTCTCCATTTCCTTGTTTGATCCTCTTCTTGAGAGTCAGCCAAGCAAGTGTGGATACATCTCTGATAGTTTGAGATGTCTCAGCAACTAATCAGAAAGAACTGGGCCAGCTCTTGCAGAAAACAAACTCAGTGTCTGCCTCTTCCTCTGGGCTTCAACACAGAGCTTCAGTTGTAACAAACAGGACAAGGGAATGTTTTTGCAGTTCATTCGTGGCACTTCTGTTGTATTTCCTAGCTCTACATGCAGCTAAGCAGCACTAGCAGTTGGGGTTTGACCCCTCAATGCTAAACATCAATCTCCTTATTCCATAAGGCAAAGGCAGGCTCCCATTTTGATTTTTCAGTTTTGAACCACCTTAGGATGCCTTTTTGCTGAAGAGCAATGGAAAGAGCAGGGGGAAAAACCCCATTGAACAAATCCCCCCAGCCCATCTTTACTGCCTTACTGAATCCCAGACTGCCTGTGCAGGTGATGGAGCAGAAAGTATTCTCTCTTTGCATTAAAAGAGACATTGAAACCCCCAGCCCAGGCTGCATTCTGGAGTGGTTTATTTGAGCTTTGATTACCTGCACCCTTACCAGTGTGAGCAATATTCCCAGGCTGGCAGGGACTGCTGGACACAGATGTCCTCTTGTGAGCTGTGCTGGCTCTCCTGGAGAGTGTGTGCCTGTGAATGGAGAAGGAACAACAGCCCTGGGGACACCACTAGTCCAGGTGCTCCTACCCTCCAGAGCACCAAAACCAGGCAAAGAAATAAAAGGAGTTTTCTGGGGCTGTTACAGGACTGAACTTTGACTCCTGAAGTCAATGTCCTGCTCTAATGACCTCTTGTAAAACCAGACAGCACTGAAGTGCTGCTGCCCCTGAGTGGTTCCTCTTGCCCACCACTGCAGTGGGCAGAATCTCTTCTCCCTGGCTGAAGCCACAACACCTTCCACAACTGTCACCTGAGGGATCCACTCCTTGTGGCACCTATCCTCTAGAGAGCAGAGGAGGGAACAGATCAGAACAAACCCCACCTGGCTTTCCCTTATTGACATGGAAACAGCATCAAACTGTGCTGGATTTCTTCTCCTTCACCTCTGCAGCAGCCATCCCACACAAGAACTTACCACTGAGCTCACAGAGCCCACACCTGTATTGCCCAGGTAACTTCTCTTCCTCACAGTGCTAAGAGCCTGTGAGGCAGTGGCAGCAACCCTAAGGGCTGTTTGCAACACCTTGGGGTGAAGGAACCCTGGAGGGATGGTGCCACTGTGCTTTTCCACGGCTTGTAGCTGGAGGAGGTGGACCCTGCCTGGCTGTAACCCCTGCTGAGGGGAGAGGTGGGCAAGTGTGTGGTCATTGACCCTGTGGCATCTTGTGCTGGTGGGCAGCAGAGCTGGTGGTAAACACACCCAGTGCAGGGCTTTGCTTGCCCTGCTCCACTGTCAGCAGCTCCTGCCCGTCCTGCCCCTCAGGTTCCACCATTCCACTGCAGAATGGCCAAGAGGGTTCAGTTCTCCTTCTTGGACTGAGACTTGTTTACTGAAGCCTGTAATGAACTCGAGGTGCTCTGAAACATTCCCACAACAAAAGCTCAACACCAAACCAACCCCAAAGCTCCCTGCCTGCCCCTGGGCATTTCCTTGTGGTTTCCTTACACCCTGGGTAGAGCTGTGGGTACCATGGAGGAATGGAAACTTACTGAAAATGAGAGCTCAGAGCTGGGCACATCCCACCCTCTGTTCCTGGCAGCTTCTGGAACATGAGCTCTAAACACTGCCTCAGCCAGAGTCTCTTGCAGAGATTGCCATGGGACTGAGCACAGGGCAGAGCAGAGAGCTGCACATCAGTGACATGAACTCTGTCTGGGTTTGCTGCCAGGGGACATGGCCAGCAGCTGAAGTGTCTTCTCTTTGGGCTCCAAAAGGGACATGAGAGCAATGAAGCTGCAGAGGTTTAGTGTGAGGAGTCAGTAAAATAAAAGGCAAAGAGAGCAATCCCAGGCACGATGCTGGGTCAGATCCCACGCTGCAGAGACCTCCCAGCCCACCCTGCAGCACCAGCAGGATTCCAGCCCCTGCCACGGCCCAGACAAGGAAGCCTTCAGGGTGAGTCGTTCACCTGAGGTCCTTGGGCCTCCCTTGTCTTGTTCTTCATGAAGTCTTCAGCTTGTGATGACTACAGCCAAGCTGGAATGGGGCAGGTTCTGCTGACCCAAGCACAAGCTCTGCAGCAGTGCTGTGCTGGCCAAGAGAGCACCACTGAGCCCACACCAAACCAGCCATGGGGAGCACTTGAGCCTGGCAGCCTGCAATGACCTGGAGTAAAGTCAATATTGTGATCTGAACTTCAGCCTTGGGTACCCCATGGGCTCTCTGCTGTGGAATGCACTGGTGCCATGCAGTGTCACCTGGGACTAGGGGTCTGGGAGCCTCACTGCCACCATAGCCTCTGCCCAGCAGTGCAGCCCCTGGGGCTTGCCATGATTGCCATTAATATATTCCTATTATATGAATATTCATTCTCTGCACTGTTTGGACCAATCTCCCTTTCAAACCAAGTGATCAGCTCACCAAGCTGTGCTCAGCTCTGAAATCTGCCAGGCTGTTGCCTCTGCCTTGGACTGTGATGTGAGTGAAGAAGCTTCTCGAGGTCTCTCCCTCACAGCCACTACTTAAAGCACATCTCACACCCACGAGTTCTGGCAGTTAGGATTTTAGCAGTAGAAAAAAGGTGCCAAGGAGTGAATGACCTTTTCAATCTGGCTTTCTGTCCATGCCTGGCACCTGAGCTGCCAGCACAGGGCTGAGATGTTGAAAACTGAGTGGAAGTGAAATCCAGAGCCTGCTGCAGGAGAGGCAGGATGCTGTGTTCATACAGAGACCTTCCACAGACGTCAGCAGTTCCTCAGGGCAGCTTTCATCCCTCACACAGGAACTGCCTGTTGCTAACCCTTGGCAGCCCTACCCTGCCTCAGTGCTCTGCCACTCTGCAGCACAAACCACAACTTGGCACCGTGCTCCAGTGGTTTGCAGTCCTACCTCCATCATGGAAGCTGTTCTGCTCTTGCCTCAGGTCGGTGGCTTCTCATTCCATGCTACCCTGTGTCCAGGAGGAGCATTTGGAAGAGGTTTGCCTCAGCAGTGGAATGAAAACTCCCTCAGTGCCACTCCCTCACACTGCAGCTTGGCTCTGCTCAAGCATGTTTGAGGCTTCCAGAAGCATGTGGAAATGACAGATGGGATCTCACTGCAGCTGCAGGAGCAGCGAGGTGCAGCAGAGGCTCTCTGGTTGTGGCTGGGAACTCCAGAGAGTAAGTTTGCTGATGGAGTGTCTGTGGTAGGACAAGTTCAGCTGAAGGGGCATGATCCTGCTTTGGAGATATGGCCAACAGCTCCCCACTGGTGTGGAACTCCCTGTCCTGAAAACGGCATCACCTCTTGTTCAAGGTTTCTGGGGGCATAATGCAGCAAGGGGTAGAAAAGCTTCAGCCAGAGCAGCTATTTCCTTGCAGGGTTTGTCTGCAGTCAAGAAACAGCAATGCAAAGTGGACCCTGAGCTGCGGGGCTGGAGCTGCTGAGGTGCAGTGGGTCTGTGTCCACGCTGCAGGAGTCCAGGGCACTGCTAGAACTCCTTCAGTCTGGATAGATCCATGGGGCCCTGGCAGGTAACTCACTCCTGCATTCCTCACTGCAGCCCCAGTCAGGTCACACAGTTCTCACCTTTGTAAGCCCTGGAGGCACTTACCCGATGGAGAGGTAGGGAAGCTGCTGCCTTGGTCCCACCAAGAGGAGCCTGAAGTGACCACTGCAAGGAACAAGCAGAGCCCATGAAAGCAACCTGGCCTGGCCCATGTTAAATCTCAGCAGCACTAAGGCTCCTCACTCAGCTGGATCAGCTCCTCAGCAGCCAAAGCCTGGCTTCCATCACCTCCCCAGCATTTCTTGCTTCCCCAGCTGGCCAGAGTCATAGAATCATGGAATCAGAGAATCATTTTGGTTGGAAGAGACCCTTCAGACCATCCACTGCAACCCTTAACCCAGCACTGCCAGGTCACCACTAACCCATGTCTCAGCTCCACACCTACAGGGCTCTGAAACCCCTCCAGAGACGGGGACTGCATGTCTGGCAGCCCAGCAGGCTCCCCAGGGTCACACACACAAACACCCCCACTTGCAGAGCACCCTTTGGCAGCCTGCTCTGCTTCCCCTGCCCCATCTGCTGCTGGTCCCTGCTGACATCTTTTTCCTGAGAGCCCAGGAATCCACCAGGAATCTGGGCCAGAACCACAACAATGCCACCAATGCAAACCCAAATGGTTCACCAAGAGGCAATTTGGAGCCCAAGAGAGAGGCTTACTGGCATTTCCCTCCCAGCCTACTTGGGTGGCACCATCCAGAGCCAAGAAAGCAGCCTGCTTCCCATGCAGGTAAAGAACTCCTCCTGCCTGCTGGAAGCCTGGCACTGCTTTGTGGGCTGTGCACCCAAGTGCATGGCAGGATTGAGGCACCAACTACCCCCAGCAGCTCAGGCTGGCTTCCCTCTAAAGCGAACACCAGGGTGAATGTTAAGGTGAGGACCACTCTTGGAGCACTGCACTGAAGTGGGAATGCAGAAGGGGTACCTCAGCCCCCCAACCCCTACAGCACTGGCACAATACACAATGGCACAATGCTGTGGTTTTCTGTAGGGTAAATCACCTCCAAACCAACCCACACCCAGCCCTCACCAGCCAGCTGTGTGCTGCCAGCAGGCATAAGGGCATCTGGCTGGGATCTCAGGGCTAGCAGGAATCTCATGGGAGGCAGGGGAGGGCACTAAGCCAGCAAGGTGGCCTGTTTCCTTCTCAGGCTCCTCCTGCCAGCTGCCCTCCCACGGCTCCCTGTCCTCATCAAACCCTGGTACCAAACTGCTGAGTTTCACTTGGGCCAGAGCTGGCAGGGTGCTGCTGGGGCTGCAGTGCCCCTGAGGAAACTGCCCCTTATTTGCTCCAAGTGGCAACCTGAAGGTGCCATTTGACCTGCACTTCTGGACACAGATCCAGGAGATACTAAATTCTTTGGGAAGAGAAAATCATGGCTTTGGGAGTGGTGCCAACCTTGCTGCCAGAGCTGTAGGCATTTCTGGGCAGCATACAGCAGAAACTGCTGGAAGAAGACTATCAGCTGGTACAGCTGGAGGAAAAGGGTGAGGAGTCTGCAGGTGGGAGCCACAGCAGAGGGGCAGGAAGACGAAACCATCCCCACACACAGCCAGGCCCAGCTGCAGGAATTGGGTCTAGGTGGTGATCTCCAGGGGCAGAGAACTGAGCCTCTGTGAGCAGCACAAAGGAGGTCTGCAGCAGCTCTGAGGGCACTGCCCTGAGCCTGCTCCACACTGGGATGTGATGAAGCCTGTGGGACTTGGGCTTTGGACTCTCTCTTCTGTTCTCCCTGAGCACCAAGCAGCCATTCTCCCCCCAGCTGTTTGTGGACTCAGCTTCCTTAAACCCCCGTGCACAGGGAGCCTTCAGGCTTTGCTCTTTCCAGGGTGTGGTGGTCAGGGGCTGCAGCAGCAGAGCACTGCTCTGAGGTTGTGCTGCAGGACATTGCCACAAAGCTGCAACTGTTCTGTGGTTTGCAGTCCCAGACTTACTGCTTTGTGCCTGAGCAGCCACCAGCTGACTGCGCTTCCAAGGGCTGCCCCTTTGCTGCTTCAAGCCTTTGGGCTGCTGCCATGATTTGCTTCCTGCCTGTGTGCTGAGAGCTGGACTGATAGGAAATGACTCCTGAGCTGGCCTGATGCCCCAGAGTGCCATGCAGGAGGCTGCGATAGGACACGACTCCTGGTGCCACCCGAAGGTGTGGATCCAGCTGCAATCTGAGAGCCAGGACCAAGTGCCCATTCTGCCTGCTGGTTGTCACAACACTTCTTACTTCCAGCTTCCCCTTGCCTTTGGACAGGAGTGCTGGGTCTGGGAATCCTTGCATAACTCTGGCACAGGCTGTTTCCCAAAAGCAAATGAGCAAATACAACTGGAAGGCACAACCCCCAGCCACAAGTTCCCCTTTTGCCCTCTGACAGGCACGCACAGGGATGGAGCAACTCTGAGGCTATGAAAAGAAAGAGCAGCTCCCTGCTATCACCCCACTCTCAGTGCCTGCCTGGGAATTACAAGTAATATTTTTTTCCAAAGGAAACAATCAGTTCCTACTTCCCAGAGTGGCACCCTTAGTCATTTTCCATGCTGATCCAGGCTGATCAAAAGCAGACACGAATCATTCCGCCCATAGTCCGCAGTGAAAGAAAAACAAACTCAGTCCCAAGCCGCGAGGAGAGCCTCCCATTGCACCTCAAATGTCAGCCAAGGCTTTGTTCCCCTGTCGTGACTTTAAAGGTCAATTATGGGAAGAATGTTCTGGAGGGATGCTAAGTGCTGAGGTTTTCCTGACCAGAATCTGATACCTGGAACTGGGGAGGTTCCCGTTGACAACTTTCTGCTGAGCTGCCCACTCAGCAGTGAACTCCAGAGTCAGCACTGGAAGCCTCATTTAAGTGTAACCCAAAACCTAGTTGTGGACTGAAAAATGTCAATACAAAGGTTAATTGCTCACAGAGGCTCTTTTTAGAAGTGGAAATTAAAGCATTATAGGCTAGAGGCTGAAACGAAGCCTTTATCTTAACTACTGTGTGTCATTTGCCCACTAATTAATCCCTCAGCTCACTTGGGACTGCCCATAAAGAGGGTTTTGTTCAAGTCCAGTCCAACAAGGTGCTCAGTTTAATTTTTTCCTTCCCTGCCCCCACAGAAAGAGTCCAACTGCAGCACTGCTCCTGCTGACTGGTGCAGGGGGAACCCCAGGGAGCACTTGTACCCACAAAGGCAAGCTGGGAGGCTGGTAAATGGCATCCTTCAGAGGTGGGTTTCAGAAGAACAGAGTCCTGAGATGGATGCTCAGCACCAGAACCTGCAGCTTACATGGAGTGGCACTCAGCAACAATGCAGAGCTGTGGGCAGGATCATTCTGGAGTACTGGGGCAGGCTGTCCAGAGAGTCTGTGCAGTCTCCTTCTTTGGAGGCTTCAGCACCCACCCAGACATGGCAGTCTGGGGCAACCTGCTCTGGGTAGGACTGGATGATCTCCAGAGGTGCCTTCCAACCCCCTCCATGCTGGGATTCTGTAACCAGGGCTTGCTTCTTCCCTGCTTCCTTCTGTCAGCTTCTGAACCTCCTCACACCCAGCTCTTTAGGAGTCTGAAAGGACACGCAGGGAGCTGGGCTGGGTCTGCCTGAGCTGGTCAGCAACCGAGCAAGCCCAGGCAAGAGGAAGCAGCTCAGGCTGGGTCTTGCATGAGTAACTTCTGCCGAGGATCACTGACTGGGAAGCAGTAAATTGCAAAGCAAGTTGTGACACTTCCCCACGTCGTGGAGAGGCAGAGGCAGGAGCCAGGGACAGGACAGCTCAGGCTGAGCCCTGCACAGGAGACTCAGCTCAGCACTGCAAAGCTTGCCCAGGCACAGCGAACGTAGGCGAGGGTAGGAGCTCCTGCCTGGTGAAGTCGAGCCTCAAACCCGCAGCCTGCTTCGCGGCTCCGAGCACCCCCGGGGCTGGCCGTGAGGACCTTGGACAGATCTCGGACGGATCTCGCTCCGTGTGCTGCCAGCGGCTCCGAGCCAGAGCCGCTCATGGCCCTCCGTGTGAAGGGGACAAACTCTCACTCACCCTGGGAAAGCAAGCAGGAACTTACTACAGGAGGGAAACTGTGCAGAGTCTTGAGGAAATGAAGCTTCCCAAACGCTATGGGCACTGATGTACTCCAGTGCTTCCCATACCTCTCCAAAAGACGCCTCAGGAGGACCTCAACAACACCTGCCAGAGAGCACTGCTGCAGGAGGCTGCAGAGGCAGATGCCAGGGCAGGGACAAGCACGGAGAAGTGGAAAAGCTGAGTTCTTCTGAGCAAAGCACACCCAGTGCTGGAGCCTCCCCCAGAGCAGCTCCTGGGCTCAGCAACAGCAATCACCAATGACCTCTCCCCAGCAGAGAAGGGGACCAGGAAAAGGAGAGGAGACCCCCAGAGCAGAATGGAAATGGACTGAGTGGAACTGCCAAACTCACCCCAACATCAAGCACCTAAAGTCAACCTCAGCCCAGGGCATGCAGAGCAGAGCAGCCTCAGGAGCAGGAACAGACAGGGTCAGGAGGAGCTCCTGTCCTCCAGCTCTCCCCTTTATACTGAGGGTGATGCCTATGGGATGGGATTCACCTGGAGCCAACTCAGGTCACTGCCCTGGCAAATTGCTGCAAATTGCTGCAGATTGCTAAGGGCCTGCAGTGGCTGGCTCAGAGCTGTTCCAGCCAGGGCAGGATGGGACCCCATTTCCCCCACCCCAGGGGTGTCTGCCTGCTCTGTGAATGCTTGTCCCTGGTCATGCTCTGACCAGGAGATGACAGCAGAGGCAGCTTGAAGAAAATGGGGGGGAAGGGGAAGGTAGGAGGTCAGGAGGCTACCTGGTCCCCCAGACATTTTGGGGTCCCTTGGTGCAGTGATGCTACTGAGCTGTGTGCTCGTCAAACCTGGGACTTACCCAGCTGAGGGAAAGAGGGGAAATGAGACTGGAGATGAGGAAGAGATTCTTTCCAGGGAGGGTAGGCAGACACTGGCACAGGCTGCCCGGGAGGCTATGGGTGCCCCTCCCTGGAGGTGTCCAATGCCAGGCTGGATGAGGCCTTGAGCAGCCTGAGCTGGTAGGAGGGGTCCCTGCCTGTGGCAGGGGGTTGGAGTAGATGATCTCTGAGGTCTCTTCCAGCCCAACCCATTCAGTGAATCTATGAACCCCAAAGCAGGACTTAACCAAATGTAAAAAGACAAAGGACTCCAGAGCTGAACAAAGCAGTGGGGGAGAAATCAAAGGATGGAATAGCATCTAGCAGCACCTCTTCAGTGCTTCTGCTGAGCCTTGTCTGGGAGAGAGACACATCCAGCACCCTAGCTACACTGTCTGACAGATGCTGCAAAGGAAATGAGTGAGGAGACTCAGCACAGCAGCTCATACAAAGCACTTCTGAGCTGGGCAGGGCAATTCATCATCACAGGGGTCACAGAGAACGAAAGGCAGCAGCAATGCCACAGCAAATGGTGAAGCTGTTGGCAGAAGGAAGGTGCTGGGCACACCACAACCTGGCCACTCAGAGTTTCTGGTGCAAATTTGTTTGTCAGCCTCACTCTTCTTTAATAACCTCTCACTGCCTGTGAGGTCCACAGAGATCATCCTCTTTGGTGTGAGCTCTTAATTTAACAGCAGGCCAGCCCCAGTGTGGTGGAACCACTGCAAGCTGTCAGCAGGAAGAAGTGCAGCTCCAAGAGTACCTTGCAGGTCAACAGGCATTTAACAACCCAACACATCACAGCAGCTTGGTGCTTAACCTCCCACCCTCCTCGGGCAGATCTGCACCATGAGGGCTTGTCAGGCACTGCTCCAGAGGGGAGCTCTGCACCTCAGAGGAGTGAAGAAGAGGTGGAAAGTGCAGCAGGAGGAAACCTTCTGAGCTTGAGGGAGTGGGATGAAGCTGTAGGGACTGAGGAACCGGATGGAGGAGGATCACACTGAAAGCTCAGTGCCTCAATCCACTTCGCAAAGGGTGTCCCAGCACTGAGTCAAGGCTGCTGGAGGGGCTGTAAGGAGGTCATGTATTAAAAAAACAAATGACGCCTTCCTGCCCCAAAAAGCATGACCAAAGTGTGCCAGAGCTGCCTGAAATCCTCATTTCCTGGGCAGAATCAGAAGGAATTGCTTTAGCTGCAGGGTTCCTCCACTGCACTGAGTGTTGGTTTGGGCTATGTGCAACGGAGCACAGCTCAGGGACAGTTGCTGTTTGATTCGCCTCTAATGGCCTTCATAAACAGGAGCATTTTCCATGAGTGCAGGGCAGGAATATTGACATTTTTAGCCCAGTCTGTCAGTGTCTGGGCACCTCAGACATCAGCAACATCTGGAGAGTGCAGCCCCAGGGGTTAATGCAATAAACAGGCCAGAAAAATGGACTGGGTCATTCCCTGAGACTCTGACATCAGCCTTGACTCGCAGCCAGGCAATTTTAGTGCTGGCCATTATTATTTTATTGACACATCAAATCACTTCAGTTTATAGCTACACCACTCTGTATATTCAGGGTTTAACCCCCAGGGGAATTCTCCTGATTGGCAGGCTATGCTTGCTGCACACATCCTGCCCCATGCCTGCTGCTGCTGGGAGGAGGAGGGAAGCCTTCATCCTTCACCAGAAAAATCCCCTTCTGACTTTTTTCAGCAGAAGAGTGGCTCAAGACAGGCAGGCAGTAGAAAACCAGTCCCTGCCCCTCTGAAGGGTGCTAATTTGCAGCCAAGATATTACTTATTGGTAGGAAACAACTGCCCTGGGCTTAGGAAAGCATCAAACGGCACCGAGCCTGCTCCCGGCTACCTGCTGCTGCAAACTGCTGACTCCACGCCCAGAAACTGACATCCTGCAGCAGCCTTTTTCCAGCAGTTTAATGATCACAAGCTAGAGACTGATCCCTACAGAGAGAGAATTGGCCAAGATATGGTGAGAGTCGGGGGTGGGGGAAGAAAGGAGAAGCGAAAGAGCAGGCTGAAGGCTGCGCCGAAAGCGAAGGGTGCCAGAAGCAAAGCACTGTGCTCGTCAGGGCCTGGGTGCCCCCACTGGCACACCACTGCCTGTGAGCAGCTCCAAAGGCGTTTTTCACTCTCTGCTTCTCCCCAGCAGCTTTCATAAGCTGTGTTAGAGATGAAAACCGATTTAAGCAGCCTCAGGGCTGGGTGCGGACTGCTTGCTGTGGACATCCACCAGAGCAGCAGTGCCACACCTGGGCTGTTCCAGAGCACCTCTGGCAGTGAGCAGATGGACACCAGCCTGGCACAGGAGCAGTGAAGAAAATAAATCCCCCTCCTTACAGCCCCACAGCATCTGCACACTGCTGTTTGCATGTGCAGTTCCAGCTCCTTCCATTTCTCTGTCTTTCATCCTGGCTTCCAGATCAGGAACAGCATTGGGAGAACCCCAAACAAACAGGGTAGCTTTGTCATCTCTGTGTGACTGACTCTGTCTGCTCCAGCCCCCACCAAAGGGCATCAATCTTGCCCTGGCACAGCACTGGTGTGGCTGCTAGAGCAGGTCACTCTGCTTCCAGTCCTGAGCTCAGCTTCCAGCACAAGGAGCAGCTCCAGGGGGGTTAAGGAGGTGCTGTCCTTGCAGGCAGAGCCCAGAAAGACTTGGCCCTGCTGAAGCACTGCCCTGGCACTGCCCAAACGCCAGGGGTGCAGATTTTTCTCAGCCTACAAAGGATCTGCACATGGCTAATTGAGGTAAATGTGCTGCCCAGGGTGTGAGTGATGAGGGACACTCATCCCCTGCATAGCATCCTTTCTCTCCAGTGCTGCCTGCTGGGAATGCCATGCTGGGAATGGCTGCACACAACAGGGCTGCCCCCAGCACCCAGCCAGCTCCTCAGCAGCTCTGTGGTGCCGCCCATGGCATCACCCAGCCAGCTCCTCAGCAGCTCTGTGGTGCCACTCATGGCATCACCCAGCCAGCTCCTCAGCAGCTCTGTGGTGCCACTCATGGCATCACCCAGCCAGCTCCTCACCGTCTCTGCGGTGCCCCCCCTGACATCACACAGCCGGCGCGTCGGCAAAGAGTGTGGG
>WBNM01032222.1:0-331324 GCA_013399055.1 Ramphastos sulfuratus | reverse complement strand
AGCACACACACCCCCGGGGGGGCAGCAAGCACAGACACCCCCGGGAGCTCTGCAGGGGCTCTGCAGGGGCATTCATTACTCCACCTCATCAGCACATTTCCAGCATCCCTGGGCGGCTGCAGCTCAGTGACCCCCCCGAGAAGATTGCCACCATTTAGCTGGCTTCACAGGTTCAGGCTGCTGCAAACTCAGGAGTAAGCACAGTGCAGACTGGGAGCTGCCTTGGCAGGGAGGCTGTGTGTAGTAAATAGATATTATGACAGGTGTAGCAGCTCCTGCCAGCAGCCGCTCTGAAAACTCCGCAGCAGCAAATGGCTACGGCCAGAAATAAGCTGGAAAAGATTTGTAAATGGCTCATTAAAAACTCCAGGAAAAACGTTCTACTCAGAGGCTCCTTCCTCACTGCTCTCACCAGGGAGCAAAGCAGGAGTAAAATGCTAAGTCAGGACAGGGAGGGTTACTCCTTTTCTTCTTTCCAGAGGAGTTTTCCACAGAGCATGGTAAGAGATTCCTGGGGCAGGAAAAGAAAGGTTCAGGAGCACTGTAATCCCTTTTCTGTCTCAGAAGGCAGCTCAGTGCCTTCCTCTGCCTCCCCTTTGTGAAAACCTGAAGTTGTCAAACCCCTTTTTGACAGCCTGAAGGCTGAAGCAAATACAGAATCTAGAATGGGTTGTGTTGGAAGGGACCTTAGAGCTCATCCAGCTCCAACCCCCTGCCATGGGCAGGGACACCTCTACAGCCCAGGCTGCTCCAGGCCTCATCCAGCCTGGCTTGGAGCCTCCACAACTCCTCTGGACAGCCTGTCTCAGAGTCTCATCACCTCCTAACGTCTCATCTCGGTCCAGCTTCTTGCAGTTCGTAGCCATTAGCCCTCATCCTGTCACTCCATGCCACTGTACAAAGTCCCTCCTCAGATCTCCTGTATCATTAAAATCCTGCTCTAAGGTCTCCCTGGAGCCTTCTCTCTTCTCCATGCTGAACAGCCCCAGCCCTCCCAGCCTGGCCTCACAGAGGTTCTCCAGCCCTCAGATTATCTTTGTGACCTGCTCCAGACCTGCTCCAACAGTTTCATGTCCTTGTTCCACATCACGCCAAGCAAATAAAAACTAAAAGACACCCAAGTAAGGTGGCAGAATATTCTCTAAAAGAGGTTCAAAGCACAGCTGGCTGGGAGCAAAACCCTTCCACGTTCAAAAGGACCAAGATCACAGATCCACAGAGCTGTGGAGCCTGGAAGAGACCTTTGAGATCAAGCCCAGCCTCTGACCCAGAGCTCACAACCTCACCACTGCTGCTAAGCCCCTGCCACCAAACCACAGCCCTCAGCACCACATGCCTGGGATCTTTAAACACCTCCAAGGATGGGCACTCCCCGGGCAGCCTGTGCCAGTGCTTGGCAACCTTTTCCAGATGCCCCAAGAAGAGATGCCCTGGCAAAGGGAATGGTTTCAAAGGCGTCTCAGCAGCCAGAGCAGCTGATGGAGCTCCAGCCCATGACTGCTTCCCAGATGTGGTCCCTGACTGTGTGCACTGGGCTGGGGTTTTTATTCCAGTGGGAAATAAAATCCTCATCCAGCAGCCCCGTGGTTTACCAAAGGGGCATATGTGGATCTCCAGCTTTTAAGGCAAACATTCCTGGTGGTGTCCATAGCCACATTACACAGCCCTGCAGACAGCCAGGCCCTCCTGAATTTCCAGCAGCATTCCACCCTAATGTGGAACTCATGGGCAATAATCAGGGCTGGATTTTGTGACATCCAGGCACAGCACTGGTGATGAATTGCTGTGAGGCTCACAAATAAGCACAATGTTGGCAGCTTCAGCATATTCCCCATGGCAGCAGCAGCACAGCCAGGGCAGCACAGGGCTTTGTCAGTGCCATCTGCAAGCCAAGCGTGGCGAGGAACTGCCAGCACAGCACCCCAAGAGCTTGGGGCTCCATTTGCACCAGTCACTAACCAATGCTGCACCCTGCTTCTGCCTCCTGCCCACGGAAGCACCCTGAGGAGAGCTGCAGCACCACGAGCAGAAGCCACACTGCCAGCTTGGCTCCTGCTGGCACCCCAACAGCACTCACAAACGGGGATCCCACAGAACACCTCAGAGGGCTCTGCCAGCCTCCATGGCTCCAGGAGCCCATGAGCTCATTTAGCACATGGTAGGCACTGGGAGGCTTCCAAATAAACCCTGTCATGGGTTGGACTTGGTGATCTTAGAGGGCCACAAAGATGAGCCTAGGGCTGGAGCAGCTCTGCTGTGGGCACAGGCTGAGGGAGCTGGGGGGGTGCAGCCTGCAGAGGAGAAGGCTCCAGGGGGACCTCAGAGCTGCTGCCAATGCCTGAAGAGATCCTGCAGGAAGGCTGCAGAGGGACTTGTGCTGAGGGTGTCTGAGCCAGGCCAAAGGGAAATGGTTTGGAGCTGAGGCAGAGCAGGCTGAGAGTGGAGCTGAGGGAGAAGTTGTTCAGTGTGAGGGTGCTGAGACTCTGGCACAGGCTGCCCAGGTCTTGAACAACTTGGGCTTGTGAGAAGTGTCCCTGGGCACAGCAGGGTGTTGGAGCAGATGATCTCCAAGGTCCTCTCCAACCTGAGCCATCCCATGGTTGTTCCCCAGCCTTGATGACTCTGTGATGCCCTGCCCAAGCTCGCCGCAGCCAGGCTGGCAGATGCCCACTGCAGACAGTAAGACTTGTGCCCCTGTGCAGGAGCTGGGTAAGGGTTAAACTACAACCTTTCCTTCTCCAGAAAAACAAGGAAATCTCTAAGCAACTGACAAAAATCTCCTCAGAAATTGTTGTGTTCAGCAGCCACAGCTGAAAGCATTTAGGTTATGAGCCAGAATTTGTCTTCAAAGACTTCATTCTGCCCAGCAAAGAACGAACAAGAGATCAATTAAGATCTCATCCAGCGCACTCATAACAGTGGGAACCAAACCTCACACAAGTCCTGTGCCCTTGGAACACTTCCTAAGCAAACCAGAGGGAGCTTTGCACTTTCTTACCTTTCACAGGCTGCACAGATGCTGCCTCAGAGCCAGAGGGACGACTCTGGGCAGAGAACAAAAAGAACTTTGAGGAGCCTGGTTCTGGAAAAGGAAAATCTGTGCAAGGTAGCAGGGTGGTGGTTGCCCAGCAGACACCTCCAGGTGCCAGGTGCCCAGGGGTTTGTTCCAGTGTGATGTCACTGCCCTGTGAACCCAGAGTGCATGGGGCAGGGCAGCTGCATGTGGTCATTTCCCTCTGGAACCCTCAAAGCAGCTCCATCCAGCTGCCAGCATGGAGTGCATTACAAACTGACAGGCAGGGTGCCCAGACTGCTGCCCACACCTCAGAGGCCTCCAGTGGCTCTGCTTAGGGCAGGCTTTCCTATTTTGTTTAGAGTGTTCCACCGTGCCCTGTGAAGGACTCAGCTCCCCTAGCCATGGGGCTAGGCATGAGGCTGGGAGCTGGGCTGGGCTTCTCCAGGAGAGGGAAGGTTCTCAGATCTGAAGCCAGCTTGGCTCTCTGCAAAGGTGCAGATGAAGTCTCCTGCAGTGGTGAGAACTTCCTCTAGCCAGAGCTGGTGTCAGCTCCTTGCTAATTCTGGTGGCACTCAGGAGCTTTCTGCACGGAGAGCGCTGGGAACAGCCTTTCCTTGGCACCCTGCAGCAAACTCAGCCCTTCTGCCAAGGTAGGTTGTGTACTGGGGGGGTCCATTTTATGACCACTGTAAAACCTCTGTTCTAAGGTCCTGAGACCAAAGGGGGTGATGTAAGACAGCATCCAGCTGGTAGCAGAGCTCCTTATAAACCTCAGCAGCACACAAAAGAGCACAGAGAAGCAAGCAACAGAGAACAGAGCCGATGAGGAGGGGAGGAGGAAAAGTCTGTCCAGAGCAGCCTCACCACCAGCCTGGGCTGACTGGGATGATGCTTGCAGTGCTGTGAGGTGGTACCAAGTGATGCTCCTCAGGGGACGGAGAATGGAGGATGCTCTGCAGGACTTTCTTGTGGCTCTGAAAGTGCCTCTGAAAGATAAATGAAGCTTACAGCACCCAGATGCAGCCCCCAGAGTGCCTGCAGTGGGGGAGAATAAAGAGCCCAGCAGGGCAGAACTCTCCAGTGCGCACCTCAAGTAAGTGATGCTTGTCTGGAGCTTGTCTGAGTATCTGAAGGCAGTAACTAAGTGAAGCTGTGCCCTGCCTGCTTCACTCTAAGAGCACCCAGGTGCTGCTGCCCAGACAAGGCAGAGGGAAGAGAGGGCAAAAGTGGCTGGGCACGACTCTTCTCAAACCCTTGTTGACTCAGTGGGCTCTACTAGCTCAGAGCGATGATCTGGATGATCTTTAAGGTTGCTTCCAACCCAAACCATTCTATGACTGAAAATACAGCTCCAGTTCCTGCTCCACAAGAGTCTCTTTTGAATGCAGCCTCTGATTTCACTTTCATGGCACCAGTTCAGACACAACACAGTTACTAAGCAGCATAAATGTCTCTGGACCATTTTCAGTCATGTTCTTGCACAGAGTTTAGGAGAGGGATTCCTGCAGACCTGTACTCAAAAGAGTTTTCAGAGTATTCTTCATGGTCCTCACACTGCAAGCCAGATCCTTTGCAGTAATGCAGCTGAGCAAATCTGGATAGCAGCATCTCACAGCATCCTCTCATGGAGTGAAGTTAGGAGCTCAATCTGAAGAGGGGGGGAAAAAAAAGAAAAGAAAAGAAACAAGATGTAATTGAGCAAAGGATCAGTTTGAACTACTTCAGTTTCCAGAAGGTTAACTCCAGAGCCACTCACTTTGCAAGAGCACTTAGTGCTTAGCAATCAGGCAAGTGGTTAACTGCTTCCAGCTGGACCTGGAGAAGCAGAGCACCTTCAAAAGCAAGCTCCCTGTGGAAGTCTGGACGCAGTGACACCCCTGACTCCCCCTTCAGCAGGTCCTCTGGCAGGAACCTTTCCTCCCTGTTCCGTGAGCAACTGCACACCAGGCTGTGTTCCTGCCCTGCTACCAAGATGCTTACCCAAAGGCAGGAGGCTCTCAGGGAGCTATGGATGTGGAAGGTCCTCTTGCAGGTGTGTGGCAGCCAGGCCTCCCCACAGCACCACGATTCATCTCACTTAGGACATAGCAATGAGAACACAGACCACAGGCCCTGCTGGGCTGCCTTGCAGCATCCTGTGTGCAATCACTGCAGGAGTGTACAGAACCTTCCCCTTTGAAGCCATTCTCAGCTTCCTCAGCCCAGTCTCATTATCCTTCCCCTGACACAGCCTTACAGCTCCCCACAAAAGCAACCTGATGCAGATCCCTGCTTGCCTTGTGCTGCTCTGTTCCTGGCCTTGTTGCTCCCCCACAGCACAGGCTGAGGCCCTGCCTGCACACACAGCTCTGAGTGGGGGATGGGTGCATGCCACTGGCAGGAGCCACTTCGTGCCTGCCATCAATCACAGAGGAAGGCACCAGCACCCGAGCAGGCCCCAGCTGTAGGCTTTGTGGCAGCTCTTTGTGTGATGTTCCTGAGCCCATGGCAGGGACAGGCTGGGCTTAGTGAGCTGAGCAAACTGGAATGCAGATAATGGGAAGCAAGGCTGGAAGCAGGCAGCTCCAAGAGCAAGCACTGGAAGATGTCAGCAGCTTTTGGCTGAATTAAAACATGACTTTCTGGGTACTCAGCTCAATGCACTTTCAGTGCTGGTGCACTGCACGTTCCCAGAGAGCTTTTCATCTCAGAAGGTCTAAGAAGCCAAGGTGTGAGCAGGGTGCAGACTCTCCTGGCTGCAGCAGCTGTCTGCCACCACAGCCAAAGCACAGCTCAGGGCAGCAGCTGCTAATGTGGGAAAACATCCCCAGATGTTGACTCCTTGTCACTTCAGCATCACATCTTGCTTAGATATTCATGCTCAGAAGACCAAACTCTTGCACACCTCTTTTCCCCTCAGATTCAAATATGCAGCCACAGGTTGCTGAGAGCCTCCTCCAACCTGAGCTGGTGAATTCACCTCAGTGACTAACTTAGAGCTCTGCTTTGGCCATGTCCTGCTGGTGCTGTCCCACACTTCTCCACAGCCCAAGCACTATGCATTTGGTTTGACATTTCCCAGATCCAGCTAACCTCTTACCCACAGGATTCATTGGCAAGGCAACAGCCATCAGTTGGTGGTTCCTCAGCAGCACAGCCCTGGGGCAGGCATTATAGGGAGGTCACCCATCAGGGGTGGCTTTGGCAGGTTCCAGTCAGAGCCCAGAACTGATCCCAGGAGCCTGAGAAACAGATGAGAATTTGTGGAACTTGTATGACAAAGGCTTTGGCTCAGTCCTCTAAAGCTCAAGGACTGCAACAGGCCTGGAAGCAGTTCAGCAGGAGGACTGCCAGGACAGCTGTGCAGGAGGAGGAAGCAAGCAGGGACCCACACCTCACTGTGGAGTGGGTGGAGTTCAGTCAACAGACAGTGCAGACACAAACCAGACCCAAACCCTGCTGCTAAGGTTCCCAGGCCAAGGTGATGCTGAAGCTCTAGGCCAGGCAGAACACTTCAGAGCCAAGGAGCTGTTCTGTGCCTGCTGACAGCCTCTAGGACACTGCTCTGCTGGGTGGTGATGGCTTAAATCAGAGCTAGGTGAGGATATTTAACCATGGTTAATGACTACAGCTAACTACAGGTGCAAAACAGATGGAAAACAAGGTCAGCAAAGCTTTCAGTGCCAGGGACATATCTAACCTGTGCTGGTCAGCAAGACAAGGAGTGACCAAACTCAAGTTTTTGAGGCCCATCAATGATCTTTCTCTTCAGTATAGATTTCATATTTTTAAAGCAGCAGCATAAGCAAAGAGCAAACAGAACTCCACTGATGTAGTTACAGCATGGCAGAAAGCCACTAGGCTGGGCAGGACTTCCCTTGGTGAAGCTGAAGCCATGCTGGCTGTCTCCAGTCACCTCCCTGTCCTTCTGTGCTGCAGTGCAGCTTCTAGGGGGATCTGTTCCATGCCCTTGCCAGACACAGAGGTGAGTCTGACAGGTTGGCATGCTGAGGCTGACAGGTCAGGCACTGGCACAGGCTGCCCAGGGAGGTGCTGGAGTCACCACCCCTGGAGGTGTTCAAGATAAAGGCAGACATAGCACCTGGGGACGTGGTTTGGTGGCCATGGTGGTGCTGGGTTGATGGTTGGACTCCACCAGCAGAGGTCCTTTCCAACCCAGACAGTTTCCTGATGCTCTGACATCAGCCCACACCTGTTCTACGAGGCACTCACTTCATGCCACTGCTGCAGGCCAGGCTCTCACATCCACATTTGCCTTTCTCCTTCACTGCAGAGCCCAGGAAAGGGCTGATGCTGTCCCTTTTACATGCAAATCCCCGGGTCTGCCCCGGACAAACCAATAGCACTGAAGCTGTTAGCTACAGCCTGGAGATTCTGCTTGCAGCATTTGGGCAAACAGAAGCAGAGGCTTCTCCCTGGTGATCTTCTCTTTAGCACAGATCAAAGACTTCCCAGCCTTTTATGGGAGCCAGCCTAGGCATTAAAAGATGACTTGGCCTTATTCAAACATCAGACCTCCATAACACTTGGAATGGAATTAGGGAGCCTCAGCAAAGCTGAGCAGTAAAATTTGCACTTCTCCTTCAAGCTCAGAGTCAAATCATATTTTCAGAGCCCCTGTGCTGGCTTAGGAACCAGCCCAGACAGCTGAGCTGGGCACCCTCCCTCCTGGCTTTGTCTGTTTGAGGGGATCAGCCCCTCGCTTCCAGATGGGCTGAGTTCAGCCCTTGTTAAAACCAAACCAAGCCAGTTCATAGCACACAAAGGACATCCTTCATTATCACTTTTATCTATTGCTTGTCAATAGCTGAGATCAGCTCCAGCCCTATGAGAAAACAAACTCCAAGTGACCCAGCAGGTGAAGAAGCCTCCAGCTAAGCAGGTGAGGTTGGCTTTGGAAGGAAGCTGCAAAGGTGTAAAATGGCTGTGAATTACCACAGCCCAGCAGCTGCCTCTTGATGGATGCCTCAAGGGCAGTGATGGGCTTGGACAGCCTTGTAACCCCATAACCACCTCCACTCTGCCCCCTGAGCACTCACACTGCAGCAGACAGATTCAGGAGCTGCAGAACAACACAAAGCAGCAAGCGTCAGGAAGAGACCAACGCCACAGAGCACAGCTTCTCACCACCTCTGAACTCAGGCTGGTGGTGGCACAGGAGGGTTGCTCTGCCACCAGCCTGAGCATGATCCCAAACCAGCACTGGACTTTCTGGAGGCAGAATGCTCCTCTGAGCCTCTAGCATCCAGTTCAGCTGTGGTTGCACTGTCAAAAGCAGCATCTGCTCACCAGGCAGGGCTGGCTGAAGGAGACAACCCAGAGGTCTGTTAGAGTCAGAAGACATCCTTGAGGTGAGAAGCCACTGCATGGCAGTATGGCACTGCTGGCAAAACCTGCTCAAGCTGCTCTGTCCCAAAGCCACATAATAACTGGGGGGGTCCCCTTTAAGAGCATCCCACCAATTCCAGAACTGAAGGCTGCCTTTGGCTCCCTCGTGTATCAGCCATGCCCAGTGGATGTAAGTCTCTGCGTAATGAGGAGGAAGACTGAAGGTTGTTGCAGACAGGAGACCTGTCACAGCAGCAGCTGTCCCAGGGAGCTCTGAGCACTGCCCAACCTTTCCTGACAAGGGGAAGCAATCTCACAGTGTCTGTTACTGGCTGCACCCAGCCGAGTGCCACAGCCTGACTGGCACTGTGCCTTTCTTACTCCATCAAGCACTACCGAGGCCAGCCTGGCTTTTGCCAGCAGCTTGCTGTACGATATCCTTACCTTGCTCTGAGCACAGCCCCAGAGCACCCAGCAGGGAGCAGAGGGGACAGCTCCGTGGGCACTATCACGGCTGTTCACCCTCAGTGACCCTGGCACTTGGTGGGTGGAACAGCACTGCCCTGGCAGCAAGGGCAGGGCTGAATCTGATTTCGAGGAAGATGCCCAGAGGTTAGCCCATTTCTGTCGTGCAGAGTAACATCCTAGGTTCTGATGGAAGCAGAGGAAGACAAATCCCTTCCCAGCACTCCTGCTCCTGCTGCCTGCCAGCCCCTTCCTCCCCTCTGCCCCCTGCCTCCTGCCGTGGTCCTTCGGCAGTTCAGACACCCCAGGGCTGCGGGCAGCAGCGAGGACTTCACGTCTCTGTCATGCTGTGCAAGCACAACACATCTCGACTCACAAATGGTCGTTCTGCAGGCTCTGCAGTTGTTTTATTGCCCATAATGGGCGTTTCTGGACTTATTAATTGCACTTGCAAGGGCCCTTGGTTAGGCACTGATTTGGGGCTGTGCTGGAGCCTGCTCTGCATTAATACCAAGGTGTCATCCTCAGCCACTTCTGCCTTGCCTTGCTGCATTAGTTTAATGCCTTTTTAAAGACACAGCTCCATGTGACATCATTGCACTGCCAGATTTATAGCAGCCAATGAAGTCACCATTACAGCTCATCATCATTTCCCTCTCTCTCCAATGGTCTAATATGCCATTAGTCCTCCTGCTCAATTATGGATCCAGCTTCTGGACAGGTAACCTTTACCTGCACCACCATATTTAACTCACAGTAATGGGCAGAATTACTTTGCAGTGACATTTTGATGAATAAGGCATAAATAACCACGTTTCAGGGGACTTCGATGCAGCAGCTGTGAGAAACAGCACTAAGAGATAAGGGTTAGTATTGGAAACACTGCCAATGCTGCTGGAGAAGCTGAGCTCTTCCCAGGTGTTTTTAAATCCTGGTTTAAAATCCTGTTAGTTGTGCCTGCCTGCAGCACAGAAACCTCCCTGGGTGAGGGCAGGAGGAGGAGATGGCATCCAGCAGCGCAGGACCAGGATCAGCTGCGTGTGGTGGTTGTGCTCCTCCTGCCCTGCTCAGGGGTGATCCAACCTGGCTGTGCTCCTCACACAGCTCTGGCACCCCTGGAGCAGAGACTAGGTGTGGCACTCCTACCTCCTGGACAAACATTGACTTTGGCACCTCAGGCACAGAAACACAGAACTGTTTGGGTTGGAAAAGACCTCTGAGACTGAGTCCAACCACTGACCTAACACCGGCACAGGCATCAAACAGCACAGAATCATTAAGGCTGGGACAGGCCTCCAAGTCCAGCCCAATACCTCCATCATCACTACTCCATGTCCCAGAGCCTACTCATTTTTTGAACACCTCCCAAGGAGGCTGTGGATGCCTCCCTGGGGGTGTTCAGGGGCAGGCTGAATGAGGCTGGAGCAGCCAGTTCTAGTTGAGAGGAGTCCCTGGGATCTGTTCAAGAAATAAATACTCAGCAATGATTCTGTTTCTCTGAGGATGGAAAAAGGACAGTGCTGGAAACATGGTGGCCTGGAGAAGCAGCAAGCCGGGGAAAGAGCTGGAAGGAGGAGGAGAAAGATGCTGGGGAAATAAAGCAAGCAGTAACCCTCAAGTGTTTCCCTGGGCTGCACAGCACCTGTCACACTCAGGGCAGGGCTTTCCTCTACCAGTGCCACCAGTTTGATGGCTCTGCCAGCTCCATCCATCCAACTCCTCAGAGCTCCCTGCAGAGCTCAATGGAAGCAATGCAGTGCTACAGCACCCAAAGCAGGATTTTGCTGCAGGATCATCACTTACCTCTCCTCTTTGTCTTGTGGCAAATAGCTCCCTCCATAAATTCTCACTGGCAGTGAAGAAGAAACGCAAACTTTGGTTTCTACATTTACACTTTTCAGTCCAAGGTTATGTTTACAAAACTGCACCACAGAGAAATTTGCCTTCTTGCCTCTCAGCAACAACCAAATAGCACAGACCTGTGGTGCTGAGGGACGTGGCTCAGCACCAGCCTTGGTGGGGTTAGACATCGGTTGGACTGGATGAGCTTGAAAGGCTTTTCCACCTGAAATGATTATGCAGAAGGGGGCATGAAAAGTGATTTTCAGACCCCCAAGTGCTCCTACAGCAAAAGCTGAGTACCAGCACTGCTTTGCCCACATCTTGCACCAGAGGATCAAATGTCCCCATCCTGACAACTGCGGGTAGTGAAAAAACACAAACAGGAGCTTTGTCCTTTGTGGCAGGGTCAGGAGATACAATCACTCACTTAAACTATTAAACGTAATGCATACAGGCATAGGGAGATGAAAAGTGCCAGTTTAAATTAGCTTGACCTGCAGTGTTGACTCCTGGACAGATGGCACAATACCCCCTGACTGCGGGGCTGAGGCATGAGAAGCACACAGCAAGAGCCCATTGTGAGGGGAAGAAAAAGCTCAGGAGCGAACTCAGACTGAGAACCAAAACCTCTGCGGCCCCCCGGGGGGCTCTTGGCTTCCTTCTCTCAGGGCTGCTACACAGTGGGATGGAGTCTTCTCCCCCTGAGCTGCAGCAGTGCGCAGGCTGTGCACACTCATTTTCTACTCTGTCATCTGCAGAGCAGGCTTCAGGCTGAGCCTCGGAGTGCTGCAGCCCAGGCTGCCAAAGGGCAAGCAGTCCGAGTGGGTGTTTCCCCCCAGGAGAAGGCAAAGCTCACTGTACCCAAAGCCCCCAGCAGAGCTGGCCAGCCTGGCAGCACTGCAGAGGCATGGAGATGAGGCAGATCTGTGCAGCCACATGCAGCACTTCCTAGGGGACAGCCAGAGCCATAAGAGGGCTTCCTGCCATCGGCCTGCCTCCTGCCAGCAGAGACCAAAGCATCTTCCCCACAACACACACAAAACTCTTCCTCTTTAGGAGATTTAAAGTTGAGAAGCAGCGAAGCAGACACTCAGCTTCCCTTCTATGCTCCCCCCCAAAACTGGGAGAGAAGGCTCTAGAGTGAAGAGAGAACTCCCTGCCCAGCACCCTGAGAAGCAGAAGCCAGGCTGGGCAGCACAGAGCAGAATGCAGAGAAATAGGTGGGGGTAGAAAGCAGATACCAGTTNGTCCCTGGGCACCACCCCAAAGAGTCTGGCACCTACCCTTCAGATACCTACAGACACTCATCTGTCCCCTCTCAGCCTTTACAGTATCACAGTATCAGAGTATCAGCAAGGTTGGAAGAGACCTCAAAGATCATCAAGTCCAACCCATTACCACAGACCTCAAGACCAGACCATGGCACCAAGTGCCACGTCCAAACCTGCCTNCTCCCTGCCCAGCACCCTGAGAAGCAGAAGCCAGGCTGGGCAGCACAGAGCAGAATGCAGAGAAATAGGTGGGGGTAGAAAGCAGATACCAGTTATAGCACAGGCTGCCCAGGGAGGGTGGGGTCCCTATCCCTGGGGGTGATGGAGAAATGTGTGCCCATGGCACCTGGGGCCATGGTGGTGTTGGGTTGATGGTTGGATGATCTCAGAGGGCTCTTCCAACCCAGACAGTTCCATGGTTCTATGATCCTCTTGCCTGCCAACCCAGAAAGCTTGACACAGGGCAAGGGAAGTCAGGGGAGGAGCTGATGGCATTGGACACAGCTGGCAGGGAGGTTTGGGATGCTCTGCCTGCCATGCTTACACTGCTCTGCCCAGCCCTGCCCCAGAGTCTCATTCCCTGCACTCATTTTTATGGGCTGAGATAATCCTGCAGGACGCCAGGCAGGGATTTATCCCCAGAACACATCCGCCTCGGGCCGCTCCTGCCAGGGACCACACTTTCCATCTCTGCTGGGGCCTCCAAAGCTCCACAGGCCTGGGCATGGGCTCATTTTAAGGGCAGAACTGAAAAAGAGAACTTTTCTGTCACCTACAAATCAGCTCGACCTGAGACTGCAGTGATGCCACCTCACAGCCTGGCAGCACTCTGCCTGGCAGAAGGGGCTGCACCACGCCCTGCAGCTTCCTCAGGCTTTTGCCTTCTAAAATCACCTTTCACCTTTGCTCCACGGCTTGAGGAGGTTCTGCACACCCAGGCAGCCTGGACAAAGTAGGAGTTAAGCCCCAGAGCAGGCTGCCCACACAGGCAGTGGAGTTTCTGTCTCTGGAGCCATTCTAAACCCCCCCGGGGAAGCCGCTGTGGGTGCCCCTGCTGGAGCAGGTGGGGTTGGACTGGATGCTCTCCAGAGGTCCCTTCCAGCTCCACCATGCTGGGACTTGGTTTATTTTCAGCACAGAACATCTCTTGAAGTGTGAACGATTCCTCTATAACTTCCAGTGCCCAGGACAATGGTTTCTGTTCTGTGTCTGTTTTTTTCTGAACACAGGAAGCTCTTTAACCCCCCAGACACTGCCTGCCCTCGAAGCAGGTAAGAAGTTTGGGTTGAGCTTTCGCCCATCTGAGGCATTCTGGCCCCTGCTTTGTTACATTAAAGCAGCCACTCCGATTTAAACGCCAGCAGTGCTGTTGGGCAGCTACCACCCATCTCTGGAGACCGAAAAGCACCAGGGAGTTCTCTCCCTGACCCGGCCTGGTCACCAGCACTGCTGACCGACAGCAGCCAAAGCAGGCTCTGGCTGTGCTAGTCCAGGGCTCTGCAGCCCACTGCAGCTCTCTGGGCAGTCACAACACCTGCACCTCAGCCCCTGCAGCCTGCTCAGCCCCCCCGCAGCCTGCTCAGCCCCTGCACCCTACACAGCCCCCCGCAGCCTGCTCAGCCCCCGCACCCTGCTCAGCCCCCTGCACCCTGCATAGCCTCCCGCAGCCTGCTCAGCCCCCGCACCCTGCTCAGCCCCCTGCACCCTGCATAGCCTCCCGCACCCTGCTCAGCCCNGTGGGATGCAGGTAAGGGCAGAAGTGCTCCACTGCTGCTGTCACTGCGGACAGCTTCTGCCAGAGGCTGAGGCTGGGCTCAACCCAAGCTGGAGCTGAAGGTCCCATCAGAGAGCACTCAGAGCTCAAGGGATATTAAAAGCTCCCTCCCAATTCAGAGCAAAGAGAGGCCTCTAAGTAGGGCAGGTCTCCATTGCTGGCTGTCAGAAGGCTGAGCTGTAACATGAGCTGGGCTCCGTTTGCTTTTCCATTTATATAAAACCCTTTTTGTTTCTTTTGTTGTAAACTTAGACCTCCAGAATAAAGCCTGGAGCAAGGGGGGAGGGGGAGGAACACTGCCTGCCTGAAAGATGGAGTTTGTTGTTGGACCACCTCATGCAGTACACAACCCCCCCAGCTATCTACCCAGCTTCCAGCAGCCCCTCCAACACCAGCTATAACATCTGAAACCATCAAGTACTGCTCCACATCCAGAAAAAAACAGTCCAGTCCCTGACCTACATTGCAGAGGAAAGACCAGAGCAAGGTACAGCATCACTGATGGCAAAGAGAGCAGCAAACCTTGGAGAGAAGAAGAAAAAGCTGGGAGAGGCTCTAGAAAGCTGTCTCCAGGGGAGAAGCAGACACAGGGGAAGTCACTTGATGAATAAACAAGGAGAATGTATTGATTATTGAATTGTTTGGGCTGGAAAAGCCTTCTGAGATCATCCAACCATCAACCCAACACCTCCATGGCCATTAAACCCAAGTGCCATGGCCACACACGTTCCTGGAACACCTCCAGGGATGATGACTCCACCACCTCCCTGGGCAGCCTGCTTCATGGTGCAAGGACAGCACAGATTGGCACCTTGGCACAGAGCTAATGTGGGAGATGCAGAGTGCAAGCACAAAGAGAAGCTGCCTGGCTTTCTGCAGGAGAAGACATCTTCGCCTCTTAGTTGTCCAGGGAGAAGGCTACATGAGCTGTGTGGATGTCTCTGCCAAGGAGACATAAAGACTATGGAAGCCTTTACCTAGCTGAGGTATTTGAGTAGCAATAAACAAGAGGAATTCAGCAGCCTCTCCAACAGAGAAACAGCCAACAAGCCCCAGAGCTCTGCAGGGTGCCAGCAGCTTTCCTTCTGGGAGCCTGCCCTCACAGATGCCCTCTCATTCCGAAATCCCACAGGAGAGTTCCTCAGCACAAACACTTCAGGCTTTGCCCTAAGGCTAAATATCTAAGGGGGAGGAGGAACAGGCAAATCATGCAGGCAACAGCCACTGTATTTGGTAGCACAGGAGGGGGAGTCCCTCTTGAAGGAAGTTTATAGAACTGGCAAGGAGCTCAGCACTGCCCATGGCAAGGAAAAGCTGCTCAGACAGACGTGAGGAGGTGTCAGCACATCTCTGTACCTGGAGGAAGGTGGTGAAAACCTGGAGGAGAGGAGAACAAAGAGCCTTGTGGTTCAGACCTGGAGCTGCTCAATATCCATCATGCTCAGGCCCCAGCACCCATGGAAAAGCCACGGGCTGAATGCTCCTCAGGCTGAGCAGAACTTCACCGAGCTGCCACTGGTGCCATGCCTCTCCCACTGCAACCTCTCTGCTCACTAGAGCAGAAAGACCTGGGGCTGGGCGCTGTGATGGGCTGGGGTGGGAGGAAAACAAGAGGAGAAACTGTTTGCTTGCTCTTGCCCCCCCCTGCCAGGAGCCCAAACCCACATTTTCTATCAGCCTCTGGGGGCTGAGTTCTCAGGCAGTGTGGTGTAGAACAAGCTGTGTCACATCAGCAAAGCAGAGCACGCCAACAGCTCTAGCCTCTAAACTCCTCTCTGCCCATCCAGCCTCACTTCTATTTTCACCTCTCTTCTCTTTCATTTCATATCCTTTGTTGTTGGTTTGTTTGGTTTTGTTTTTTTCCTTTTAATTGTTCCAAAGCCCACAGTGGCAAGTTTGACATCTGGCCAAGTTTCAATATGAAATTTTATAGCTGAGATAATATAAACTGCTGTAAAACTGAGGAGCAAGAGGCTGCCAATTAGCTTCAACAATAAGTGGAAAGGGGAAGATTGCTCCCAAAATAAGTCCCTTTTTCCTCTCCTTGTTATTAACAGGTGCTGAAAGAGATCCCCCTTTTTTTTTTTTATGGGTGCTGTTTCTCCTCTGCTTCTCTTTGCTGCTGAATTATAAATATGTTTTATACTTTGTTTTTATATTTATAAAGCAACTCCTGCCTGTGTCTGTGCTGTTAAATGCTTAAGGTGTGTTTTATACCTTATTTATGTATCTTAAGCATTTAACAGCACAGACACAGGCAGGGGGTTGGTTGCTAAATGAGGTATAAAACACAGCTAAGCATTGAGGGGCAGAGGCACACCCAGGGCTTGGGTTCTGCGTTATTTATGTGTTTATAGAACTCAGCTGAGCCTTGCAGAGCAGAGCCACACGCGGGCTGCAACCTGCTCAGCACCACGGCCCCAACCACTTCATTGCCCCTTCCCTGACTTCCGAGCCGCAGCAGCAGAGCAGGACCCAACCCACAGAGCAACAGGATCCCGCTCTGTAAAATTTGGGTTTAGATGTCACACAGCGGCTGCCACAGCGATCAAAAGGTGCCCGGCAGCAGCATCTCTGTTATTCTGAGATTTTCTCGCTTGTAAACGCCGGACAAAACCTCTTTTTGTGTGTTGGCGTGAGCGTTTTAACAGGAAACAGGAGTTCGGGCAGCCAGAGGCAGTGTCCCGCTCCCGCCGGGCCGCTCGGCATTGTGCGGTGAGTGACAGCCGCCCCGGGCTCCGCAAACAGCCCCGGGCTGAGCCTCGGCCCCGCGGCCCGCACGGCACAGGCTCCGCTAGGGACATTCCTGCGCATTGCGGCCCGGGTTGCCATGTCTCTGCAAACAGCGGCGGCACAGAGCGCTCTGTGCCAGACAGAGCTTCACTGCCGGCCCCGGCCCCGGCCCCGCAATGTGGACACAAGCAAACAAACCCTGCCCCGAGCCTAGCAACCCTGCGCCGGGGCAGGCGCTGCGCGGCGGGCGCGGGACGCGGGCTCGGGGCTGTTCACACATGAATAAAGAAGATTAAGATTTCCTTTCAAAGCCCTGAAGCCTTTCTGACAGCCTGTGTCAACAGCCCTGTCTGCCTCTCGCTGTGAAGCGGCCCCGCAGCACAGGTTCCCACAGGGAGGTCTCGCTGATTAGCATGCTCGACACTTCCAGTCCGTGTCGCTATTTAACGCAAGAATAAGGCTGCGGCGATCTGCCAACTCCCCTTGCCCACACGGGGAGGAGACCTCGCCGCAGGCACCAGCACCTACCCCGTACGCCGCTCGCAGGGGAGCCTGCAGGGGCAGAGAGCACAGGGGAGGCTCGTGGAATGCTTTGGCTTGCAAGGGACCGTAAAGGTCATCCAGTGCCAACCCCCTGCCACAGGGAGGGACACCTCCACCAGCCCAGGGTGCTCAATGCCTCACCCGGGGTGGCCTTCAACACCTCTAGGGAGGGACATCCACAGCCTCCCTGGGCAACCTGTGCAAGAGTCTTGACACCCTCTCTGTAAACAACTTCCTCCTAATCTCTAGTCTCAGCCTCCCCTCTTCCAACTCCAGTTCATTCCCCCTCATTCTATCACTGCAAGCTCTTGTCCAAAGTCCCTCCCCAGCTCTCCTGTAGCCCCTTCAGGTACTGGAAGGCTGCTCTGAGGTCTCCACCAGGCTGGAATCCTGCAAAATAATTTAGATCCCATTTTTCTGACTGACTGACAGCACGGAATCCCCATCACATCCTGATGGCATCAGATTGTGCTAAATCAAACTATAGCAGAGTCAGATCCTGCAAATACACTTAGGGAGGTGTTTAGATAAGCAAGTGAGAGGTCCCAGTGAAGGTATTTGTGTCATGCAGATGGGGAGCAGATGCAGCTCTCAGGACCGCAGGGCAGATTTCTGGAGCTAAAAGTAATAGGAACAAAATTCCCACCATGGCTCCTTCAATCTTGGTGTAACTTCTGGGTTTAGGGAATGGACAGAAATGCTGAGTGCTGGGTTAGCTGCTGCCTGGGTGAGCACAGCTTGGTTAGCACTTGGCAACAACTGGTTCCCAACTGTATCACCCAGCTTGATAGTAAGAATTAATTTAGATATTCTCACATGAAGAGGCAGAATGTTGAGGGCAAAACCCTGATCCAGCAGGGAAGGGATTCTGCCTTGGTGAAGTGAGTGGGAAAAGCTCCAAGTTTATTGGACTTAACACAACCCAATGAGAGCCAAGTCCTAACCCCTGCCCTGGGAAGCAAGACCTGCAGCAGCAAAATGATGTTCCCCCCCCGCCCCCAAGGTTGCCAAGATCTGAACTCAAGATCCAAATACCTGCAATCCTGAGGGGTTTCTGGGTGGCTGCTGTTTGAATCACACAGCCATGATGGAAGGAAACGAGTGGCTGGTGGCTGTGGGGTAACATCCAACGTGAGCCACGGGAACAGGCTGAGTGCCCCTGTCACTGGAAATAAACAGCTGAGACAAGGAAGGATAACCAGGATTACATGGATCAACATCTAATGCATCCAAACCCTGCCCTTAGAGCCATGTACTGTACACAGCCATGACTCAGAGCCCTCCACAAGGATCTGCTCAGCAGATGCTTTTTCACAGGATCCCTCATTCCTTCCCCGCTGTCTGAGAGCCCTAATTGAGTGTGTGAAAGCTAACACAGCCACACCAGCCGTGCACTTCCTTTCATCCTGCCTTAGTGCATCCCAGAGAAACAGGCAAGGCTTTTAATTAGCTATTTTTGAAGCAGGACACTTTGAGTCCTACAATCAGATCCTGGCCAGCATTGCTTTCTGTCAAGCAAGAATGTGACTTGGTGCACTGCAGCTATAATTCATAACACACTGGGCTGTGTTCTCAAGGCTGCCTGTTTGTTTAACAGGAATAAAATGTCAGCTCCAGCTCTCATTTGCTCCAGGCAGATTGGTCCAGACAGCGAGAGGACGACGACAGAGGTCCCAGCACGAGGAGAAGGCAGCAGAGGAGAGGCACAAAGAGTGCCTGGCTGCTCTGCCCTCCCACCCCACTTATTTATAGGTACTCCCTGGCAGAGGGCACACTGACTGCTAGCAGCAGACAGTGGCAGGCCTAGAAATAAAGCACCTTTTCCACTATCAAAGCAAATAAACCCCACAAACAAGCTCGGTGATTTCTGTCTTCTGCTCAGCTCTCTCAGACTCAAGCCTTTGCCACCTCATCATTTTTTTCCTCCAAAATTCCTCTCCTCACTTTCTCCAGGGTCTCAGGATGCAGCCTTTTGTTTTGCTTCATTTGATTTGAGACAGATGCATCTCCTGGAAGCAAAGAGGATTTGGAGGTTTCCCCAAACAGGCTGCAGTGCTTGTAAGAAGCCCTCGAGCAGTCTGGGGACCCCTGCTCAATGTCACCCATCGCAGGGACTCAGCAGCAGAGCCTCCTTCTGCTGTTACCCACCCGTGGGCACCCAGGTGCACCTCAGCACAAGGAAAAACTTCTTGGGTGTGAGGCTGCCCAGAGAGATTGTGGAGTCCACATCCACATCTGGATGTGTTCCTGTGTGGCCTGCCCTAGGTAACAGGAGGGTTGGACTCTACGATCTCCAGAGGTCCCTTCCAGCCCCTGCCATTCTGTGACTCTGTGCTCAGAGACATTCAGAGTCAGGTTTGGGGTTTCTTAGTGATTGGTCAAAAGAGTGAAGTGTTCATGCTGGAAACCAAAGTCACTTCTTTTGAGATGCTGTTGCAGCACCTCAAGTCTCTTTTCACTGCTTGATTCCCTTGCTCAAGCCACCACTTCCACTGCAGTTCTGCAAGGTCTCCTCTTGCTGCGTGGGCTCTGAGATGGTGACACCAACTAAGGCAGCTTCGAAGGACATTTTGGGTTGGGCATTGAAGGTTTCTGATGATACCTCCCAAACGGTGGCACCTGCAGCACAACCATTCTAAGCTGGAGCCAGCTCAGCGTTGGGGCAGTTGACAACACTGCAGCATTCTCTGGCAGGTTATGTTCTGTCATCAAGCAGCTTCCCAAGTTCTCCCAGTACCTGTCACCCTCACCACAAAGGCACCACCAGGCACAAGGCAGCTTCCTGACGTCCCCACAACTTACGGCACAGTCAGCACCCTCACTTCACCCTTCTTGCTCCTGATCCAGAAATATCCAGCATGAGCAGAGGGCATTTAGCAGATTTTCTTTACAACTTCACAACATCTGCACCAAATGCTGTGGGAATGCTCCCAGCCCAG
This sequence comes from Ramphastos sulfuratus, assembly GCA_013399055.1. Taxonomy (NCBI): domain Eukaryota; kingdom Metazoa; phylum Chordata; class Aves; order Piciformes; family Ramphastidae; genus Ramphastos; species Ramphastos sulfuratus. The sequence goes on along the minus strand of WBNM01032222.1, from coordinate 311,413 downwards.
CTCCAGAGTGATCCCTGATTTAATAAGAGAGTTGTTTATGCTGGTTAAACACAGCCAGCGATTGGGAACAGGCTCAGGGAGGACGAAGAGCTCTGGAGAGCAGCGCTTGGGTTTATTGCCTCCTCCTGAGCGTGTTTAAACAGAGCTATTAAATGAGTTTATTAGGCTGTAATAAATCTCTGAGCCTAGGAACTCATTTTGGGGTAGCGCCTGATGGCAAAACACTAAAGCCACCTATTAGCATTGTGACATCAACCTCTCTGAGGTACAACTTATCCAACATCAAACACTTACTGACCTGCAGATCGGAGACCTTCTCCTGTCTGTAAGTGCAATGACCTCACACTGCCACTGCCAGCCTGGAAGGGGAGAGAGAGGGAAGAAAAGCCCACGGCAGCACACGGGAAGGCAGATGTCATCTGCTGGCTGGAGACCATTTCCCCCCTCTCTCTATTCCCCATCCTCCCACCCAGCTCTGCCTGCCTCCAGCAGGCCAAGGAGAGCTTAGATGGGTTAAGACCAGGGCTGGGAACTTCGCTCCGGTGCTCGCTGCTCTGAGACAGCATTTCCCACTCTGTCAGCAGCACTTGGCTCTCCAGCAGCAGAACAGTCTGGCTGAGGAGCCCCCCAAGGCTTATCACCCCAGAGCCAACTCCTGCCATGCTCTGCAGCCCCTGCAGGAGGACGCTACGTACTCTGCAGGTAGTGCCATGGCTCCTTCTGCAGCCAACTCATTTACTCCAGCTAGAGCCATCCAGCCTCTCTGCCCGAGTTAAAGCACCCAGGACTACAGATGCCTTCCTGGATAATTGAGACCTGAGCATGGCTGCCCAGAAGTGCCAGACACTTGGTGTGCACACAGATGCAGCTTTCTCCTGCCAGGGAGGCAGGTTTCAGAGAAAGCATCACTTCATGGAGTGCCAAGCACCAGCCATGGCCACGCTTCCTTCTTTGCTCACCACAGCTCAAAGCCAAGGGCTGACACTGCCTTGCCAGGGGCTGATGGCCTCCCAGTGACTCCACAGGGCAGCAGCAGAAGCTGGAGAAGGGCTGCCAGAGAAAGCAAGAGCAAAGAGGGACACCCTGATGCTTCCTCCTGCACAGCCATCAGCAGACATGGAGATCTGAGCAGATCTCTCCCATAACACCACTGAAGCTTCTGTGGCATGGCCACAACAAGGACCAAACCTCACCCATGCCCAGTAGGGTTGTGAAGACAGAATAATTGCAAGCAGTCAAGTCCCATATGAGCGTCACTAAAATCTTCAGCACCAGCACCTATCACCAAGGCCTTGTTTGATGCTGGCTGACAGAAGCGTGCAGCTGGGATCCAAAGGATGACACAAACCTCTCATGCTGCTGAGGTTCACCTTCCTTCCCCAGCCCCAGCAAGCTCTTAGAACAAACTGACTCTGCTCTGCCAAGACCTCACCTCCAATCCTGCCTCCAGTTCTGCTGTCCCCAGCAGAAGGAGGACACAGAGCTGCTGGAGTGAGGCCAAAGGAGGCCACAGAGATGAGCCAAGGGCTGGAGCAGCTCTGCTGTGAGCACAGGCTGAGGGAGCTGGCGGGGGTGCTGAGAGGGGTCCCTGCCTGTGGCAGGGGGGCTGGAGTAGATGAGCTCTGAGATCCCTTCCAAACTGAGCCACTCTGTGATAAATGATCAGTGAGGATGGGGTCAAAGCATGACTGAGGACAGCCATGGGACATCTGAAGCTCTTTGGTGCATTTAGTGGAGCAGAGCTGAAGAGCACAATAACAGCAATCACAAAGCCTTATTGTCAGTGCTGGAGCAGCTCAGCTCTGCCCTGAGCAGCTCCACCTTTAACCAAACAGTCATTTTTTCCAGCAGTGAAATGCTGTGGAGGTGGCTGCTGGGAGCAGGCTGAGGGCCGATATGCCTGGTTAGCCTTGGGTGGGTAATTCATTTGGATCCCAAACACCTCCAGCAGATGTTTGCATTTAACAGGTCAGTGAGCCCCATAAGCAAGTCATTCTTTAACGGCAGGACTGGCACTTCAGCATCTGCCCCTCTGCTCCAGCACCACAGACATGTGTCACACTCAGACACGGCAGTGCTGGTGTGCAGCACGCTGCAGGCATTCCGCAGCCCTCGGAGCGGCACACGCGAGGCTGATGTCATTTTTTGCTGTTTATGAGAGCTCCAACTGGAGGTTTCCAGGATACAAAGGTTTGAGTATTCTGGGGCAGATTGGGAGGTGAAGCAAAAAAAAGCAAGCAGCCAGGTTTGGAACATGAGAGGAGAGTGACACAAGCACCACAGCAGGCACCTGTGGAGCCCTCCAAGCGGGTGAGTCAGCACTGGGCTCACTGAAGTGCACTCCCAGCCAGACACTCCGCACGGCTGCCACAGCTCTCATGGCAACCTGCAGGGACTTCACTGGGGTCAGGCTGAGTTCCAGACCTTTTCCTTTTAGTGTTCACTTTCTTCACTGAGTTAGGCTTGGTTTAGAACCGCAGAATAACTGACGGGGTTAGAGGAGCCTCCTCTTGAACATTGACCACCCCCAGCCCCCTCAGCTGCTCCTCACCAGCCCTGTTCCCCAGACCCTTCCCCAGCTTCATCGCCCATCCCTGGACCTGCTTCGGCCCCTCCATGTCCTTCTTGCAGCGACTGGCACAGACCTGAGCCCAGGGTTTGAGGTGTGGCGCCACCAGTGCAGAGCAGAGGAGGACAATCACACCCCAGACCTGCTGGCCACAGTCTTCCTGTACTGGCACACCAAGGGAGGGCACCAGGAGATGAAGGCTCTCTCTGTACAAGGAGGCCAGAGCTGGAGCAGCACTTGTACTTTGCCTTCCTGAGTCAGCACACTGCAAGGGACGGCAGTGACAGTGGAGGTAAGGAACACCACAAGGTGGTGGAGGCTGAACTAATCACCCATCCCTTGGCAGCTTCAAGCCCGGCAGTGCTGCACCCTCCCCATTTCAGCTGTGCATCTCATGCTGTATCTGCCACAAATGTTACCAGCCTGGAGTCAACACTTTAGGAGCATGTCTCTGTTTTGGGTGGCAAGAGGCCAACTTCTCATTTCACTGATTTGCCACTGGCTAAACTCTGTCATTTCCTAAACATTCCTAACTTTTAAACTAAAGCCCAACCCAGCTGCAAGAGGCTGCAGAGCACTGCAGGGACTGCCAGGGAGAACAGAGGTGTGGGGGCCATGCATTAGAGACACAGGACCCAGAGGTTCCTGCTCCATCTGAATGCTGACAGCAGAACATTTCTGTGCTCATTCCTCTGTGTTTCAGTTCTGCTGTTCAGGGCTCAGCCCTGGTTTGCTCCGAGCAGATTCTGTTTAACTGCCTTTATGGATTTGTATTCCTGATAGAACCCCAGAATGGGTTGGGAGGGACCTCCAAAGCTCCTCCAGTCCAACCCCGCTGCAGCCAGCAGGAACATCCTCCACTAGAGCAGCTTGCTCAGAGCCTTCTCCAGCCTGATCTTAAGTATCTGCAGGCATGATGCCTCAACCACCTCTCTGGGCAACTTGTTCCAGTGCTCCAGCAGCCTCCTGATGCTGCAATCTCAATCTGCTCTGCTCTCATTTCAAACCATTGCCCCTGGTCCTGTCCCTGCAGGCCTCTGTCAACAGTCCCTCTGCAGACTTAATATCCCCCTTCAGGCACTGACAGGCTGCTCTCAGGTCTGCCTGGGGCCTTCTCCTCCAGGCTGAACAAAAAGCTCTAAAGCCACCAAAAAGGCCTGGAGCAATGATGCTTTTTTTCCAGCTACTGAGCACTGAGGTGTCCATAAAAGTGTCCAAGCCAGCAAATAACCCCAGTAAGTGATGTCAGCCACTCCTCGTGGCCTCTGATTTTACAGCCTTTTATTGGAGATAGATTAATAAAAGAAGCCATAACTCAAGTGCTGGGAGGCAATTACCACACTCCTGTAGCCAAAAGCCCATTCTGCATTCCCACAGAAGCTCCCATTCCATGTTCCTGTCTGCAGTGCAAGGACTGGGCCAGGGAGCTGCTGCTGCTGCCCTGCCTGGAGAGGGAGAGAGCCCACTCCAACCCCCCAGCACCATTCCTGGCTCCCACCTCGAGCCCCAGGGACATGTAGGACACCCACTCGGACACAAGTGAACTCACTCGGATGAGCTCTGTCTCTGGAGGGGCTCCATCAGTTTCCACTAAGAGGCTGCTTTTTGTGTGCTGAGAATTTATGGCCAGGTTCGACTGTTGTAGCTCCCAGCAAATCCTCACCAGCACGTCTGGAATCTTGCTCTGATGAAAGTATTCCAGAGAGGGAGAGGGGGGAAAAAACTGCTTAGGCATCATTTTTAGAGGCTCTGCTGTACCTTCAGGCTTTGTGGAATCTTCATCCTCAAGAAGATCGTTTTTCACTGTGGGGAAGTTCCAAAGCAGTGCAGGGAGTGAGCTCCCTCCTGCCTTGGTCCCGCTGCAGAGGGAGCTTTGTGCTTGGAGGAGGAAGGGGCAAAGGCATGACCCAGGGAAAGAGTCCCCTAAGAGGGGTGGAGGCGGAGGTGAGGAGCTCCACCACAGTTCACTCCACTGACTGGAACAATCCCAGCTGGGACTGTGAGCCAGACAGGCAGCCCTAGGGAAATGGAGCTGGAAAGGATCTCAGAATCTTGTGTGGGAAACCCAAGCTGGACTTGTCACACCATGGCAGAAGAGGCAGAGCCACAGAGCACAGAACTGGCTGGAAGAGTCTTGTCTGGTCATAGAGCCCAACCCTCAGCCCAGCACTGCCAGGGCACCACTAACCCACGTCCTCAGCATCACATCCACAGGGCTTGGAAACCCCTCCAGGCACAGGGACTCCACCACTGCCCTGGGCAGCCTGGGCCAGGCTTTGACAACTCCTTCCATGAAGAAATTCTTCCTCCTGTCCAACCTGTCACAGCCTGGGGCTGTTTCCTCTTGTCCTATCCCTTGTTACTAGGGAGTAGAGCCCAGCCCTCACCTGGCTCCAGCCTCCTCTCAGGGAGCTGCAGAGAGCAATGAGCTCTGCCTTCAGCCTCCTCTGCTCCACACTAACCTTCCCCCAGCTCCCTCAGCTGCTCCTCCCCAGCCCTGTTCTCCAGACCCTTCCCCAGCTTTGTTCCCTTCTCTGGACCTGCTCCAGCCCTCAATGTCCCTCCTGGAATGAGGGGCCCAGAACTGAACCCAGTATCCAAGGTGCAGCTTTAAATCAACGCAAGCCACCGTGGGAGAGCTCCTTTGACCTGTGTCACTGGAACCTGTCAGCTGCCAAGCCTCAGCAGCGCCGAGCTCAGAGAACTGACCCTTGGCACCATGAGAACAGGGCAGGCTTCCAGGCAGGAGGCTTCCAGTACCAGGCAATTTGTTTACAAACCACTGAGGCCATGGCAGCGCAGGACTCTGACAGAGTGGGCAGATGGATGCAACAGACCTTGGCACTGAACCTCCACCTGACAGCAGCAAACCAGACCTGCAGCCTCCAGACGCCCTGAGAGAAGCTTAAAAACCCCCAAGCACCCCAGCCCCCAGCCTGCTCACTGCGCAGATGTGCAGCAGATGCCTGGGCTGGCTGCTGGGGCTGCAGTCAGAGCCTGCTTTGGAGCAGGACCACAAGGAAGATGATGTGTGGCTGTATCTGCCCGGGCCAGCTCTGCAGCCCAGCAGGAGCAGAGCTGGAGCTGAGCAGGACCTGGTGTCCAAACTGGCTACACGCAGGGGACCAGAGGGTGGATCAGAGGAGCTGGGCACATGGATTCAGTGCCAGGGGGCACGGGGGCATTGGCTGAACACCTGGAGCACATCTGCTGATGGCACCTGGGGATGAGGCTCCTCAGGAGGACTCACTCACAGCCCAAGCTCAGGCACTCGTGAGGATGCTCCCGGGCACTGCACAGCTGCCTGCTGTGAAGGAGCAGTGACCTTGCTGGGAAGGGTCCCCCGAGGAAACTGGCAGCAGCTGTTTGTGTGGCTCTGAGACAGGATCCTAACGACCACTACCAGAGACAAGGCAGAGTCCTGGTACCTGCTTTAGTTAATGGCAGAGCTTCCTCACGGGCAAACCTCTGAGCCTCCTGCATCCTCTGCTTCCTTGCAGCATTTAGTCTGAGGAAAAACTTTTGGATCAGGCTGATAGATTCTACATTCTTCAGCTCCTCGGGGAGCCATAAATCAGGAGTGCACAGAACTTGGCTGATGGGAGGGAAAGCAAATACATGTAAGAATGTGGAGCTGCTAGAGTAGGGTTCAAGATAAATTGAAACTCAGGTCCTGTTGCACTGATGTCATCTGTAAAGGTGGGGCTCTGCCTGTGAGGTACTCCAATGCTTTGTGGGTTCCTGTAAAGCTTGGCCAAGGAGCAAAGGCTCTGTTCAGCTTAACAAGCTCATAAATAGCTTTGGGTAACTCACCTCTGTCTCTAACAGCTGGAATTAAAACACGGAGCAAAGCCAAGCAGGACAGAAAATAAAGCAAGGCAAGGCTGCCCTCTGCCTCTTGCACTGCAAGGGTTGGAGGAGGGATGGAAAAGGGCACTTGTTAGAACACAGCCACAGAACTGGGTGGGTTGGAAGAGACCTTTCAGATCTTGGAGGCCAACCCTTAACCCAACACTGCCAGGGCACCACTGCACCATGTCCCTCAGCACCGCATCTCCACAGCCTGGAAACCCCTGCAGGCATGGGGACTCCAGCACTGCCCTGGGCAGCCTGGGGCAGGCCTTAACAACCTTTTTGGGGAAGAAATTGTTCCTCATGTCCAACATAAACCCCTCCCTGGGCAGCTTGGGGCTGTTACCTCTTGTCCTGATGCTTGTTCCTTGGGAGAAGAGCCCAACCCCCACCTAGCTCCAGCCTCCTCTCAGGGAGCTGCAGAGAGCAATGAGCTCTGCCCTCAGCCTCCTCTTCTGCAAGCTGCACAGCCCAGGTTCCCTCAGCTGCTCCTCACCAGGCCTGGGCTCTTTTGCCAGGTGTGATCCGCTGGCTTCGCTGTTTCCTACCCCTGCCTTGCGGGCAGTTGGCATTCAGTTCAGCAAAGTGATGTAGGCACAAAGGGAAAGGAGCAGCCTCTCCAAAATGCCAGCTGTTGGCACCACCCCAATGGTTGATAAAGCAGTGTCTAAACTGGCAGCCTTGGGCTTTTCACCTCACTTTGAGAGGCAAAGTTTATTTGTGGCTGGTGCCTGGGGTAGGAAGAATAAGAGAGAGAGCTGATGAGGACAGAATCACTCAGTGGTAGCCCTAATTACACTGCAGCTGCCTTGATCTTTAATGACTTGTTTCAGAGACTTTAGATGGGAACCCTCAGGCCTTTGCAGGTGGAACACCAGAAATCAATTAAAAAGAGGAAAATTGTTAAATCTCCATTTTCTACATGAAGTATCACACCCTGGGCAGCAGCTGCCCTTGGCCTTCAGCAGACTGAACCCACACAGGATGCCAGCCAGGCTGAGAGAGTTGGGGCTGATCAGCCTGGAGAAGGCTCCAAGGAGACCTTAGAGCAGCCTCCCGGGATTTGAAGGGGGCTGCAGTAGAGCTGAGGAGGGGCTCTTAACAAAAGCATGGAGTGACAGAACAAGGGGGGGGAAGGCTTCAAACTGCAAGAAGCTGGATTGAGATGAGACATTAGGAAGAAATTCTTCCCCAGGTGGTAGGGCACTGGCACAGGTTGCCCAGAGAAGCTGTGGAGGCTGCAACCCTGCAAAAGCTCGAGGCCAGGTCGGATGAGGCTTGAGCAGCCTGGGCTGGTAGAGGTGTCCCTGCCCATGGCAGGGGGTTGGAGCTGAGTGAGCTTTAAGGTCCCTTCCAACCCAACCCATTCTGTGAATCTTCAGCCACACCTGAGTGCTGCAGCTAAGGGCAGGGAACAAAACCCACAGCAGAGGAGAGTCACATGGGGGATGTATGGAGAATCATTACAACAAGTAAGTTGGTGGAAATGATTCAAGGAAAGCTTTGGCAAAGCAGCCCTGAAGTCTGCTTCATCTGTGTTTACCTTCTGAACACAACACAACGCTGACATTGTGCCCCCCAGCCACCTGGGCAGGGCCATGCTGCTCTGCCAGGCTTCCAAAAAGCCAAAGGACAAGGCTGGAAACAAGCACCAAGCTGCCAGCTGAGGGTGCATTTAATCTGCTTGGAGCAGTAACTCCTTACAGCACTAATGAGAGGCACACAGACTGGGAGGATAACTCCACCTGGAGCAGTGTGCCAGGGCTGGGAGAGCTGAGCCAGGCTTTGGATCTGCCCCACACAAGGACCTCAGTCACAGCCTCTGCCTGCTCTCTGCCAGCCAGCCCCTGCAGAAATAACTCAGAATTTCTGTTCCTTGGCTCTAGAGCAGTCCAGAAACATGTCAGAGCCATTTATTAACTTCTACAGATTCATTTTCAGAGCAGGAAACACAGACAGAAGGGCTCTTGCCAGAGCCTGCTCATGTGCATGTGGTGCCAGCAGCAGGTCCAGCAGGCGGAGCTGAGCTGAAGGGGTGTGAGGAGCTTCTTGCTCTCTCCGAGCAGCACTCCCAGCTCTCTACCCAGGCTAAGGACCTGTAGAAAGCTCTACAGGTGCACAGGCTCCCAGACATTCCCCTGGGGACACCTCTCACCACTCACTGGTACCTGTACAGCATGAGGATGTCACAGGAATCCCTGTGCCAGCAAAGCCACCCCAACCCATGCCAGATAAACCCTGGTGCTACAAGCCCTCTGCACCAGACCTCTGCCCCAAACCAGCTGCTCCCACGGGGCTGAGCTTTGCAGGCACATGGAGGCTGCCAGGGAGCAAGGAAAACCCTGCCTGGTGGGTGCAGGCTTCCTTCAGTCCCTGCACGGTTCACAGGGAAGCCAGCAGGAGTGAGAATGGGTTTGTAAGCTCCAATTCCTGATCTGATTCCGTGCTTAGAAGCAAATCACAATCCCCCTGCATATGAAAAGCATCACAGAGGACTTCTCTCACACCCTTGCCAAAGCTTTTCCTTTCTGTCAGCTGAGACAGGATTAAAAATCAACTTGAAATAGCAGAATGGTTTCTGCAGTGCAGCTACTGTCTGCTCCACACGCCGAGCTTTGCAGTAAACTGTGCCAAAAGAAAAGCTCCCCAGAGCCAGCAAGTCTGTGTGAAATCGTTTGCAGCCCCCCAAAAACGCACCGAGGGCTGAGCTTGCACTGATCTCTAGCAGGGCTCCCCACGAGCAGTTTGCTGCTGCTGGGCCAGCACTGAGCTGTGCTGCACTCCACTTGTGAGCCCTGCTCTGCATTGTGGCAGCTTTGAAGGGGTCTCTACCAAGCCCACCCTGCTTTGGAGGGGACTGCAAGCAAAGGGGTCCCCTTGCAGCTTCAGGAAGGTGTAAGTGGGCTGGGGGGGTTGGAAAGGACAGGGAGGGGGCAGGTTGGCACTGGCGAGACTGTGCCCCCCTAGCAGTGCCTGCAGCACAGCTCCTCCGCTCCAGCTCAGACATTCCAAGGCTCCAGCTCTGATCAAACTCAGATCTCCACGGGCTGCAGCCAGCAAGCCTGGTTTCAATCCACCACGGAATGGGGGCATGGGTGACGGCGGGGGCGGGGGGGAACAGCCTCAGCTGAAGGTGCTGAGATCAGCGCTCGCAGAGCAGTGCCCTGCAGCTCTGGCTTAGAGCACATCGGCGCCCGGAGGCAGGAGGGCAGCTGGCACCCTCCGAGAGACAGTGACAGGTTACTGCAGGCCTGCTCGGCACAAGGGAAACTCCAGCTCGGAAGCAATCATGCGAGAAGAGGGCACAAAAGTTTCCTCTCCAAATCCGAGTGAAGAGTTCCTGCCCTCAGCCTCGCTTCACTCTGCAGAGCAGCAATTAGCAAGGTAACAGCACAGAGAGATCAGCAGCAGCATCCCTGCGAGGGCTCTGGGGTGTTGTTAACGGCAGGTGTGAACTGCAGCACCAGGGGGTCCCAGCAGCATCTCCCCACACTTCTCACACAGCTCACAGCTACCCACGGAGTGAGACTGTGGCTTACATCCCACAAACTCATCCCCCCCATGCCTTTTTGTCATCATGGACTTCAAACACACAAGCTGAGAACAAGCTGGCACCTTGGAGCACTCAGCAGTGCCACAACCATGCAGTGATGTCCCCAAGCCCCCCACCTGCTCAGAAAGGATTCCAAAACATCCAATCCTCACCTCTCTGTGCCATCCATCAGCATGTCCCTGTGCAGCAGCTCCCACGGTGGCAAAGCTGCCTGGGAACCAGGCTGGCTGCTTTGTGTGCTCCTGCCAGAGGTCCTGAGCAGTGCAGGTGGTGCTGGGTGGTCATTATGAGCTGGGAGGTGCTCTGCTGTCAGTCACAGAGGGGTGCTGGCTGCCATCACTGCAAACACAGCAGCTCCTGGGTTTGCTTTGCATGGGGCTAAGGCTCCAAAGGGAATTTCCTCACTCACAAAACATTGTTTAATTGCACCCTGGTGGACTGCAGCTCTCTGCTTCTCCTCCCTGTTCCCACAGTCCTGCAGGTTAGCCCTGACCCCATCACGTTCCTCTGAGGCACACCAGCCCCTGGGAGCTCTCTGCAGGCCACTGGCCATGGGCAGCTCTGCTCTGAGGAACCCCAACGGGACACAGACAGTGGCAGTGTGGGCAAACACTTCAGTGTTTATTAGCCTAGAAAAGAGTCCAGATTACAAAAATAGAAGCAGTAGAAAACCTCAGACAGGTTCAAACCCACACCACCTGCAGCTGCAGTTTCAGGCAGGCAGAGCTCAGTTTCTCAACCCTTGATCCAAAGTCACAGGGCATAAAGCGAAGGAAACCATCAGAGTAAGACTGGAAGGTGGTGGTTCCCCTGGCCTCTGAGGCCACTGCCCCACAGCAGTGCCCCAGGCAGTGCCCTTCAGTGCCCCCACGGTGAGGGCTGCCCCCAAGGGGCTGCTGAGACTATGAAAATAACTTTGCTTAAAATCATTGGGCAGGAGGCAGAGGAAATTGTCAGGTGTAGCTGTGCCCAGCAAATCGTGACCTGAATGGCTCCTCAGCAGTCCCACTGAGTTCACAAACCTGTGACATCAAACAGAGAACAGCATTAGGGCTCACAATTCAGCTGCAAAGGGGAAATTCATCCCTCCTCAGCCTGGCACTTTGTAGAAGCTCTCCAGGCACTGACCTCACAGCTCAGTAAGCAACACTGAGCAGTATCAGCACAGGATCACACAATGGCTTGGCTTGGCAGGGACCTTAAGGGTCATCCAGTTCCAACCTCACCACCATGGGTGGGGACACCTCCTGCTAGACCAACAAGGCACTGACACTGCACATCCAGACTGCTCTCTATGGGAATAAACACGTTCCCAGACACAGGATGGGAAGTCCTGCTGCGATCAGCTGCCCTGACCTCCTCTGGAGCCCATAGGTACCTGTGCACAGCCTGCCCACGGGAGCAGCCATCCCCTGTCACACAGAGCCACGCAGCTCCAGCTCCGGGCTCCCTGCTCATCAGCTCCCTTAACGATGCTCAGTGCTGGAGGCCCCTGGTTGCCAGGCCAGAGCAATTCATTGCCTTCCTCACAGCCTGGAGAGTGGCATCTCTCCTGTTCAGACACCAAGCCCTCTGCCAGCTTCCTTGCTGAGTTCTTGGAGGTAGGAGAACTCCCCACGGGGTTTCCAGAGCCTCTCTACTCATCTTCTGCCATCTCTCAGGGAGCTCCAAATCCTTCCTTGGAGCAAGGCACTGACCCCACAGCTTCCCTGTCAGGATGCACAGTGAGGACTTTGCCACTTCACTTCTCAGGCATCCGAGGCCAGGTTTAGCCCTTCTGACAGCATTGTGCTGAGAGCTCCCACCCAGGTGACCTCCCATGACCATCCTAAATCCACTGAGTTGCTGCTTTCCAGGACAGAGCCTCCCCACCCTGCAGCAAGGACAGATCTGCTCTGGTGCCAGACACATTTCATTTGCTTCAAACCTGCTTCAGCTGTTGTTAATCAAATGCATTGTACAGGCCAGGGATCCACAGCAGCTCACAGCTTCAGCTTCTCCTCCCCAGCAATTATCCAAGCCCATCAAAGCCTAATGAGCCCCACTCACCCACATCTTCCCTGGAGCCTCCAGCCTTGCTTCCCCAGCCAGCTCTTCATTTACCTAATGTGCACCCTGGCAATTCTCTGTGCCATTTGTCACATCGGTGTCATCTTTTAGCACATTAAATATCTCTGGGAGCTCAGGCTGCAGGAGTGAGATCCTTGCAGCCTGATTTACAAGCACTAGGAACCTAGCATCTCATTTCACAGATTCACAGATTGCACTGGGCTGGAAGGGACCCTCCAAGCTCATCGTGTCCAACCCCCTGCAGGCAGCAGGGACACCTCCAGCCAGAGCAGCCTGCCCAGGGACACATCCAGGCTGATCTCCCCACCCTCACCATGCAGAACTTCCTCCTGATGCCCAACCTAACTCTGCCCTGCTCCAGCTTCAAACCATTGCCTCTTATCCTATCACTGTTTGTCCCATGAGACAAAATGCTGCAAATGATGTTTAGGAGATGCTGAGCCCCTCAGGTGACCCCATTCTGAGACCCCCAGGTGACCCCATTCTCTTCAGCTCTGCAAGCAGCCTCTTTCCTCTGACCACACTTGGAACCTTTACCCCCAGATCCTTTCCTCCTCCTTGCAAAACACTGACCAGCAGGGACTCACCCAGCTCCTCTTCTTGCACTCTTAGTCCCCCCCAGCACAGAGGAGCTCCCCACATGGCTGCTAGTACCTGCAAGAGTGTGGGAATGGTTCCCCACCTGGCACTGACTAAGGGCCAGGGCACAGAGCAGGCAATGCCATTGCGAAGATTCATTTTGCAGCTCCACTGCTCAGCCTCAAGAGTGATGATCTCCTGGGCCCCCTCCACACTCAATCATGCCACATCCACACAGATTTATGAACTCCAGCGTGAAAAAAATGAGAGGCAGCCCTGCCAGCTGCTCTGGCACCAGGAATGACTCTGCGACCCTCGATGAACCCTCACAGCTGGGCACTGGCAGCTCCTCTTGGCCACTTCTGCACCTTCTGCTTGCCAGTGGCACCAGTGTAGCACCAGTGTGGCACCTCTGGTGGGGCTGCTGCCGTTACCGGTGGCAGAACAGCATTCGGCATTGCTGCAGCACAGCTGCAGGAGGTCCTGCTTGGATCAGACAGGTTGCTCCGTTTCTGTAGTGCTGCACGAACCCCGACCCTGCAAGGCTGCAGCAGCTCAGCCCCTAGCGGCTCACCAGCGGGTCCTGTTTCACTGCTGTATCTGCTCACCTACCTGGTGGATGAGGTGGGGTGGGGGGGAGAAGTTTTGCTGGGTTTCGTTCAGGGGACAGCTCAGCAGGCCCACGGGGGTCTGAGTGAAGTGGCTGAAGGGTAGAGCTCAGAGGGCTGTACGGGAAGGGGCTGTGCCCGGCTGGGCACCACGCAGCAGCCTTGTGCCGGCTTATCACCAACTGCGGTAGGAAAGGGCTGGCACACATCCCCCTGCAGAGCACAGAGCCCCTGAGGGGCAGAGCGGTGGGCACGGAGCTGGGGGGTGCGGATGCTGCTGCCAGGCAGCTCCCGTGCGGGCAGAGCGAGGAGCTGCATCCTGCAGCACTGCATCCTGCAGCACTGCTTCCTGCTGCTCGCTCTGCCGCTTGGGGTCAGGTCCCGTTGGCCTTCGCTGTCACCATCAGACAGCTGCTTTAGAGGGGGGAGGACATTCGGGATTATTTGTGTGGTTAAGAAGTGGCTTTTTCCTAGAGGAATTCCACAGCCGGCAAGCAAGGCAGAGAGAACCCAGTCCTGGGGAGGGAGCAGCCGGGAGGGGGCTGGGGCTTCTCTGCTGGTCACTGCAGATTCACTCGGCATTTATTTCAGCTCCATGCCACCTCTCTGCGACAGGTCCTTGAGCACCTCAGGAAAAATTGTTCCACTTAGCCAAGCCAACCATGCCCTGCGACCCTGTCGTCATCGCTCAGCGGTGCCACCGAGCTGTGCGAACGGACCCTGCACAGCTCTGCTCCCACGGGGAGCAATGGGCAGCCCCGGGGGCAGTCCTCACCGCCGCAGGGCGGGAGGAGAAAGCAGCAGCTGAAGGCTCTTGGTACTCACCTTCGTCCTGCTCAGCTTCCACTCCCTCACTCTCTGTGTCACTCGGCAGGGTCCAAGGCTGCTGAGCAAGCTGAAGCTGTTGTAAGAGTTCATCCTGCCACAAACAGATCTGCTTTAGACACAGGGACAGAGACTGGCTCTGCACAGGTGCAGCAAACACTCCCAGCCTCAGTTAAGCAGCAAGGAAGAAGCCTTTGATAACAGCAGCAGTCTTGCTGTGCGGTGGAAGCAGAATGGGGGGGCAGGATCCTAGAAGCATGTGCAGTGAATCCTCATTCCTCTGCTCTCTCTGGCTGGCTGCTGCAGCCACGCTCAGCTCTGGAGTGCAGGGACACAGAGCATCAGCTGCATGCAGATATTCCACCTGGCCCTGCAGCTTTTGGGCTGTGCCTGGAAATGTCAGGCAGGATTTGCTCAACTGAGGCTGTGACTTGTCAATACTTTTGCTGTCTCTGATCTGGTAAGAACAAGGACCTGAAAGCCGAGGTAGACCCTAAGGTTTTCCCAGAGGTGAAGGAGCCTAGGAGGGAAAAATGTTATGGAAAGTTTTGTCTCCAAGACACCCTAAAACTCTAAGCATCAGACTGGAAATGCTTTAGAGAGTCAAAACTCCACACGCAGCTGAAGATCTCCTTTGTAAATGGTTTACAGTCACCTCCCTTCCTATGGAACCTCTGCAGCTGTGTACATACAAACATTTTCCACACCTAAGTGTGTGAGCAGGGCCACTCAAAGCAGCAACAGCCTTTGAATCAGCCTTTGCAATGTTCAAGGTGAGAGATGGGGCTGGAACACAGGGGTTATCCTCAAGGCAGCTCAAACTGGCAAGCCTGTTCTCTAATGAGAACTCAAATGTGGGCCAGACACCATGAAGTTACTGCCCGGGTTCTTGTGAGTACCTGAAAAAGAGGGTTAAAAGCTCTGGCAGCTACAGCAGCTGAAAAACAGAACCTCCCTGTGCAAGGGAATTGTCCTGCACAGTGCTCCAGGAGAAGCTTTATGTTGGGCTACCTGGGCTAAAACCAGACCCAGGCTTGTCTGAATCAGCTCCTGGGCTCTGTGCCCCAGGTGCACCTCCCTGGCAGTGAGGGGTTGCCTCTGCTGGCAGTCTGGGAAAGGAGCCACTGAGGCTGCTGCCAGGGCTCAGCACCAGCTGGGCAGCAGCTCCCCAGTCATTTCAGGGCACTTCCAAGGAGCTCAGTCCCAGAGCAGGCTGCTGACCACGGCCCTGAGCTGGGCAAAGCACTTTGCTTCACCAGCCTGAGCTCCTGCAGCAGGAGCCAGGAGAGCTCAGCAACAGCAGCACTTTGTACCCTTCCAGAGCCACAAAGCAAAGAACTGAGCCAGGCAGCAGAGCAGAGTGGAAGATCCTGGCCAAACCAGAGTCCTCACCACATGGTGCTCCACGCTCCAGGAAGCAGGAGGAAAACTTAAGTGTCCATCACTGCTACCTCAAATATTCCCTGCTGGTGGCAGTGGCAGAGCAACAGAGATCACTGAGCACCACCGGGGTAAATACAGTGACAGCAACATTCCAGCTGGCACCGAGGGAGCCAGGAGCAGTCCCATCTCAACAGCTGCTGACAAGCACCACAGGCCTGGCACTCCAGTGGAATCCACCCCAAAGAGAGCAGCAAGACTGAAGCTGCCTTTGTCAGCAGATGTAAAACGCCAAAGGCAGATGCATGCAAAGGCTCTGCCAAAGGCTCTGCCCCCCTGATTTATAGAGACAATAAAACCTTTTCTCTAGGTAGCATTTCTCTGCTGTAATTCAATTCAGCCCTGGACAGAGCTGATAATAAAACCCACCTGGAAGAACTCTGCAATGTGATGTGTGCCAAAGAGGCAGCAGCGTGGCCACAAAAATCTCAGATCATTTTAAGTCCTGAGCATTAAAAACCCCTAAAACATTCTTAACAGCTGATAATGTTAAGCACTTGCCAAATTTTATCAGATCTGTGCTATAATGAGATTAAATCACCCTGAGCCACAGCAGGAACTTCACCAGAACTTCAGGACAACTCTCAGTTGTATTGAGCAGCAAAATCTTTGTATTTGAGACTCATTTTGTGCTCTGGAGCACACCACAACCTCAGAAGCTTCGAGGAGGCCTGGAGCCCCGTGTTAGAAGTGCTGAGAAATAACCGCAGTGCACCCCCACACAGGTTCTGAAGGCTTTAATTGAGGTTCCTCACAGGCAGACCTGCTGCTGGAGCCCCAGCCTGGCCAGTGGCTCATTCTCACCCAGCCTGGGTCAGCTCTGCACTGCTCCATGCCATCAGCACCACCTAGGAGCAGGGAAACAGAGCAGCCTGCAAAATCTTAGCCTGGTATCTGCTGCAGGGTTGGCAACTTCACCCCTGTGTGCTTGTACCCAGTGGGAGCTCCCAGTCCATGCCAGAAGGCTGAGTAAAGGCAACTCCCCTTCTTTTATTTCACTGCTCTGGTACAGGAGGAGGACACAAAACCTACAAGGAGAGATGCAAAATTCTCCACACAGCATCAGCCTCGAGTCTCCCATCTTTGTGGTCAGAAAAGGTAGAAAGGAGGACAGAGCTTCACTGTTCTCCTCCTACCTCAGGCCATCGTTGACTTTCCAAAGCATGGCTCCCTGCTCAGAGAAGGGCTGAGACACCAGAGGGGGGAGTCCCAGGGCCACAAAGAGGGGCAAAAATGTCACCAAACACAGACACTGCTGCTGTGCTCTGCCTGGACTGAGCCCACTGCTGCTGTGCTCTGCTCTGCACTGAGCCCCCTGGCGCTGCTGTGTTCTGATGTGTTCTGCTGTGCTCTGTCTAAACTGAACCCACTTCTCCAAGTCACCTGGAGCACCAGTGGGCAGGGAGAGCTCAGGGGAGCTCCCAAAGGTTCTACTGGAACCCTCCAAAGGCGGGGCCAGACCTCCATCAGCTGCTTTCTGACATCAAAGGGCCTTCACAGCTTGGCAGAGGTGCTCAGAGTGCTGTGCCACACCAGCAACATTCCCCCTGGGACCAGAGCTAGTCCCAAGAGGAGTCTCTGCTAAGTCAAAGGTCACTTGTGCACATCAGGAATGGATAAGCAGGGTTTGAGCTGGGTCAGCAGCAGCCAGTGTGCCATTGTACCCAGAGAGAAAAGGATTTGTCACTTCTGGGAGGGATTAAAGCAGAGGAGGAGACCCTGCAGAGGAGTGCTGGGGCCGAGCAGCAGCTGGGAGAACGCAGACCCACGATGCCAGCTGTGCAGGTTGCTCAGTCCTTGGCAGTCTGGAGACAAATCTGCACACAGGGAGGTGTGAGAGGACACTTCTTGTGAGAGCCAGAGCAGGGCCTGGCCTTTGGCAAGCACAGGGAACACGTCAGGCAGCAAGGGCAGTGGGGGTGCAGCAGGTGCCTTGCTGCAGCAGTGAGGGGCAGGCTGTGTGGCCTTTGGGGAGGTGCAGAGCTCAGGACATGGCCCTCCAGGGAGCCTCTGCAGTAATTCTAGCTGGCATCACACACCTGTGTGGCCATTAAGAACAAGACTGCTTCAGAAGAAAGAAAGAAAAGGAGGAGGGAAGTGTTGAGTGGCAAACAGGGAAACCTCTCCCTTCTTCCTGACATCTTCAGTTAAAACTTAATTCCAGCCCCCATCTTCTGGTGTGGGAGAAGACCCCAGCACACAAACACCCCTGCCTCTCAAAACAGCAGACACAGGGAGGTTGTTTGCCAAAGAAGGACATTTTTTGCCTTTTTTTTTTTTTTTTTCCCATGGAAAACTTCTGGTTTGAGAACAGCTCAGCTGCCAGTGAAGAGCCTGGGCAGAGCACTGCAGGCACCCTCCAGCCAGCTGCAGCAGCAGCTCTGGTGCTGGCATCAGTGCACTGCCATTAAATGTAACAGATTTCCTCCCCAGATTCCTTACTCTTGGAGTTCTCTGTGCCTCATCTCCTGTCTTCCATAACTAACAGAGGCCATGCACCTAACTGCATCAAGGCAGTGCAGCCCAGCAGCAGCCCTCTCCTTCCCTGCCAGCATCTCTAAGCTCCAGCAGGACACACACCAAGTGTTCAGCTCGTCAAGCAGCTGTCAGGCTGATGAGCCCTGGTCTCAAGGGTCCCAACAGGCTTTTAAAACAAATGATCCTGCTCAGAAACAATCACCTCAAGGTTTGATTAGTTTTCTTTTCTCAGGTTTGGAAAAACAAAGCTCCTCAGGCTTTGACAAATGGATTCCAAAGAGAGCTGTAAAAAATGGTGGGAGCTGAAGGATCCCCCCTTAAAAACTGAGCAAGCTCGAGAGAAGCAGGGACAAAGGGCAGGCTGAGAGAAAACTCACCTCAGTGAGGCATGGGGCTGAGGCAGGGGCTTCTCTTTCCACTGCCTACACACCAAAGGGGTCTTTGAGGCAGCCAAGGTTAGCAGAGGAGGATCCCACTCAACATTTCCAAGGTATTTAACTTTTTATTTGGAGCAAAGACCACTGCTGGGAATGCCACTGCTAGGGGAGGGGAGGTGGTGAGGCTCAGAACCAGCCTGGCTCAGGGGCAGACGGCACTGAGCAGTGGCTGGGAGGTTGCTCCCTGCAGCCCATCTTGGTGTGGTGTGTGTGTGCCTGTCCCCACTCCACACAGCCCAGCTGGCCACCAGCAGCTCCACGGATGGCTAAAGAGAAAGCAGAGTGTGGGAAGTGTCCACACCGCAAGTCCGGCAGGAAAAAATACCCTGGAACAGTGAGTGAGAGAGTTGTGTTTAATGCTCCAGAGGCAGGAGCCTCCTGGAAGGTGTAAGGCTGCTAAACCCTCTGGGCACGGTGCAGGCAGAGCCCTCCGGAGCCGATGGGGAACGCAGGGGGCAGGGGCAGATGTCTGGAGCGATCTGACATCCCCTGCCGGGGACCTCTCCAGCCTCAGCAGCGTTTCCTGCCTGCTTCTCTCATCGGCTCAGCTCAAGCCCTGCTCGGAGCAGGACAATGCTGGGTGCACTGGGGTCACCTCCACGCAAACCACAGCCCAGCAGCTCTGGCACACAGCGAGAAGGTTAAATGGAAAATCTTACTTCTGACAAACTGCTTCTCTGAGTGCTGACAGTCCCCATAATGTCTCCACTCATCTGCACGGACAGCCCCGAAGCGGCGCTCAGGGTCCTCCCCATTTGGCTCTTAGATGTCAAAGATCTGCTCCTCTGCATGCTAATGGTGCCCTCCCTGCTGCCCTGGCTGCCAGGGGTCAGGGGCCGTGGCAGTAAGCTGTTGGGGGTCCCAGGCCTGCTGGGCTGCGTGCCAGGCACCGGAGCTCTGCTGCTGGCCGCGCTGGAAACCTGCACTCTGTTACTGGGCAGTGGTGGGGACTTGTTTCCTTGCAGCTGGACGTTCTTCCCTGTCTGAGCTGGCACCTGAGGCCTTGCCAGTTGGCTCTGCGTGGCTTGGAGATTGCCTGGATGGTCAGAGGCAGAGGCACTGGGATGCTGGAGGCCAGGGCTCCGGGAAAGCCTCGCTTCCTCCCACAGCGCCAGGTCCTTCTCGATGTCTGCACACAAAGACAGGCAGACAGACACACACTCATGCTCTGCTTCTTCTCAGACAGACACACACACACTCATGCTCTGCTTCTTCTCTAGCCTAAAACTCCTGCTGATTTCCTCCCCTGGCAGTGCCAACCCGCAGCAGTGCAGAGATGGAATCACCAGGCAGCAGAATTAACGGGGCAAGTGCTTGGGAGGCATCCCAGGGAATGGTTCAGGCTGCAAGGGCCCTTCAGAAGCCATCTGGTCCAAGCCCCTGCAGCCAGCAGGGACATCCCCACCCAGAGCAGGCTGCTCTCAGCCCCAGGCAACCTGACCTGCAATGGTGCCAGGCATGGGGCTCCTACCACCTCTCTGGGCAACCTGGGCCAGGCTCTCACCACCCTCAGTGCCAAACATTTTTCCCTTCTTTCCAGTCTGAACCTCCTTCTTTGAGTTCAAACCATCACTCCTTGTCCTGTCAGGAGACTGGGTAATTACTGGTTAATTACTGGGCTCACTGCAACCACAGCAAAGTCCATCACATCTACAGACAGAGCCAGGACCATGCTGCTTCTCTCTGGTGCAGACAAGGGGAAGCTGCAGGGTTTGATCTGTTCCCAGCAGCGTGAGGCAGAGCCCTGCTGGATGCTGTGCTTCCACCCCCCACACCTACCAGCAAGGTGCTTCTCCATGCTCTGAAGTTCTTTTGCTGCTAAAGAATCCTTCAGGAGCTTCTGTCGTGGAGATCCCCCAGGTCTGACAGCCACAGCCTCCAGGGTCCAGCCTGCCTGAGCCTTACAGAGACAGAGAGAAAAGGGAATTTAGTTTTGAAGTGTGACTTCACATGAAGCAATGAAAGAGAGGCAGCCCTGCTGAGAGCATGAGCCTGGGGGTGCTTTTCGTGGGGAGCAGAAAATATTTCATGAAGATTATTACCACATAGTCTCTCTTACCTTAATTAACATCCAGAGTTGGCAACCTTTAGAACCAAGAATCCAAAGCAATTCAGCTAACCACCCCCTAGGGGTTCCTGTCCCATGCTGAGCCATCCTAACAGGACAAATTCCTCAACGGTTTACAGCCCAGTGCCTTAGTGGGGCTGGGGCTGCACTGCCTTTAAATCACTGCAGCCCCCGGCACTGGGGCTCTGCAGAGCAGCACTGCTGGGAGCACCACAGAACCTGCTCACCTGCACTGCCTCTGCTGCTGCAGCACTGCAAGAGCAACTAAACCAGCAGGGCAACCCAGGCTGATGCCACCAAAAACAGCCCAGCAGCCCAGGCAGCTCCCTGGGGAGCACTTCCAGGGCCCCCTCAACACGGCTACAAGGAATGGCTTTAAAACACACTAGGAGTTGTTAGTACTGTGACACCTGAGCAAGGCTTGCTCAGAAAAACCACAAACAAAAGCATTAACCCCAGAATGCAGTCTGGTGGGGGCTGGGAGGGACCTCTGCAGGCTAAAGCAGGGGCCCTCACAGCAGCTTGCTCAGGATCACACTGCCCAGGTGGGTTTGGACTGTCAAAGAGGTTATTGAAGACTGAGCCACAGCAGACTTGAACCATTCTATTGTGTGGTTTCCAAGTGATGGTTGTGTGGTTCTAATTTCCATGGCTGCTGCCTGCCTCCTCTAAGTGCTGGGGTCCAGCCTGCTTCAGTTCCCACAGCAAGCATCCTCCCTGGGGGCTCTACACATGGGGCAGAAAACAGGACCCACACAGCTCTCTTCTAAAGACCCCTGAGGTGATTCCTGCTGCTTTAGCAGAAAATCACAGAATGGGTTGGGCTGTAAGGGACCCCAAAGACTGTCCAGTTCCAAACCCCTGCCATGGGCAGAGACACCTCCCACCAGCACAGGCTGCTCAAGGCCTCATCCAACCTGGCCTTGGACACCTCCAGGGAGGGGGCAGCCACAGCCTCCCAGGGCAGCCTGTGCCAGTCCCTCTCAAAACACTTCTGCAGGACAAGGCATATCTAATGGAAACGTCTCAAAGAGAGGAGCAGGGAGAAGCTGATGCTGAGGCTCCATTGAGCTAGGGCAGACTCCAATGAGCCTTTGGAATGCAGCCCCCAGCTGCACCCTCAGACCCGAGCAGCCCCCACAGGTAATGTGCACACTGCAGTGCCTGCCACGAACCAATCTGCCCACTTGATGAGGGCTGTGTGATCAGCATCACGTCCACGCTCCTGCTGCCTCCCTCTGTGTCTCCTGGAGCATCTCCCCTCTCCTGTAATGCCTGAGAATCATTCCAAGTCACGAGCATCTGCCCTGCCAGCAGCTCTGCAGTAATTGCACAGGCATATTTCTGCCTGCCTTGAAGGATTTGTGGCAGCCCATTGCAAGCACACATTGATCTTCACAGCCCTCCTGTGAGCAGCTCAGCACCACCTCCCTATTTCATAGGGCAAGACTGCCAAAGAGTTGTGTCACTGGAAGCTATGAGGGGACTGTGGTGCAGACCTCTTCCTTCAGAGCTCCAAGAGGCAGCAGCAGTTGGCTCACTCTTCCCTTTGTGGGGAGATGCAGCTGCAGACAGCCACCAGTGCTGGAGAGCCACAGCTTATGCTGAACCTCAGGGTGCCAGGCTGGAAGGGACCCCAAGGCTCAGCTGCTCCAACCTTGCTGGGTGATGGTGGAGCTGAAAGGAGCTGGCCCAGCACCCTGCCAGGCTGAGTCTGCCAACTGCTTCCCTGGGAGGTGATTCCAGTGTCTGCCTGTGCTCATAGGAAACATTCTCAGCTGGAGTCCAACAGGAATCCCCCCAGCAGTGGCTCGTCCCCATCACCCCTGCTCTTCTCCAGGAGACTCCTTGTACTGAGGGTGTCTTCACCCTCCTGGTAGCCACCCTTTATGTACTGGAACACGGTGATAAGGTCTGCCCTGAGCCTTCTCTCCCCAAGGCTGAGCAAAGCCAGCTCTCACCTCTAAACACCAGAGAGATCCATGTTCACAATCAGCTGCTATGTGCTCTTCCAGCAGGAGCTTTGCAGAAGGCTGTAAGACTTTGCTCATAATGATCTTTTCTTTCCCTTGCAGATTTCTCTCCCTGAGCAATTCAGTTTATTTGTTGCTCTCTCTCCCTACATGACACAGCTGCAGAACTGATAAATCAGAGCTGGTAGAGGCAGGTCCTAATCAATAAGAAAACAGTGGCCTCAGAGACTGCTGCAAGATTGATTCTACCTCTGTGAAGCAGAAAGGAGGCTTGGAAAAGGAGCTCAAAGCAACAGCAGCTAAAGATCTGCTCCTTACTCCTTTTGTGCAGCATCCACCATGCTCCATGGGCTTCCTGCACTCCAGGGTCTCAAAGAGCTTTAGGAGTTGATTTGGAGCTCCAGAGCTGGCAGCTGCTTAGCTGTCTGCTGGGGACAGTCTGTGCTCAGTGTGATTCAGCTTTGTTAGTGGCACCAGGACCAGTCTGCACCCTCAGCTCTCTCTTCTCTTTTGCAAGTCCTACAGCACCTGGGGCTGTATGAGACAGCAATGGTTGATTTCTAAGAATCCCCCTTCCTAGAAGGAAGTAATGAAAGCAGCCAGAGAGCTGAAAATGCAGGAAGGTTAAGGAAGTGAAGCTTCCTCCCTGCAGGGTGACTGCTGCCAAGCACAACCTTTACTTCTGTGCAAAACCTGATTTTTATCAAACTGCTGGTACCAGCCAGAGGCCCACCCGAGAGGGAAGGTACTTACATATCCTGCCACTGGAGAGCCACTCTGAAACTCATCAATATCTTCTGGGAGTGCTTCCACCCCGGGAACCTGAGCTGTTCCAAGGAGGTAGAGGAGAAGTAAATCACTTAATTAAGTCAGCATTAGTCACTTGGAAAAGCAAATGCCCATAAATTCAGTGCTGGGGAGGTGAGTGTGCTGCAGGCACTGCTGTCAGCTGCACCTCAACCCACGTCCACGGGTGTCTGCTCTAATGCTTGCCTAATTTGATGCCTGACTTTAATTTATAAGCTTAATGCAACGAGGAGCAGGAGCTCCACCAGGGCCTGGGCCACAAGCAAGCTTCCTCCAGCTGCCAAGGGCTCTCCTGGGTTACCTCACTGCTGTTTCTTCACACAAGTGTGGATCTTCAGCCTTAATAAAACCAGTACAATTATATCTCATTAATTCTCTTATGCTAATTCAAACACAGTCAAAAGCCCTGAAGGAAGAAGTTCTGCCCACTCCAGGCCATCTCTGGAAGCCATGGAAGCTGTAGTTGCTGGCCACAGTTTGGCAGGGAGGTGCCCATTTGTTAAGCATCTCAGCCCATCCTTGCCACACAGACAGACCCACACTGAGGCAGGGCAGCCACAACCACCACCTCCTCTGCAAGCAATTCTCAGCTAGCAGACCCTGCCCAGCAGGCAGGGAAGGGACTCTGCAGGTCCTCCAGTGACATCTAAGATGAAGTTAACCCTCAGCAGCTTCACCTCTCCCAGGAGAGCATCCCCTGGCAAGACAGCCCCTAGGAAGAGCCTCCTGCAGCAGATCTCAGGTGTTGTTCTCTGCCAGTCCCTGAGCAGCAGCTGAGACAGGGCTGAGTGTGCTGCCTGCAGAGCAGAGCAGTGCCTGGAGACGTTTGTGTGAGCAGGAGCAATGTTCCTCACAGCTCCTGCCTAAGCTTCTCCTCTGGTGGCCGTTGACTGGGGCGGTGGTGCCTGGAGAGGGCAGTGAAGCTTTGCTGATGCCTAGGAAGAAATTCTGCAATTTTAATTTTATCTGCAGTGCTGTGCCCAGCTCTGAAGCTCTCAGCACAGGAAGGACTGGACCTGATGGAGAGGGCCCAGAGGCAGCCATGAAGTAGCAAACCAAGACCATCCTTTGGCCCGAGGTTACCTACTCCTACTGTTACCTTCTCCTACACCCAGAATAGTGATCACACCTGCTGCAAGTGACTCCTGGCCCAAGCAGCCCCCAAAACACACCCAGGAGTTACTCTGGAGTGCTAGGTACCTATGCTAGCAGCCATGCTGAGGGCTCCTCCTGCAGATCTGAAGGGTAAATGGTTGTGTTTGACTGCCCAGGAACACTGCAAATGGTTAACCTTCTTCTACAGGCATAACCTCTCCTCCTAAACCCAAGATGTTGGTGTTTGGGGGTTTATGAGCAGTAAATATTTCTGTGACTTACCATCAGAGTCTGGCCCTGCTGGCTCAGATGTTTGAGACACCATGGAGACCTCTTCTGGCCTCTCTGCCAAGTTATCTCCCTGCAATCTGAGTTGTGGGAAAATGGAATAAAGACATTTGCAATCACAGCACACAGGTGAGGGTCTGAGCTCTGCCTGCACCCCCTGCTTGCAACACAGGCTCACAGAGTGGGCTGAGGACCCACTGCAGCTCTGCCTGTGGCTGAGCTCTGGTGAGAGGCTGTTTGGTGGAGTCCAGCTGGCAGAGGCTGCCCAAGTGCTACAAAGCCTCAGCTTTGTGCCTGACCTTTCAGGAAGACTCCTTCCAGCACTCCAAGGCTCTTGAGCTTTTCCCACGAGGAAATGCCTCATGGATTAACTTTACTTCCCTTCACAGCAACCTCCTCATCCTCCCACCCCATCTCCAAAGCCACAATACCATCCCTGTGGCAACCCAATCACTACTATTAGGAGAAAACACTGAGTACATCTCGGCCTTTCTTCCAGCATTCCTTGGCAGCTGGAACCAAACTGGCAGGGTCTGAGCAGTCATTCTGCAAGGTCAGCTTTGCTCTGAGCTTGGACAGGCACCAGCAGAGTGTTTGTCCCTGGCCTGTCTGCCTGGAGCAGATCAGAGTGCCAGGGCCCTGCACACATTTGCATGAAGCAAAGAGTCTCTGCTGGCACCAAGGCAGCAGTGTGGGTGTGTGTTGTAAGGCTGCCTCAAGCCAACACTCAGGTGCCCATCAGAAACTAGTCTGGATCACAGTTTTCTATTAACACTTTTTTGCCACAGTCTTCCCAAACCATGTCCTTAACCCAAACCAACCAATTCCCAGGCTCCTCTCCTGAAAATGAACCCCAGCCCCCAGGCAGAAGGAAGGTTCTCAGTTTAGGACCAACTCTCCTCCAGTCCCCAGCCAAGCAGAGTTTCATCATCACTGTGTGTGACTTGCACTCTGCTACCTTCTTTTTCTTCTCGCCCAGAGCAAGGTAAGTAAATCCACCCAGCCTGTGCCACTGCCCAGAGGTGAGGAGCACTTGGATCACCTCCTGCCAGCCAGTGGCGAGGGGAGTGTCAGCACTAATGACAGAGACATTAACAGCTTAATGAGGATGTTCCTTGGCAAGCAAAGGGAACTCCAGGCAGAGAGGGAGAAGCATAAATTTATTGGACTTTCTCCTCCCATTTCAAAGCACCTCCTTCCTTTCTGCAGTCTAAAGCCTCTGCATCTCCCACCTCTGAGCTACTGAATGAGAACTGTCCCAGGACAAACTCCTAACTCCAGGGAAGTTACAGCAGAGGTCAGCCCTGCAAGCCCCTCACATGTTTAGGTTACTCTGGATGTTTCCTTGCACCTTTCTCCAGCAACCCCAACCCCCAGCAGCAGCATTCCAAGCTCCACAATCATCTGCCCTTGCCTAGAATTTGGTGAGTTTGTTCCATTGCATTCTCAAGGCTCCTGGTCCAACTCCTGACCTCATGTACCTTGGCTGCCTGTCTCCAGCCAGTCCTGCCCTCCTTCAGACTGCTGTAAAACCCAAAGCTCCTCCAGAGCCTAAAGCAGAGCCAGGAATTTCTGACCTGTTCCCTGCTTCTCCTAATGGCTTTTACAGGAACAGAAAGGGCAAAGCTGTGCCAGCCAAGTTCTTGGTGCAGAGGGACAAAGGGATGTCAGCCTCCCAGCAGAGACCAGGCCACTGCAGCTCACACTGAGATCACATCAAATAGACATCATTAAACTCTCTCTACTCTGCCCTAGGGAGGCCACAGAGGCAGGACTGAGTCCAGCCCTGGGCTCCCCAGCTCAAGAGACAGGGAACTACTGGCGAGAGTCCAGGGGAGGCTGGGAAGCTGCTGAGGGGCCTGGAGCAGCTCTGTGAGGAGCAAAGGCTGAGCAGCCCCAGAGGGCATCTGAGCAATGCTCAGAAAGAGCTAAGGAAGCGGGGGGGGGGGGCAGGAGGCTGGGGCCAGACTCTTGTCAGTGGTGCCCAGGGACTGGCCAAGGGGCAACGGTCACAGACTGGAACCCAGGAGCACATCTGAACAGGAGGGGAAACTTGGTAGGTATGAGGCTGCTGGAGCCTTGGAGCAGGCTGCCCAGAGAGGTTGTGAAGGCTCCTTCTCTGCAGAGCTTCCAACCCACCCTGGCCATTGTGCTCCTGGGCAAGCTGCTGTGGGTGCCCTGCTGGAGCAGGGGGCTTGGACTGGATGATGCCCAGAAGTCCCTTCCAACCCCTCCATGCTGGAGTTCTGTGAACCAATGTACTGGCAGAAGTTCTGCTGGTGAAGCTCCCCCCCTGCCTCAGCCACACACTGCAGAGTCACTTCTAAAAGAGGTTTGTACAGACTTCAGATCAGGTCTCAGACGCCTGGAGGCAGGCAGGAGAGGGCTGTGAACTCAGTGAGCACTGGGACTAGCTGGCAGCTCTGTGGCTAGGTAAGCAGGACAGCTCTGCAGGTTGTCATTTGTGTGCACCAAGCAGTGCCACAGCTCCTGCTTCCACCAGGGCACAAGGCAGAGAAGTGTCTGCTCCCAGGAGCAGGGAAGCATCATCCTGCAGAACTCGACCTACAGTGAGCTGCAAGTGCTGGGGAATGGATGCAGATACTGAACACTTCTGGCTGGAGTAAGGGGGGATAAGCTCAGGGAGCTCCCCCGAGGGCCTTCCCATCCACCTGAGAGCAGCAGTGCACAGGTCCAGCCAGGAATCTGTTATTGGCTCCACCAGTGCTGTTTATGGCAGATACTCAGCACCCAGGTTTGTTGAGTCCCAGCCTGACCCAAGGTGCAGCTCACCCCAGTGAGCACATTTGCACTGCCCACAGGCACCTGGGCACTGCCATTGCTCAGCCCAGCAGAACACAGCAGATGGTTTGAGAAGTCCTGAAGCTCACACTTAGAAGTGGATTTGGGTTCAGTCCATCCTCTTTCTGCAAGCTAAAAGCATTATTTTGCAGTCACTCTTGGAGATGGCTGTGGCAAGGCTCCATGTGGGCAGTGGGCAGCTCAGAGCCACTGTTCTCAGCTGGTGAAACCAGAATGTGCCCTCGCTGGGCAAAGCTTCCTCATTGACCCAGGCTGCAGAATAATCTTTTCTGTGTCTGTCTGTCTGCCTTCCCAGGATGGCTGAATGCAGCCCTTTGTGCATTTCAATAAGTGCCCTCTGCAGCTCTTTCTGAGGAGAACCCAAAGTGGAAATGTATTTCCCAGAGTAAGGAATCCATAAAGAGCCTGAATTATCTAATCCTTTTACAAGATGGGGAATTAAGCCATTCTTATGGCAAGCTTTTATCTGCTGCTGGCTTCAAACCATTATCTCACAGCAGAAAAATTAGAGCCTTTGTCAGCCCTTTCAGCCCCAGCACTCTTTCTTCCCCTGTGAACCGTTTTTCCTGGGCCTTGTGAAAGAGTTCTGTGTGTGAGCAAGTGTCTGCAGGAGACACTGAGCTGCCAGCCAGAGCCCCAGATAGGCCCAGCCAGCAGCCCCAGCTCCTCATCTCCTCCTGCCTTCCTCCCTGCATCCTCTGCAGCCAGAAGAGCTGCTGCTGCTGCCCATCCCAGCACAGCTGCAGGATCCATGCACACCTCTGGAGCTGCTGCCCATCCCAGCGCAGCTGCAGGATCCATGCACACCTCTGGAGCTGCTGCCCATCCCAGCACAGCTGCAGGATCCATGCACACCGCTGGAGCTGCTGCCCATCCCAGCACAGCTGCAGGCTGCAGCATCCATGCAGGCAGCAGCATCCATGCACACTGCAATAAGAGCTTAGGTTGCCAAGCACACAGCAAAGGCAGCAAGGGCAGAGAAGGCAGAAAGGCTTGGGGGAGCATTTGTCCTCTGAAATTACTGAGGGGGTTAAAAGTGTTTTGGATGGGAAGAGAGAAAGAGATGTCTGGAGGTCCCCAGAGGGCTGGGGTGCAGTGAGTGCTATCCTGGGCTGAGCTGGGAGCCAGCACAACCATTCTCAAAGCAATAACCATTTCATTTTCAAACATGCTCCTGTTGGTCTCATGGTTACAAATCAAGGCTGGCAGACTCCAAAGAACTAAAAAAGTCCTTCAAGCCTGCTCTGCTTTGAATTACTCCACAGCATTTTTCTATTTACAATGCATCAACCTTCCCACACCAGCTCTACCTTTCTACAACCAGCCTGAGCTAACAAAGCTAAAATAAAATAGCTCCTGCTGAACAACAGCTCCTGGAAAAGATGAGGAAGAAATTCTTGCCAGTGAGGGTGGGGAAACTCTGGCACAGGTTGCCCAGGGAGGCTGTGGATGCCCCCTCCCTAGAGGTGTTCAAGGCCAGGTTGGATGAGACCTTGAGCAGTCTCTTCTGGTGGGAGATACCCATGCACATGGCAGGGGGATGGCACTGGATGAGCTTTGAGGTCCCTTCCAGCCCAGGCCATGCAGTGAGTGAGCAAAGCTAACTGGAAGCCTGGGGGACCAGAGCCCTGAGAGCAGCCACACAGCTGTCACAGCCAGGCAAGCTGCCAGGGGAACCTTGGAGTGCTTTTCCCAAAGCCAGTTCTCAGGAGGCTCTGTGGATGGCAGCAGGCTCAGAGCTCCTCATTTATCCCACATTAGCAGCTCCAGCAGACGCTGCTGCACTTGAACTGTGCTCTGCACCCCAGTGGTGCCAGTTAGCAGAGCCATGGCTAATGCCCCATGGAGAGAGGCAGCCCCTTTGTGGGCACCCACAGACCTGACCCCTCTCGTGCTGAAGGGCCACAGGACCTGATGGCTTTGCTCCAGCTCAGCTAGGAACTGAAATATTGGAGCTGAGCTCCATTTGTATGCAGCTGCTGGTCCTGGCCAGCATTCCTGCTCAGCAGCCTCCATGCTGGTGGCACTGTGTGTTTGCTATAATCCCATTGCTTTTTTAATCACATGCAACCCCTTTTTTGTATCCCATTGATGGGGAGAAGAATGAATGCAGCCCCTGCACTATTAAAAACAGAAAGCTTCTTACTTCCAGGAATGCATTGGCAGGGCTCCACAAGAACAAGGTTTAACTTTGGAGCATGGCAGTGGGCACACAAGGCTAATGGGTGGTCCTTGCAAGGGGAAAAAAAGGTAGAGAGAAAGGAACCCCCTCTAAAATTCATTCAAACAGCACATTAAGGTTATCTCAGACCTTATGCCTGACTGAATTCTTGCAAAGCCCTCAGCTGCACCTCGCAGAGCAGGGGAAGAGGTGGAAGTGTGGTTTGGCTGCTACAAATTGCTGTTCAGATCTTCCTTTAACCCAGCAGAGCTCTGCTGGTGCGTGAGGAGGGTGCCTGAGGGCTCAGCAGCCAGGCCTGGAACTCACTGGTTCTGCCTGTAGGTGAGAGAGCAGCCACAAATCTGCCTTCTGGGCTGAGCCAGGCTCTTCCCTCTCAGCCCAGGTGTGCCCTTAGGTAAGCAGGAATTGTTATGACCAAGTCCAGCTCAGCTGCACCAAAAGTGCTGACTCTGCACTGAACAGCAAGCACCAAACGTTCTGAACACAGAGGGGGGCTGCAGCCTCTCTTCTGTATCTATAACCCTCATTTTGTTCCACCTTCTGAATGATGCCACCCCTCTGCTAGGTGACTTAACCTGCTGCTTCCCTTGCCCTGGAGCCCAGCAGCAGCTCTGGCACTAACACTGCTCTGCAGCCCTTTGCTGTCTGAATACCCTCTCATAGCTGCTCTCCATCTGCATCTCACCCTGGGCTGGGAAGCAGCTCTGCAGGGCACAGTGAGGCCTCTGTCCCTTACAGCTACATCCCAGGCTACAATCCAGTATGTCCTGCAGGGAATGAACCCCTCCTTTTATTCAGCTTCCCCTCTCTTGGGGCTGGTTTGGGGTTTTTTGTTTGTCAGGGGCTTGGGAGGGATTTTTTTTTGGATGCTTTTTAAACCATAAGCTGTAAAAACCAGCTGGGTGTGGTAGCTTGGAAGCATCCCTCACCTCTGCCTCCTGGATGTCCCCTAGGGTGCATAACTTTACCTTTCATTGAAACCCCTGCCCTGGGCTGTCATAACTCCATCTGTTAGTGGAAGGTGATGGGTGAAAATCTCAGCACTGAAGGTTAGATACCAGTTTCTAGGGAAAAAAAAGAAAGTTTGGGTGGTTTATTCTAGTTCTAATCATGTCCAATCTCAATTGTCTCCATCAGTTGTTTAAAGAAATCCCTCTCAGAAGAGCCCCAGGAACCTTCTGGAGGAGGAATCACAGAAAAATGGAGAGGAAAGACATCAAAGACAGGGAATTACTCACAATTATTCACCAGCCAGCAAGGTGAAAGAATCAGATGTATGCAAATGCGAGAGTCAATCCAGCTCCCAGTCTGAGCTCAAATGTTTCCTAACATTTGGAACTCTGCCAGTCAAACTTCAAGCAAGAAGTCATCTCCCTGCCCCAGGCAGCTGCACATCCCCAGCAGCCCAGCTCTGCTGAGCTGACTCGACAAGCCCTACTGCCTACAGCACTGCCACTCGCAGCTGCTCCCTCAGGTGGCTTTGTACTACCCACAGACGGCACAGGGAAGAGGAAGGGCACCTGTGGAACTGTAACCTAACAGCCAGCAGCAGCCTCTGCTTTGCCCTCTCAGTTGTGCCTACGATCGGGTCCCAGAGTGTCTATCACCAACCTGTGCCAGGGAACAGGACTGTCACCAGAGTGTCCAGGGAACAGGAGCACCCCAAACAGCATTTCTAACCCGCAGCAATGCTCTGCACTCTGACCCTGCAACATGCACAGGGCTTGGCCGCAGGGACAGAGAGAAGCCAGCACGGAGAGCTCCACAAACAGGAGCCAGAGCCCAGGCTGGGGGCTCCCAGCACTGTTGGCCATGGCTGCACCACTGAGCGACAGGAAACTGAACTCTCTTGCAGCCAAGCAGGAAAAAATCCTTCAAGCTTCACATAGCTCTCTCCACCCACTGCTTCAGCTGCTGTGGGGTCTCAGAAGAGAGACTTGGCTGTACTGAAGCTAGAGAGGAAAGGTACCCTCAGACTCAGTGAGGATGAAGCACTCCAGAAGAGCAGAGCCTTCATGGTCCTGAGGGATAGGTGCTGGCTCCTCACTCCTGACCACAACAGCAACACCTGCTCCCCCTCTTGCCTTGCTCTGAGGTGGTTTAGTTATTGAATTCCTCCAAACTCTGAAGAAACTGTTCAGTGCAGCAAGTGCAAAGGCCCCCAGTTAGGGAGGGACCATCCAGCTGCTCACCACTTCTCCAGGCAGTGAAGTGCCCAGGCTCAGGGAGCACTGCTCTGCAGAAGTGAGCTGACAGAAGGGGATCTTATGGGACCCTTCTCTCCCATCTCCTGCTCAGAGTGCAGAGCCACACAGTCCAGCCAGCTGAAGGACAAGAGCAGGGGCCAAGGTTGTGAGGTTTGGCACAAGATCTGAGCTGTCTGCTCCCTGGTGTGCAGGCCAGAGGGAATATAGAATATTGTGGCACCTGCTGTCAGGGACTGCTTTAGGGAATTCCAGATTTAATTAACCTTCAGAGTAACCCATGCAAGGTTTCCTGTGCATTGGAGAAGGCCATGCAGAAACTCAGCATTTCTCTTTCCCTTCCTTTTCCACTGGTTCATCCATGGACCACTGATGCCAGCTAAGGAAGAGCTGCCACACTCTCAGCTGGCTGCTTGCCCGGCAAGACTTTCTAGCCTAAGCAACTCTTTCCTGGCGACTCATCCCCTGGCTGCTCCTCACTCAAAGCAAGAGGCCAGGCCGCTGGCAACACGGCTCCAGGAGGGCACAGGTCCCTGCCAGCCTGAGCTCCACAGCCCTGCCGAGGAGCTGCTGATGCATGGGCGCTGCAGTGTCCCAGAGTGGCAGAGCGCTCCGCAGCCTCTCCTCCTGCAGAAGTGCCTGTTAAAGGTAGTAATTTAGGAGCAAAATGGGGGAAAAAAAGCAGAGCGGTAGGGTGGCATATGGCCAAACTTTTGACTTAATTTCACCACAGGTTGCTTTTTATTTACAAGCAGCTAATCCCCTCTCAAGCTTCACAATAGAGCAGGCACTGGCAAAGGCAGGCAGATAAAATTGGCATGCCTCTGCTTTGTTCTTGCTAATCTGGCCCATTAACGGGAGGGTGAGAAGGGCACTTTTGTCATTTAAACAGGCTTAGAGCCCTGCTCCAAATGAGCTTTTGTCTGCAGAGAAGAATGCGATTTCAGGGGGTTCTGTTAGTGTTGCCTTCTCAAGTTGACTTGGCTCCGGCAACACCAACCTGTTTATTTGGCCCTCCTACTGTACATGCAAGAATTATTTCCAGCTGTCAAAACCGAAAAGGGTTCAGGCTGAGTAAATTATTTCTCGGAGGTGGAACAGGATGGGATTATGAAGTGCTAAGAAGCAACTGCTGGAAATGCTGAAGTGCACCTGTGCAACTCAATCTCCATCCATGCAGGTGCTGGAACCTCTGCATTCCCGGACCCATGCCCTGGAAACCACAGAAGCTTCAATATCCAATGAAGCTTGGAGACGGAAGTGCAGTGAAGCTCTCCTGAGACTGTCTCTGGTCTTGGATTCCCTGTCGATGTGACACACCAAGCATCAGCATCACTGCCACAGCCCAACTGCCAAGGGCCACAGGCCAGCTGGTAGCTAAGTGATTCATTTTGTCTAGCACAGCAGAGGTCATCAGGTGGCCCCTGAAAACTGGGGCCAGGAGCACCTGGGATAGCAGAAGGGGCTGGGCTGGGTTTTACCTGGCACACCTTGCACAGATGTTCAGTGTCACCTTGGCTTGAGGCTCTGCCAGGTGAGTGCTCCGAGCTGGATTGAACTTGCTGCCAGAAGACACCACACTTGTGACTCCTTCCATCCTCAGGTCATCCAGATCCTCTGCAAGGAGACAGCA
Organism: Ramphastos sulfuratus; assembly: GCA_013399055.1. Taxonomy (NCBI): domain Eukaryota; kingdom Metazoa; phylum Chordata; class Aves; order Piciformes; family Ramphastidae; genus Ramphastos; species Ramphastos sulfuratus. The sequence continues at coordinate 277,929 of WBNM01032222.1, read as the reverse complement.
CAGCTGGGTGAACACATGGGTAGGTTTTGAGGCAACTCAGTGCTGCTCCTGTAGGATCACTGAAGAATGGGGAAGAAAACCCAGGCAGGTGGTTGTGTGGTCAGGGGAGAAGGCATCTGGTGTGGTGAGCCGCACTGGCACTGGAGGGTCACACAGCACCCTCTGTTCAGATGGAGGGAGCAGAGGAGAGAGGAGACCTTCCTTAATGAACCAACCGCAGCACACTCCATCAGGTTCAGCACAGCTCCGGAGCCCTGTCCTGAGGGGTGAAGCATGAGGTTCTTAAGGCTCCAGACCTGGGATCATCTTGGTGACCTCCTGCAGACCCACTCTAACAGCTCCATGTCCTTCATATGTTAGGACTCCAGAGCTGCCCCAGCACTCCAGGGGGAGGGTCTCAGCAGAGGGGCAGAATCCCTGCCCTTGTCCTGCTGCCCACACTGCTGGGGATCAGCCCAGGACAGGGCTGGCAGCACACACTGGTGGCTCATGTTGAACTTCTTACCAACTAGCACCCAAAAGTCCTCCTCCTCAGGACTGTTCTACCCTTTCTCTTCCCCAGGCCAGTCCCAGGTGAAGAAATGACCCCAGCTAACCCTCCCCACAGCTCTGTGCTCTCCAGCTATGCTCCTGGAGCAGAGCTCAGGCAGGCAGCACTGCTGCGATCAGACCACGGTGGGAGCACTCCTGAAACAAGGCAGCCTTGACTTGAGCCTGATTATTTGTGACTGACATAACCCAGTTGCTCTCCATTTCCTGAAGTGCAGCAGGAAAGTGAGTTCCTCTCAGAAATACTCAAACACGTCAGGAGATTTCTCTCTCCCTCTCAGGGCGTCCAAGTTAGCATGAAAAGCATCTGATAAAATCCCCTGCAAAGATTCATTTCCCCTTATGACCAGCAGCAGAAAGAGGTCTGCAAGCCATTGGCAGACACCTTGCCAAGCCTCCTCCATCCCAAACCTCACTTAGAGAACTTCTGCAGTTAGGTGCTGCTGATGGAACAATTAAATCTGTGACAGCCTGGGAGGCTCTCCCCACAGCCATTCGCTCCCAGCTGCCTGTGGCTGTGTGCACACCGAGATCCAGGCAGAGAAATGGATGAGAAAGCTGCTTTGAGCCTGCTGCAGTGACCACTGGTGCCAGCTGCTGGGGGTCCAACAGAAAGCCCACACAGCAAGGAAGAGCATCCCATCTGGGTGTGCTCAGAAACCTGTCAGAGATGTGGCAGGTGAGCAGGAAGCAACAATGCCACAAGGAAGCTTTGGTTAGAACTGCTGAGGCTGGGAGAGACCTTTGAGATCAGGTCCAACAGCTCACCCAGAGCTCGCAGCCCCACCACTGCTGCTGAGTCACAACCAGTTTAAGCTACACAAAGCTCACACTGCCCCTGGCAGAGCCACACCTGCCTGGCTCTCAATTCCTTCCCACCAGGACAGAGCAGGCCTCAGTAGCAGGAGCTGCTGGTGTGGCTGTGGCACAGTCAAGTGCTGCTCCCGGAGCTCCTGCGGCACTCAAATGACACAAGGCAAACACTCACAATTTGCACCATTAGGGCAGTCCTGGGCAGACTCAGAGGATCTCTGCCCTGGCCTTGAGAAGCCTGCCACAGGCAGCACAAATTTTGTCAGGGTGGACAAGCTGGGCAGTTTCAGAGAGCCACAGACTGCAGCAGAGCTTTTGGGAGAGGAATTGTTTTGCTGATGAGACAGAAGCAGCTGTCGGCTCCTCCTATGAAAATGTTACTTTCTGGTTTCAAGGAGAAAAACAAAACAATCATTTTCTCCTTTCTTCTGCATGTTCCTTGTCAATGTGTCCAACGTGTGAATGTCACTGTTGTGATTCTGACACTATGATGTACGCTTACCTACAACTACAGGTTTGAAATTCACATCCATGGCAAGGAGTAGCAAAAAAGACATCAGAACTCACCGCGGCCAGCTGCAGAACGGCAGCTAAAAATTCCTCATCACCTCTGGCAGCCGCCCGCAGGTTTTGGGGCGAATTTTTCTGGAATCAAGCATCTCTTTCATATCGATAACCTCTGAGAAGAGAGCTGGCACAGCTCCGCAGCGCCCGAGCGCTCCTGCTCCCCCGCAGTCCCCAGCGCTGCTGCTCAGCAGCTCGCCCGCACGGGGATAAACCAAGCGGCAGCGCCCTCCGGTGGGCTCCGCTGGGACTGCGCCTCGGGCCACGGCAAACGCCTCTCGATCACCATATTTCATTCCTTACTGGGCTTTATCTCCAGATAAAGCTAACAAAAGCTGGGAGGAAAAATACTATTGCAAACCAGGAGTAGCTGTTAAGCATCTCACACTGAACCGCGGCAGAAAAGGGAAGATCAATTCACTTTCTGCAACGATTTCCCTTCTCTCACAACCAGCAATTCTAGGAAAGTCAGCAGAGATGCTCCTAGAGTGTCATTTAACATATCTAATGTTACAGTATGCTGGAAAATCAGAGCCAAACCTCTACAGTCCCATTGCCTAAGCTCTTTGTACCTGCTAAATCCCAAACAAACCCCACCAAAGACAGAACTGAGACAGCTGAGAAGAACCAAATGAAAGCCACTGCAGCTGATTCTGCTCCTTGCACCTAAATACATTCTTCAAGCAGAATCTGCAAGTGCTTGATGTAGGAGATCACCTGAAGCATTTGGCATTGCACAGCACCTGGATACAGCTGCTGCCTCCTTCACACACTCTCCACTCTCACATTGGAAGCTGCAAGCTAAACCCTAAGAACCTCCACACAGCTACTGGATACTTGAGCTTCAAAGAGGAGGAGCAGTTTGAAGCTAACCTGTGCACAGCTATGGCACTTGTTAGATTCATTTCTACTAAAGGAAGTGGTAGAAAACATAGAGAGTGCTTTGCAGTTACCCAGCAGCTCCATTGCATCATCTTCATTGTCAATGTCCTCCTCGGTGACGGAGGGCGCGGTGCTGTGGGCAGAGTCGAAGGAGTCCTGCGAGAGCATGGCTGCCAGCAGCTTCTTGTGCTGCTGCTGCTGCTGCTTCAGCCCTTTGCTCTTCGGCTCCATTTTCAAGCTGTGAGGGAGGAAAGCACCACTTTCTCTTACTGCTGCTCTCTACAAAACAGGTCACACATTTCACAACCGACTCCAGCCCACGGTGGCCTCCAGCTCTGCTGCTTAACCCTAGCACAACACACTCCAAGCAGCTGGGCCATTGCTGTTCCTTACAGTACCAAGGTAAAGACAATGGGACAGGAACTCGACACCCCACAGGAGGCTGTCAGCAACACCTCAGGCTGCCTCACAGCCTGCTGCAGGAAGCAGACATGTTGCAAAGGCCTGGGATTTGGTAAAAGCAATGACAGTTCACTTCCCACTGCAAAGATGAACAGTAATAAGACAAAGCGGACCTGGGAGATGCAGAACAGGCTTTGAGTTTAGGACATCAGGTTATGGATGGGGCCTCTGCAAGCCCTAGTTCATGCCAGGCTCTAAGGAACAAGAGCATCACATTAAAACCCACTCCAACTCCCCACTCTCTACACACATTACCCCTTGGGGAAGCTCCCCAAGAGCTTGATTCATCACAAAACTTCTCCAGAAAACTCCCAACAGTGAGCTGGAAATGAGCTTAATCCTGTTGCCAGCCAGTTCAGTTCTCTGAGAGATGAGCTTGGTACCAAGCCAACCACTGGCAGCACAGGAGGGTTTGAAGTGTCTGAGAGTTTGCATCACAAAGTAACTTCACAAGGGACATCAGCACACACTGAGCTTTACACCGGGGAATAAAAATTTACGCTGTATAGTAAGGAATTCTTGACAGTGAGGGTGGGGAGACACTGGACCAGGCTGCCCAGGGAGGCCATGGACACAGGAGCATGAGAAGAAACCAGTCACAAAGGAAGGTCTCCTGTTTCTAGCATGGCAGGGTGCAGAGCAGTGGGAATTTAGCTCTGTGTTGCTCTCAGAAGCCAGGTGGTCCAAAACCATCCCTGCTTCACAAACACCACCACCTGCAGGCTGCCCCCAAGCCTCACCTTCCTCCGGGGCTGCTGCTGTCCTCACTGTCCCACTGCTCGTTTTTGTTCCTGGGGGTCGGCGGCTGCAGCATCTCCGCAGCCAGGGGGTCGGCATCGTTCTCCTCACGGCCAATCCACTCTCCAATCACTCGAGGTCGCAGGAGGGGGGTGTTAAAACCTGCTGTGTCCTGAGGAGAAACACAAACCAGAGAGAAAAGCCTGCTGTGTCCTGAGGAGAAGCAAAACCCCAGGAGAAAAGCGCTGCACTGCCGGGTCTCAGCCACGCACCAGAAGAGGAAAAGAATAAGCAGAAAATAGAATGGTTATTAAAAGTACAAGATGAGGACAGCAGCTGAGCATTTCAGAGGGCTACAGAAGGCCCAGAAACAATCATGGACTGATGAAAAGATGCCCATTAACAGGATGGTGGTCTGAGGTTGATGATCTGAGAGGCCTTTTCCAACCGAAGCAATTCTATGATTCCAAGAGAGATTTGCCCACCTCAATGCCTAACCCTCTCCTATTTCTTACTTTGCAGCAGCAGCTGGAGCTGTCTGGAGGATCATCTTGAAAACTGCTGCTGTCTTTTTAACAAGCACACAACTCTCCAGGGCAGCACTCTGCCAGCTCTGCTCAGCAGTGCTTCAGGTTGCTTCCACCCCGCACAGCCCAGCCAAAAGGCTGCTGCAGATTAACAGCACTGCCCTTGTTTGCATGATGAATTAATGCTAAGCAAATACATACATCTGCATTTGCCACTTCAAAAATAGCCCTGCTGGCATTTACATAATGTACCTCTGGACTGAAGAATGGCATTAACATTTTAATAGGATGCATTGCTCTGGCCAGTGCTGGTATTTTTAACCAGCAAGAGGATTTACCAGCAAAATGCAACTGGGAGAGTCAAAGCAAGAGCAATGATTTCCATTGTCAGGCTGGGAACTCACGTGAAGGGAATGAATTGTCCTTAAGAGTTGTCTGAAGAAGCTGTTCTGAAGTGATATCATAGAATGGTATGAGTCAGAAGGGGCCTCCAAAGGTCAGCACTCAGCAGGGACATCCTCCACGAGAGCAGCTTGCTCAGAGCCTGGTGCAGCCTTACCTTGAATATTTCCAGGCATAGGCCTCAGCTACCTCCCTGGGCAGCCTGTTGCAGCGTTCCTGCAGCCTCCTGGTGCAGAACTTGTTCCTCATATCCAATCTAAATGTCCGCTCATTTCAAACCATTGCCCCTGGTCCTGTCCCTGCAGGCCTTCACAAGCAGTCCCTCTGCAGCCTTCTTGCAGCCCCCTTCAGGTACAGGCTGCTCTAAGGTCTCCCCAGAGTCTTCTCCAGGCTGCACACCCCCAGCTCCCTCAGCCTGCCCTCCCAGCAGAGGATCTCTCTCGAGTGTGCCCTCTGTTCTCAGCCTCACGAGAAGGGCTGCAGACAAAGGGTTGTGTACAACAGGACAGGACAGCTGCAAACCACAGCAAGAAAACAGACATGAAATGATGGGAGAGGAATATTTGGGTTGCTTTAAGCTCTTCTCTAGGCTAGCAGAGACACTTCAAACACAGGTTTCTAATTAGCAGATGTGTTCTATTGCTACCCTCTGAGAGAAAATGTGAGGAGCACAGCTCCTTGGCTGTTCCCTAGCTCTTGTGTCAGTGACTATTCCTGCTATGAAACAATCCTTTCCAAACAAAGAGCAGCTGGTAAAAGCCACTGCAGTGCTTGCTTAGCCTAGCAACCCTGTTTTCTCATCTTCTCAACCCAAACCATTTGCAAGGCCTCTTCCTCACTGACACAGAGCTGCTGGGAGCACAGTCTGAAGCAGAGGCTGCTGCTGAAATGCACCAAACCACAGGCTGTGAGCTGCTTCCCTGTGAATATCTTTGCCCTGCTCTGGCCAGATGCTCTAATTCTGTTCATCAGAACTCCAAGAGCTTCCATTTGGACAGAGCCAAACATGACCCTGGATTGGAACCATGGAATCCCAGAATTGTTTGTGCTGGTAAAGTCCTTTAAGACCACTGAGCCCAACCATTGTTAGCCTCAGTCCCCCTTGTTCTCCTGTCCTGCTTCCTGCAGCACACTCAGGAGTACATCACCACTCTGCAGCTCTGTCTCTCCACACCACTTGACCAACTCATCTTTTGCACCATCTCTGCCTGCTGCAAGGCTGACCTGGCACAGCAGGACACTGAAAAGAGAACGCAGCCAGGAGAGGAGGGGAGAAGTCCAAGGAGCACATCATGGCTGCAGACACCTGACCACTGCTGTCTTCATGAGCTCTGTGCCTCTGCTGGGTGCCACAGTCAGGTGATGCAGGTGAGCTGGCAGTGGCCTCTGGTCTGCTCGCCAGTGGCACCTGTCAAGGTGAGACTCCCAGCACATGCCCAGGAGCCAGGAACAGAGGACAATTGTCCTGCCCATGGTGCCTGCTTTACACAAGCTGCTTGCTTTAGTTTCAACACATGACCCTTTCTGAGGGTTCCTCTTGCTGCTCTGCCCTTTTCTCCCACCCTTTCCCCCTAGGTTAATTTCTCATAACAAATAAAAATGCTTCCTGGAGCAGCTGAACTCACAGCAGCTTGCAGTAGGAATCCTGCTGCAAGCTGCCAGTCCCTTAGGTGCAGGTGAAAAGCACCTAGACTCGTGCCCCCTTTCAGCACCCCGGGCTGTGCACAGTGCCAGCAGCAGAACAGGCCACCCATGGGTACTGTCTCCACCCTTCTGATGCTGATTCCTTCTCCAGACACTCTGGGGACTAGAGCAGTGCTTTCGTACTCTGGTAGATAGAAATGGCACCTCCATGGCACAGCCTTTGCCTTGCTGGGCAGCACACCACAGCCTCACTGACCTCACCCAGCCTCCTCCTCTCTCTGGCACTCTGCCAGGTGGTTTTGTCCATGGCTGCCAGCCCACCCTGGCTGCAGCTCTGAGGACCTCAACACAAACTGTACTCACCTACAGAGCTTCCTATGTGCAGGCTTCCTGTGAGCCCAGCACCACTGAAGGCTCTGTGCCAGGACAGGGAGATTCAGGTCTCATTGCCTAAAATGATCAGAGTCAGCTCTTTCTGTGGTGCTCACGAGGCAAGTCTTACCTTATCCACTTCCTCAGAAACAGCAATGCCTGAAAACAAAACAGATTAAAACAGAAATCAAGATCTAGAAGCACTCTCTCTCTGTGAATGCCTTGTGGCACAGCAGGTGAGAACAAGGTTTAAGCTGTGAAGTTCACCTGCTCTCCTCTGCACCACCCCACAGAGCAGGATTGGATCCACTGGTGAAACTGCCTGGAAACAACCTGCCCTTAACTCCCCTCAGCTCCAACGTTAGCAAAATGAGTTTCCAACAGAATATGGAAATACAAACTGCAGCTGGGACAGAGAAGTGCCAACGAGCTCAAGCTCGCTGAAGCTCAGGCAGCAGGGCAATAGCTGGGCATGGACACCTGCAGCTCTCACCCTGACCAGCATGCAGGGCAGCATGGACATGACTCTCCTCTCTTCCTCCATGCTTCAGTGTGGAAACGATGCTGTGAGAACAGATGGAATTGAGGGAGAGGAAGGTCCCCAGGTCAAACGTCACAGTGCAGACCAGTTCATGCCAGCCCTCTACACAGGGACCTGCTTTCTGCTCCTGCCCTTCCTGCTGCTGCCTGTAGCTCTGCTCTGTGCCTTCACCCTGCCAGGGAACTCTTCTCACTCAGCCTCCCCTGTGGCACACTAAACACTCCCAGTCCGTCTGACACTGTGTGCCACACCTTCAGAGGCCAGCCCCGGGGGTAAGCAGGTAAGCCAGCATTTAACCATTCTGGCTGATGGAGAGCAAAGCCCTTCCAGGCTCTGCAGAGGGCTGCTCAGCAGCAGCAGCAGTCCAGAGACAGCTTGCACCAAAGCACCTCTTGCTCCATGGCTTTTCTTCTGCCTAAAATGCCAGAGCAGCTGTTTGCCATGGCTGGCTTCAGAAGGCACATGGATTATCAGAGCTATTCTTTACTGGGCTGTCCTGGAACCCCTGCCCAGCCCTCCGGCCCTGTGGCAATCTGCAGCAGCAGGATGGTAACGACAGAGGGAGAAGTCTGATATCGTTCCAGCATGGCAGGGTCTGCTCTGGTGGAACAGCCCTGCCCAAGGTGTATCTGCACCACATTTTAATGGAATAAAATATCCCTTTGGAGTCTGGAATGCACATCTTCCACAGTAAAGAACATTCTGCTTCATTTCCAGCTTACCAGGAAAGGAACTCTACAACTGAGCATTGCTAACAACAGCTCCACCAGGCCCCAAAACACTCAGCTCCTCATGGGCAGCTCTCCGCAGCAGAGTTCTGTCTGCTGCTGCTCTCCTGCAGCAAACACAATCAATCCAGGGCCTAATGCCTCTGCTCCATGGCATTATTCCTCTTCAAGGAGTCATTGCCAGGCTCTGATGCCCTCCATTCCACAGTACACAACTCATTTTCAAACCTGAGAGTACAAGCTCAGGTCTCTTTGACATGGCAGGGCACAAACCCCCTGCCTGCTGCTTTCTCCCTCAGCAGCTTCAAGCTGTGCAGCATCTTCGTGTGCTGCACATACCTGAGGCTACAGGAGGGGCTGGGGTAAGAATGAAATCTGTGAAACTTCAGAGACCGTTTCTGCTTCTAGTTGTGGTCCTTAAATAATGACAGCAAGAGACAGCCCCAACTCAGAATGAGACTGTCCTGAGCCTGACCCTTCCCTCCCTGCACAACTGCACCGATCAGAAGCAAACCGAATCGCAGCTCCTTTCGCTGCCTTCATCAGCTCGGGGGGTAGCTGAGAGCTTTAAGCATTCCGCTGAACATCCAGAAGATGGCCACAGAGCCCCCAGCAGCCAGATCTCCTCCCTGCCAAGCCTGCAGGACCTGGCAGCTTTGGGGCACACTGGGGCAGCCCCAGCGCAACTCCAACTCGTCTGACAAAATCCATTCCCAGGGCGAGTGCAGGGCAGGGAGCTTGTGGCAGCTGAGCTGTCAGCCTCAGAGCATGCCAGGGTCTGGAGCGAGCCCCGGACCGTGACCACTCTGCCCCAGCAGCACTGCAGCTTTAGGCACAGGAGCGCTGCGCCAGCTGTGCCACTGCTCCCTGCCACCGGGGCGGGCAGATGCTGCTGGCTGCTGGGACAGGCACCCGACAGGTACTTCAGGGCATGGTTTGGTGCTCCGGGGGGCTGGGTTACCCTGCACTTGATGATCTGAAAGGTCTTTTCCAACCTCAACGGTTCTACTTCCACGCTCCGTGGCAAAGCCTCCTGCCACATCAGGGCTGCCAGCACGGTGGATCCCATCCCTGGCCCCGAGCCTGTTCCCACCTTGTTTCAGCACAAGGGAAATGTTAACCTCTCATCTCACACATCCTTGCTAAAAAGGGACAGAAAAGGATTGCTCAGACTGCACCAACAAAGCATTTCCTGCAGAAAACACTTCCCAAGAACCAGCCCTCCTCAGCAGCTCTGTGCAGGAGCTTGAATGGAGACATGGCCAGAGACCCCCCCAGGGCAAGGCCACCTCGAAGAGAGCAAACAACGCTGCAAAACCTTTTGGAACTCTTTGATTTTAGGGAGGCATGGGCACTGCAGGAGGTTGGTTAGGATGGGTGGCACACACCAGCCAAAGACAGTCACAGTTTACCCTTCCACTACCCCCTGAGTGCCAGCTCCCTTCTTCCCAGAACTGGGAGGTACCACCCCGAGATGGCACTCACACAGACCCCAGCTCTGCCACAGCATTAGGGAGACTTCTGGCAAGCCAAATACTGCTCCGGAGAAGGACACTGACTCTGAAAGGGACTTCAGTCCTGAGACCAGGCCAGGAGAGCAAATACCTCCACGAAGGTGGTTAAACATTTACCATCTGTAGGGAAAAGCTGCTGAGAAGCAGAGCAGCACTGATCTGGCCAGGCAGGCTCCACCTGGTAATTGAACAGCAATAATTACGTTGCCATTCTTCCTGTTCCCATCACAAACACCATTATTTGGGACGATTGCTCATCCATCACCCCCAGGCAAATGGATTTCAGGAGCCAAGGCAGCACTGGATGACTGCCGAAGCAGGGAGATCAAATGACCTCCCCGAAGGGGCTGATGGAGCTTATCTGGAAGTGCCAATCGGGACATAAATCACAGCCACTGATCTCACACAGGAACAACTACTCCGAAGTTCAGCCTGAAGAGGAGAAACCTCAACTGCCCCTGGGCAAGTTGCTGAGCCAGAGCAGCAGCTCTGTGACAAAGGAGCCACTGTAGTATCCTGTCCTAGGCAGTGCACTCCCGAGCTGGTTGCTAAAGGCTGTGAGTGGAGGCCACAAAGATGACCCAAGGGAGCAGCTCTGCTGTGAGCACAGACTGAGGGAGCTGGGGGGGGTGCAGCCTGCAGAGGAGAAGGCTCCAGGGGGACCTCAGAGCTGCCTGCCAGTGCCTGAAGGGATCCTGCAGGAAGGCTGCAGAGGGACTTCTGCTGAGGGGGTCTGAGACAGGCCAAGGGGGAATGGTTTGAAGCTGAGGCAGAGCAGGGTTAGACTGGAGCTGAGGGAGAAGTTGGGAGATGTCCCTGCCCATGGCAGGGAGGTTGGAGTAGATGACCTCTGAGGGCCCTTCCAGCCTGAGCCATTCTAGGATCCCTGGCATGCAGGTGGTCTCCCACAGTGGCACCATGCCATCAGGAACAGCTGGGCTCAAGTGGGCAAAGTCGGAGGTCTGATGCAGGTTAGTGGCACTCGAGGCAAGCACATCCCCCACGCCCACCACCTGAGCCCAGGAGGTTCCCCCAGCGCAGAAGCTTCTAAACAAAGCCTCACTTGGACGCCTGTCAGAGGCTGCTGAAAGCAGTGAAGCAGCTCCTGGTGCAGACACCTCCCACAGGCTGCAGCTCTGCCACCCACCCCGGCAGGGGATTTCGGTGCTGAGGGAACAGTCTGATCTTTTTTCGAACTCGTTCTGCCCTCACTGTTGGGAGAGTTTTACTCCTGCTGCTGATCTTCCCTGTAGAAAATAAACAGAACAGAGGCTCTCAGGCTTCGCTGGTTTATCTTTCTCTTAAAGGAGCAGGATCCTGATTGCTGCCTTGAGCTCTGTGTGATCAGCTGAGAACTGGTGGAGGGACTCAGCTTTCATTCTTGGAGATACTCAAGGGCTACAAACATGGTCCTGAGCAATCAACTCGAGGTGGCCCTGCTTGAGCTGGGGGATGGAGCAGATGATCTCCAGAGGCCCTTTCCACACTTGGATGTTCTGTGGTTCTTGCTGGTTTCCAGCAGTACTTCCTTCCAGCTTGCAGCTGGCTTCATTTACTGATTATTTGTGGCTTGATTAGTCCTCCTCCTAAGTAAGGACCAAACCTTTTTCCTATGGCAAGAGCCAGACCCCATTCTCTCTGGGATTCCCTCCGAGTGCAGGGAAGCTCAGGTCTGATCTCTAGGACCAGACACCCCAGTGCCTGCCCCTCACCTGGCAGAGCTCCTGGGCAGGGTTGGCTTTGTGTGAGGGACCTGGGAGCCAGCTCTCAAGGGCTGCCTGCAGTCTCTTCTGCATGGAACAAAACACACCAAGGCTACTCCTCATCACCCCCAGGAACTGTCGGAACTACTCCTTACCCACCCCAGGACGCAGGCTTTACACACTGCTGCTCCTGGACCGCACCTCTGAAGGGACAACACTTGGGGCTTGTGAGGAAAGGTCTGGGTACCAGGGGAGTATTTATTGGGGATACTTCATAGCATTCACATGGATGGCTTTGGAAAGCTCCAAGGAGTGATGTGGGGTCAGGGACTTAAAACACCTCCTTGTTTTCCAGCCATATCCCTCAACGAGGCTAAGGCTTTGCCATCAGTCTGACTGCTGCCACCCCAAGCAGCATCCTCACTGCTGTGTTCCCACCACCTTCCCTGAGCCAGCGTCTTGGGGATGGAAGAGGAGGTGCAGGGAGGTGGCCTCAGCCAGCAGGAGAGCTGCTAAATGGTCTCTGACATTCCTAAGCCTCCTCAGCAGGAATGGAGCTGCTGATGGCCCTGAACTCAGCCTTCCTGGACAGAAGGCCACCTTCCCAGTGACAATTCAGGCAGCATGGTTACAGCAAAGAACTGAAATTGATCAACTTACTGCGAGACAGATTCTCAAGGGCTTTTCCAAGCTTTTTGCTCTCCTGAAGGATATGATTTAGTTCATCAAAATCATGGCTCTCCGGTTTTGTCCTCCAATCCCACTTAGGATGCTCTATTGACCTTGGCACTAAATATACACAGATATATAGATGAAGTTTAGATGTGGTGCTTCAGACTCCTACAGCAGAGAGAAAACAAAGCTGCACAGTGAGTTTAGGAGCTCAAGAGCCTGGAGGGGAAGTGGCTTCACTCTCCCCCTGCTTTAACAGCTGGAAATGCTCTCTTTGGGAAACCAAAGCAAAAACATCCACGAGCAGATCCATACCTGGGATGATTCCTGTGGTTGAATTAATTGGTAAGCAGGAAGAATTAACAGTGGCAACTACAAAAATAATAATAATAGTGCAACCCCATTAAAAGGTGACCAAAACCTCGTCTGTGAAAGCAGCTCAGACAGAGCCAGAGCTGCCTGTCCCAGGGCTAGTGAGGACAAAAGCCAATGCAGATGAGGAGTTGGCACTTGGGGCTTCGAGAGCCACTTGTTCACAAAGGAAAAAGAAAGATTTCAGGTAAAGCCCCTAAACCACCCTCTGGAGACATTGTTTTAACAAAAGCAAGGAGTGTAGGTAACACAGGTGATGAGAGGTGAAACAGAGAGGTCCCTGCTGCACAGCCTTCACTCTTGCTTCTGCCACTCAAACTGGACCTGAGGGGAGATCCTCCTCTGCAGCCTGCTCTAGGTGTAGCTGTGTTAGCTGGGGTGGGGAGTGAACTAAACCACCCCCAGAGACCCCTTCCAACCCCTACCATTCTGTGAGTCTATGAAGTAGAGTCCTGAGCTCAGTCTCCTACTCATCCTCTGCTAGCAAATTCTTTGATGTCATTTGAAAGTTTCCCAGCTGCTGAGCTCACTTCACCTGTAGCAGCAGGGGAGAAAAGGAGCAGCTGAGACGTACGAGACCCACAACAGACAGAGCTGAGCATTTTGAACTAGCAGAGGTGGGAACCAAACCAATGCTGCCCTGCAGCTGCAGCTCAACAGCTTCTCTTGCCACTGCTCTGCACTAAGCACCGCCAAGTGCAGTTGCTGAGCTGTCTCCACAGGCAGCGTCACCGTGCTGAGACCTGCACACGCTGGGGTGCAGAGGATGCTGTCTTGTCCACGCTCCCAACAGAAAGGACCAGCTGCATTTATCACCTCCAAACCAAAGCCTCTGCCCTCCAACACGGCCTGGCCAGCCCAGAAACATTTCTTTGCTGGTTTGACAGCTGCTGACTAATTCATGCTTGCCACCGGTGCTGTCATTACCGTGCAATAAAGGCGCAGTGCCCTGGGGCCACCTGGCATGCCAGAGAGCTTCCTGATGGCATGGGGGGATTCTGCCCAGAGCCTTACAAATAACTGCTGGTATTGACCCTTGTCTCATTGCTGACTGCCCCCGGAATACGGAGCAGCTCCACAAGGGCAAGCTGAAGCCAGGCCAGGAGCCATCTGTTCCAGGTAAAGACATAGGATGAGGCTCTGGCACAAAGAGTGGGAGTCCATCACCCACAGACACAAACCAAACCACTTCAGACTCGACATCTCCACAGAGTCTGACACCCTGCAGCGCTTCTGACCTTGGACACTCACTCAGGAGCAGGGCAAGGATGAGGGGACAAGGGTAAGGCAACACCTTCAGCTGCCATCAGAGACAAAGGAGGCATCAAATAGAACCACCAGAGATAGGAGCAGGAGGAAAGGGACAATAGGAAGCCTCAGTGAGCAGGAGGGAAGAGCAGGGCAGGTTGGAGTGTCAGAGCTCTGCTTTGTGTTCCAAGAGGACAGGTCAGGCTGAGGGCAGAGGAAATGCTGAGCCATGGTTCAGGCAGCCTGAGGGTGGCAGGGTCTGAGCAGCCTCTGCTCGTTGGGCAGCTGAGCAGTGTTGTTGGCACTTCCAAATGCCAATCATTTCATTGGTAATCCCCTGGGTTAGGGAGCACAGTGCTCATCAGAAGTCATCTAAATTCCTGTGTGACCAAACGCTGCCTCCACTCACAGCCCCTGGCACAGCGAACTTGGAGAGCACAACCTGAGGATTCCTCCTCCTTTTTCTCATTTACAGGGAAAGAAAAGGCAATAATGGAATAATGCCCCAGCTGGGATTGCTTCTGGCCCTGTGCTCACTGTAAATACAGACACTTGTAAGCTAGAAAACAACTCTATCCCAAGGTCTCTTTTTCACTCCCCTGCCTGTAGTGCTGAGATCCCACACTCTTCCCTGCCTGCTTCTGCAGCCATCTCATCTCCTCCCTTCAGTGTGCCAACATTGCAGCCTGCAGCCCCACTCACCCAGCCTGGCAGCCTCTTCTCCCCACCACACCACAAATCTCACAGCACCACCAGAAGACAAGCAGGCATCAACTGAATACAGCAAACCCACGTCCAAGATGAGCAAACCTCAGGGCTGGCAGGCTGCAGACAGCTTCTGGGAGCTGGGGCTGGTCCCATGTCAGCCTGAAGCAAACCACCTTCTTCAAAACACCACGGGGCAGAGGTTTTGAGAAGCCATGGGGCTCTGAAGTACAGCTTGTCAGGTGAGAGCAAGAGAGCTTCTACTCAACAGCTGTGCAGCTCCCAGAATCACAGCTGCCCAGGCTGCAGACAAACCTGTGGCCCCTCCTGGAGCCCTTCTGAAGCACACAACCCTCTGGTACAGATGGGGCCCACCAGACATCACTCCCTTGCACATGTCACTGCGCACTTGAAAAACCCTCTCACGACATTCTGACTTTCCTCTTTCTTTTACTTACTCATTTGTCAAAACCATAGCAGTGATTTTGGATCCCTCATCACATCCCCTGCCTCAAGCCCAGCTCTCTTCTTTGAGAGATTCGTGGAAGAGCTTCTCCTGCAGTTCCTTGCTGCAGCCCAGAAGGTTCACTGCACCTCCACCACAGCGTTTGCACAGGAACATTTGGATTTCCCCATCCCACAGCCAGCTCAACTGCTCAGAGTTTGCCTTTTCCACCCCACTCCAGCAGAGCAAACATGCCAGGGGCCTGGAGGTCTGCACCAGCTCACAAGGTAGGGAAGCTGCTTACATGACTTGGACTCTGGTGACGGCGGAGAAACGTTGGACACAGCAAGGTCACTCTTGGACTTCTTAGGCTTCTTTGCATTTACCTGCCAAGGTTTGTCATAGCTCCTCAAATCTCTCCTTGCCCCCTTGTTTTCTGGTGAAAGAACAGAACCAGGCAATGAGAACATTGGTCAAAGCCTTCACAAACAATGCAGCCACAAAGCCCAAGCCCTATCAGTGCCCCCCCCAAGCCAGCTCTTTCTGGTCTCCTCTTCCCCACCTATGCTGCCTTCCAGAGATTTCTTCCACTCCCTGCACACCAAACCTGAGAAGTCACTGGGTTTGGCACCAAACACATGGCATCCTCAGCCTCCCCTTGTTGCCTTACAGGCCTGAACGCTTAAAACTTTACATCTGATAGCAACTGAAAGATGATTTCTCAGGCAGTGAATGTTTAGACTCTCTGAGACCTCTTCCAGTCAATCCTTAAATGCAGCCCAAACACTCTAAGAGCAGCTTGCACCAGAACGCCAAAGTCAGCACTGCTGCTTCAGAATCAGAGCAGATGTCAGTTGAGGAGGCTGTTTCTTTTGTGCTTCTGGAGATCCACAACCGTGAATTATTCACGCTGGAGCTCACAAGTAGTACCAGCAGCCTGCCATGTGGGGGTGGGCTGGGGCTGGCCAAAGTGCGTCCTGCTGAAGACAATAGCTCAGCAGAGGCTCATCTCAGGCACAGATACACCACGGGAGGGAAAAGGAGAATGGGAAAGCAAAGAGGGCAGTGAGGGAATCCAGGGACCTCTATCTGCACCTTCTTTCCCCTGGTGATCTTCCCACCCTGTCACCCTGTCCCATGCCCACAGAGATGGAGCTGGCAGCCACAGGCATCCCTTCAATTCGGTGTGTGCTGGGCAAAGAGGATTTGTGGGGCATGCCCAGCCCCACTGCCTGCCCACCAGGGAAGGAGAGGAGAAGCAGGAGGCTGAACCTGCAGGTGGAGCATACCTGGGGTTTCAGTCTCTGCCCAAAGGGCAGCAGAGCCAGACAGTGTCCTCTGGAGCTGACCACGGTTCCCCTGTTTGGACTGAAGATGATCAATTAGAAATGGGATTGGCTGGTCAGGGGTCTCTGTTATCAGCTTGGTCATCAACTCCTTTAGGAAACCAAAACAGAACAAAACATTAGTAGGATGCTGCACCCCCACTGGGCAGAAGGAGCATTCATCAAGGACAAGCCTGACAGCAGCTGGAGAGAAGAGCTGGGCAGAGCCATCTCCTCACCCAGCTGCTGGCTCTGCCCTGGGAGCTGACCCTGCCTGAGGGGGTCTTGGCCTATGCAGTCACTTCCCCACTGGAACTTACATCAAACAGCTCCCTGCATGCCCAGGTTTACCCAAACCACTCCAAACAGGGAGAAACTCAGCTAGAAGTGGCTGTGGAGTGGAGCTTCACCTAGACTGTCTCTCACCACGGTGGGAGAGAGCCTCTGACAGACATCACACAGGAAAAATCCAGAAGCTGGAGTAATTCATGTTAGGGTTGCTTGGCAACACTGACAGCAGAGCTTCCTTCTTTTCCCTGTTTTTTTGTTTCTCCAAAATGCAGAATTGGTGGCAAGGTGCAAGCCTGCGACACAAGGGCTGTAGGAAGCCCACAGCAGAGGGCTCTGTACCAAAGGCAAGTGCCAGCCTGCCACAGCCAGCTCTGGACTGAACCACCTCCCCAAATCCTGCCTCCAAGATTGGATTGTTTTGCCTCGGGTGGATAAAAACAAGAGGCTGGGAACAGAGCTCCAGGCTGTTCTGAAGGCAAGCCTGGGTGAGAACCTGCCCATGAGGAAAGCCACCCAGAGCTCAGGAGCTGGCGCTGAGCAGTGGTGCAGTGCCTGTGCCACTGTCAGATGTGTGGTGCTGCCTGGCTGCTGCCACCACCCACGGGAAGAAATGGCCTTTAATTGGCCTAATGAAATCGATCAGGAGACAGCACTCGAACTGAAAGGCATCACTGCAGCAAGTGCTGCTCTGAGCTGGGGTGAAAGCAGCTCCTGGGAGAAGCACCTCTGTAATCCTCTGCTCAGGCTTACAGAGATCTGTGCTGGCCCCCAGCACTGTCACCTCTGCTCCCTGGCTCTGGGAGCCAGGGAGGTTGAAAGGACTGGAGAGAGAGGGAGAGAGGCTCCTTGTTCTGGAGCAACAAAGGAGTTGTGCTAATCCTGGACACCTAAAAAGCAGTGCTGAAACCCTCACAAACAGAGTAACCTGCACTGTGGCCTGAGCCTCAGGCTGCTCTGCCTCAAGTGCTTCCAGAGAGTGCTTGGGAGTGAACACAACTGAACTGCAAGGTGGCCCAGGTCCTGCAGCCTGCTATCTATGCAAGGCAGAGCTGTCAGTGTGGGTACTCTGCTGCAAAAGGGGAGCCAAGAAGCTCTTAGAGATCTGCTTCTCAAGCTGCTCCCAGCAAGGTCTGAAAGTGGTCTCCAGCTCACCACAGCTGGGTCCTGGCCCCTGCCCTGGACATCTCCACCCGAGCAGCACTGGCAGTGCCCAGATTTTCAGATACATGCTCAGAACAAGCTCACACCCACATGCAGAAGATGTTACCTCCTGCCACAGATCCCAGAAGTGGGAGCACTGCCTCTGCCCTCCTACCAAATTCTGCTACCCAGACCATCAAGGCACCACCTAACTGCAGCTGCTCAGCCCCAAGCTATGCTCCCCAAGCTCAAGCTTCCTCTGAGACTCATCATCCCCAGCAGGAGAGACCATGGAAGGCTTTGGGTTGGAAGGGACCCATCTAGTTCCAGCCCCCCTGGGACCTAGGGGCATCCTCCCCTAAGCAAGGTGGCTCAAGGTCTCATCCAACCTGGCCTTGGGCACCTCCAGGGAGGTGTTCACCTCCCAAATGTGTGACCTGCCTGTGCTGGGTTGCTGTGCCATGGGGTGGAGGAGCAAGAGAAACCAAAAGGAACCCCAAAGCCACCCAACAGAACAGCAAACTGCCCCCGAGCAGCAGAGATGCTCAGTTTTTAAGTCCAAACATGAGCACCACTGAAGGTTAGGGGACAGAGATGAGGGAGGGCTGCTGGGGGCAGTCTCACTTCAGCAGCTCTCTCCAGCAGAAACACCTCAGCCTCCTGGGTTTGCTGCTCCTGTGGCATCTCAGCAGACAGCAGGAATCACAAACTACATGAGACCTGAAATAGACCTCACAGGTTTGAAATGGTTCCAAAACAAGATGACAGAGTGAAGGGATTGGATAAGAAGAGCTGAAGTGCACAAGGCACAAAAATAAAGCCTCTCTGGCTGGCAGCAGCCTGCCCTGACTCAGGGTGAGCTCAGCAGGAGGCTGTGCAAGGAGGCAGGAGCCCAACCAGCCTGAATGAAGCCTCTGCAGCAGGAGCAGGCAGAGCAGCACAGCAGGGTGGAAACAAAGATCCATGTCCTGATGAGAAATTCAGCACAGAAGCTTCAGCCAGGAGTGCAGACAGAAGTGCCAGGCATGCCCATGTCCCTGCCAAATACCAACTCTGCTTTCTGCTCCTCTCAGCTGGAGCAGGGCAGCTCTGGGTTGGACCCCAGAAGCAGCTCTGCACAGTGAGGGTGGTGGAACACTGGCACAGGCTGCCCAAGGGGGTTCTGGAGGCCCCATCCCTGGAGACATTCAAGCTCAGACCTGACAGGACCCTGAGCAGCCTGCTCTAGTTGGAGGTGTCCCTGCTGCCTGCAGGGGGGTCGGGCAAGGTGCCCTTGGGGGGCCCCTTCCAACCCAAGGCAATTTGTGCCTCTAGCTCTAATGTCTGCATTTTCAGCTTGCTCTCAGTTACACCCAGCTGAAATAAGGGAAAGTTTTGCCTGCTTTATGCCACATTCTGTGCACAGCAGGGCTCAAAGCAGCAAAGAAAAACAGCAGGCTGGGTCTCAATGCTGCCAGATGACCTGGTCACCACCCAGGGCCCCTCTCCTCCCACCTCTCCACTGCTGCATGCCCCTTTCGCCCTGCATCCCTTTGCCCTCTCCATCAGTGGGACTCTCTCAGCCTCTGCCCTCCAGGTGCTAACAGGTACAGAAGATCACTCAGCTCTCAGCCCCTATCCCCTTGTGCACCCCAGCTGCAGAGCAGAGTTTGGAGGAACCTCCACAATCCCCAGAGACTGGAGCACCAGGGGCAACATCCATCCCTGCTGCTTCCCCACTGCACTGCCCCCAACTAGGTTCTGCCCTGGCCAGACTGAGACAGAAGGGGCAGAAAGTTGAAGTAAGCTCCAGAAAACCTGGCAGGGCACTCCAAGGATTTCTCCTTGCACTGTGCAAACCAGAGCTGGGAGCAGTCAATTCTCCTTCCTTCTGAGCTGTGTCTCTGCAGGCTCTCATGCCGTGTAAGACAGACTGATTTCAAAGGAACTTGCCAAAGCAGATCCACTTCCAAGAGTAGGATCAAGCACTTATTGATGAGGCTGCAGGAGGTCTGGAAGCAAACAGGTCTAAGCCAGTACTTAACTAGGAAGCCTTTCTGCAGGGACCATCTCTCACTGCTGTGCTGTCCTCAGCTCCTCCATTCAGCACCGGCCCAGGTTTTCATTTCCCTGGGACTGTCCATGCAGCTCATACAAATGAAAGAGTCTTCACAGTCTATTAATCATAGGACCAATTACAAGAAGGCTCTAATTAGTTATGTCTAAACGCACCTAGCAGGTTATTAAGTTAATTAAGAGCCATTCTGTCTTGCCCTGTCATTGCTAACAGTAACCACACAACAGTCACGGGGCTGGGTTTAACTCTGTTGACTTCCACAGCCCGTGGCAGAGGCTGCACAAACCTTGCTGCATTATGCTCACTCTGTCGAGCTTTCAGCTGGATGTCTGAAGGAGGCAGAGTGAGCAGGAGTCCTCAGGGGACCTCTCTCCCCATGCCAGACAAAGGACTGGGTGGCTTAGGCTGCAAGATTTTGATGGGCTGCAGTTCCAAACCAGGACAATTAAATCCAGCAGCCTCCAGAGCAGTGGCAGCAGTCATCTTGTGCACAGAGGAGCCCAGAGAGCTCCCAGATGTCCAGACAGTGCATGCCCAGTGGCCATCTCCAAAGTGAGCTCTTGACAGTCTGTCACACTGCAGCACACACCATGCAGCATCTACCCCAGGCTCCTGCTGTAGTTGTTCACCTATGCTCCTCTGAGGGTTTTTCCCAGCTTATCTTACTCCTGGCATTTCAAATGTCTTTGTGCCCAGTGTATTGCACCACTTCTGAGATCACAAAGCAGCTTCAAGCATCTCTGCTCTTGGGTTTTGTCACTGAAAGGTTTCCTTTCTCCAGTCACTGCAGACGAGGATGCTGTCAGAAGGGAGGTCATTGCCCCGGGCCACTCCAAGCCAAGCCCTAACAGCACTGCATGGAAGCACAAAAGGCTGAGGCCAAGCCCTGAGATAAGCCCCAGCAGGCCACACCCACCACACTTGATAAAGCCTTACCTGGTCTGCGACATCCCCCTGGCCAGCCAGGGCCAGCTGTCCCAGCTGCCTCCCCCCCAGCGAGCAGAGAAGCTTCATCCTGCTCCAGCACTGCTCAGCTCTCATCAAACGCTGCTAACTCAGCACTGCTTCAGTCCCAGACCCGAGAGACAGCCCCCGCGGGCCCTGTGCAGGAACTCTCTCCCTCCATCCCAGCCAGTCCCTGTCCCGGGGCAGCTGCGGGGGGGGGCACACGCTGCAGATCAGCCTCACCCAGGGAAGGCAAATCAGTGCAGCTGCTGCTGTGCATGCAGGGCACAAACAGGCATCACTGAGTTACACCCACTCAGGTGGGACAAAAGTGAATTGGAGGTGATGCTCCCAAAAGTTCTGCTCAGTGTGTGCAGCCCAAGTTATTAAACATTCTGCAGAAGTTCCAAAATATAAAATCGTTCATATTTTGTCTTGGAAAATGTTCAGAGCTTGGGCCAAGACCTTCTAGAATATTCATATGAAAGCTCAAACAGGAGCCAGCAGAGTGACAGGGAGTTACCAGACCCCAGGCTGGGGAAGTTTCCACAGGGACTTCGGTATCTGCATAAATTAACCCTCGATTTGCTCAAGGAACAGACACCAAACAAGTTTCTCTGGCTCCCTGATCCTTAGAATCTGCTCAGATCCTGTCACTTGCTCCTTTAGCAGAGCAGCCAAACACCCCCGG
Source organism: Ramphastos sulfuratus (assembly GCA_013399055.1). NCBI lineage: Eukaryota > Metazoa > Chordata > Aves > Piciformes > Ramphastidae > Ramphastos > Ramphastos sulfuratus. Next base: position 256,600 of record WBNM01032222.1, on the reverse strand, counting down.
CAGTCCCCAGGCTCATTACAAGCCCTGTGCATACACTTTGAATAGCTGAATATCTATTCAGATACACATCTTAATTTCCCATTATTTACCTGTGAGAGACTGAAATGGTCTCCCAAGGCTCCATACCACTGCTGTAATCAACTTTCTAAATAGAGCTAAATGTTTAATATGCACCAATACAACAGAGAGTTCTGGAAAGGTCAGAATTTGTTACCAGAGAAAGGTCTGGAAATTCATTTTCCCCACAGCAAACCACATCTGCAGAGTTGCTGCAGAGCTGAGTGAGGTTGTCTCACAGCTAAGCAGTTGTTTTGATTGATTTCAGGCCACTTGTTCCCCCTGCCAGGAGAGGCCACTCCGATTTGCCCTGCCCAGGGAGCAGGAGCTGCTCCTTCTCGGCACGGCCACCAAAGCCTCCAGGCTGCCTGCAGCAGACACTTGATAGCTCCCAAACACCTTTCAGAGCACACAACCACCTCCACCCGGGCCCTGCACAGCTCACACTTGGTGCTTTTGCACCTCCAAGTGGGCATTATTAACCCCCTAATTTACTCTTCCATCAGCAGGCATTTCCACCTGTGTCCACCTAGGGCTAGATGAAGTTCTTGCTTAACTACACCCAGTTGAACTTTGCAATTAAAGAGAGGCAAATCCCACACTGAAATCAGCTCCTTCACTGCAAGGATCTCTTGCCATGCAGGAGCCATCAGCCTGCAGACAGGACACCAAGATGGAAGTACATGAATTCACACTAAGGAGCTGAACAACCTTTGGCTAATTTACCATTTAAAAACATTACCGATTCTTTTTCTCTGTTTCAGGGGACCTACAGCTGCTCCCTGCTGTGCCAGCAGTAAGGAATTCAGAAGGCACAGCTGGCATCCTGAGGACAAGCACATACAAAGATTCCAGTGTAAGTGCTTGAGGTGGGCAGATGGAGACCGCAGATTGGGAAGAAATCCTTTCAAGTGAGGCACAGGTTGCCCAGGGAGGCTGTGGCTGTCCCCTGCCTGGAGGTGTTCCAGGCCAGGCTGGGTGAGTCCCTGAGCACCCTGGGCTGGTGGGAGGTGTCCCGGCCCGTGGCAGGGGCCGGAGCTGGATGAGCTTTAAGGTCCCTTTCAACCCAACCCATGCCATGAAGTACAAAGTGTAAGTGACCCAACCACTGCTAATCCTATTCTGGGATCTCTTTTCTTTTGCACCTCTCAGCACCAACCCAGCAGTGACAGCTGAAAATGAGAACTCAAATGGAAACTTGGGTGTGATGCTATTGGAAAAGAGCCAAAGCAGGTCCAGAGTTTACCTCCAGCCTTTGTCCTTGGCTGCTCTTTCACTCCTCCTTATTTCCTCCCTTCCAAAGTGCCTGTGGTGCCCAAGTCCTCACAGAGCCCTGGTCCCAGCAGGCAGCATGAAACAGCCTCCCCCACACTGGAGCTCCACAGCAGCTGCAAACTGGGAACTGTGTCAATGTGAGCTGCAGAAAAACCTCAGAGACCCAAGGATGTTGGTCACTGCTGCTTGGTCCCTGGAGGACAAGAGCATTGGCTGCACTGGCTCAGGGCTGACACTTATCATACCATGGCCACAACTAAAGTAGGTCTGAGATAATGGGGACAGCTAAATAAATATCAGCTTACATAAGCTGGATCCACTCTGCACCCTGTGAGTTACACATCAGCTAAGTGACAAAGATGAGCCCAAGGTTAAAGCCATCTCTATGCCATGCACAGCACGAGCATGAGTTAAGGAAAGTCCATTAACACTGGGCTGTGGGATGGGAACATCAGCTCCTGGGTGCATGCTTATCCCAAGAGGAGGAGGAACAGAAAACAGCAGAAAAAATGTTTTAAAAGTAGTCAAAGAAAAGTGTAGTAATTGCACAGCATCATGGAACTGTAGCTGGCTTGGCAGGGACAACCCAAGGTCAACCAGTCCAGCCCCCTGCAGTCATCAGGGACATCCCCAACCAGAGCAGCCCAGAGCCCCAAGCAACCTGACCTGCAGTGGTTCCAGGCATAAGGCTTCTCCTGCCTCTCTGGGCAGCCTGGGCCAGGCTCTCATCAACCTCAGTGTCAAACATTTTTGTTCTCTCTAGACTAAATCTCCTCTTTCAGTCCAAACCACCTCTTGTCCTATCACAGCAGGACCTGCTCAAAAGTCTGTCCCCAGCTTTCTGCTTGGCCCCTTTAGCACTGAGAGGCCACCAGAAGGTCTCCCTGGAGTTGTGCTCTTCTGCAGGCTGAACACAGCCCAACCCTCCAGCTCTGGCCGTATGGATTGACCTATTACAATCATTCTGTGGTCCAAACAAGGCAAGTCCAACACCTGCACCAAGCAGCTATATTCCTGAACACTGTCACTTGCACTCTTTGTCACCAGGACCTGGTCAGTGTGCCCTTGCCAGCCTGCCCAGGACATGACCTGTGACACCTGGGAGCTCTCCTCCAGCTCAGCATTTCCAACAGGGGACGGAAGGAGAGGACCTCAGAGGTAAGGCAGAGCCTTCAGTGAGCATCTAACAAGTGCAGTTGTGCTGACAGCCCTTGAGCTGGGCAGCAGTAGTAAGGTTTAAGGACAGGTAGTTGAAGTGTACCTAGAACCACAGTCAGGTCCATCACTTCTCGTCAGACACTTCCACCACTGACACTGCAGTGCCTGGGCAGCCAGGAGCCACTTCCCTTCTAGGAGCTGAGATCTGGGTCACTGTGGATGATGTGGTTGGGTTTGGGGCTGCAGAGCTATTTTTGCTAACAGCCAAAGCATCATTAATCATCTTCTCTGGTGCTTTTTAGCTCGAAAGCAAGGCCTGCAGAGCAGTGCTGCATGTCCCTGTTCCTGGCACAGCACAGACACTTCCCACCCCTGACAATCAGTGCCCAGTCAAAGCCTCCTGAGGATCCCATTGCTGTTCATTGGACTTTAGGCTAAACCTGCCTGGCTCCAAGTGAAGGAGTTGCTCTGGCAAACTCTCACCGACTGCAGCAGGGCTCCTGGTGAGAGCTCACTGTGCCCACAGCAGCCCTCGGACACATCGGAGCTCCGAGGCACCGCACCCAGCAGGGCAGGAGAGAAACAGCCTCTCTGGAGCATGTATGGCACTGCCAGGCACTCAAGCAGCACAAAGGAGGAAGAGGAGGCAGAAGGGCCATAAGAGGCTCAGGGTCTTGCTGAGAAAAGCACAGAAAGGCAAAGAGCCAGAGGGGTTTGCAGGCGCTGTGCAGGGAGATGCCAGCTCAGAGCAGTCTGCTCACACCGTGGGACAGTAGCAGCAGTGACAGCAGCCAGACCCCTGTCGGTACCCTCCCAGATGGCTGCCACCTCAGTACCTAACTCCTGTGTGGTCTATTTGCTGTCCTGCCTTAACTTTCTCCTCAGCTAAATTACTGTTAAGTGGTTCTTTCCTTTGGCCAGCTTCATTTTTCTAACCCATTCTTGACTGAAGGCAGTCAATTCTCTCCTGTTTCTTGTTTACCTTTGTTCCCTTCTCTCCCCTGCTACCTGCTTCTTTCAGGTATTCTCCTTCCCAATATGGAGATGAAATCTGCTACTGGAGCCATTTAGTCTTCACTTTGCTCCACACTGGTGAGCCTCCACCCAGCCTTGGCCTCCAAATGGCCTCCCTGTGTCACACCTGCACCACCCTGCAGGCATTTCACCTGCTGCCCTTACCCCGAGCCAGGGCACATGCAGCAGGGGTTCTCAGACACCTCCTGGGGCTCCACACCGTGCAAAAGGAGGTGTCAAAACCCAGTGCTGGGTCCAGCTCTGGCATGCTCAGACCAGGTCCAGAGGAGGCCATAACAGTGACCCCAGGAGGGAACCCCTCTGCTGTGGGGACAGACTGAGAGCACTGGGGGTGTTCAGCCTGCAATGTGATGCCAGCCTGCTGCAGGAGCTTGTGGCACAGCAGCCAGTGTGGATGGCAGTGCGAAGGACACCTTTAGCTCCCTGGCAGATCTATATCCAAGTGGCATTGCCAAGCTCAAGTAGCTGGAGTATGAGTCAGACACTCGAGTGTGCAAAACAGGCAGAGCTCTTCAGATGATAAGAAGTGACATCTTCTGCTATCTGCCCTGTGTTTGTCACCCTTCAGTCACACTCTCAGCAGCCACAAGCACTACAACCTCTCCTCAAAGCAAAGCAGCACAGCTCCCAGGTAACCATTAGGCTGAGATTACAGAAGCAAGCCAAAGGGAAGGAAAAGAACAGGCAGGCAATGCCACACCGATCTTTGTCACCTCATCCCCTCCCAGTTCCTGTCCATTCTCACCTCCACAATCACCTTATTCACATGGTCCACCTCCTCATAATTCATTAGGCCACCCTCCCTAACGATCCAGTTCCCTCTTCTGCTCCTTCCCAGAAGGGACTGTGGCCTCCAGGATGTTCTCCTCACCCCTGGGGAACTGCACCTCTAAAAAGCAAGATCCAGAGGAAGCTGACAAACACACAAGCTCCTGGTGTGCAGAGCTGAGCAGCTGGAGCTCATAGGATGATCTGGAGACCACTTGCAGCCACAGAGCAGCTTTCTGTGCTCCTCTCCTACCCCTACCCTTTGGCACTTCATTTTCTCTCCTCAGGTGCCATGCTCCTCCTCAGGCTGCATGGTGACCACCAAGCCAGACCAACCAAATGCTCTCCACTTCTCTGCAGACTTCCTTTTCTTCTATTTCTTCTTCCCAAGCTGGGTAAGGGGAGTGTGAAACAATCACCAATTCTGGGACAAGGACAGCAGGGGTTGGCAGTCAGCAACAAAGATGAGCAGGAGCTGCAGCAGCTGGCTGCCAGACCAGCCTCACAGCCTGCCCTGCCCAATACTAAGCCACCAGCCTGGAGCAACAAAGCTGAGAGAGAAGCAGAGAGTCAGTTAAAAGGGCTGAGAGACCCCAGCCTACAACCAACTGCAGACCAGTTCCCAGGGGAGCACACACAACAGCACTGCAAGTTCCTCCAGATGCTGACAGATGAACCTGCCAGGCAGCAAGACCCAAACGTGTCCTCCTCAGGGACAGCCTCTTCTAAGCCCAGGTTGCACAGGACAGGAGCATTGCTGGTGCCTCTCCCACAGGGAGGCTTCTGACAGCTCCTGCAGCCTCTGGATCACCCAATCCAAGCCAGCAGCACAGAGCCCTTGCTGCTGGAGCTGTTAGAGTTTTATTGAGGGTTCCCCACTTGTTTTCCCTTAAATAGAACCTTACCAAGGCAGCTATTCCCCAGAAAGCAAAGGACAGCTCTGCACTAGCACTGCCTTTCACTCCCCTTAAGTAGGTCTTTTAGTTCAGTGCACATCAAGGCTACCACAAAGTCCTACTGAAGCAGGTAACAAAAAAAAAAAAAAAGAGGAAAAAAAGGAGAACTACTCTCTGCTGCCCTTCCCCTCTCTGTCTAAGACTGCAGCACTCCCAGAGCACTGCTGGGGCTGGGCTGATGGCTGCACTCAGTGACCTCGGAGGACTTTTCCAGCCAAGACAATTCAGTGATTCTGTGTGCTCAAATGGAAATCACAGCCTTAAACCCACATCACCCTGAGAAAGAGTCTCAGGTAGCCAGGGGTTGGTATGTTCACTTGGAGAACAATTCTTTGGCTCTTCATAACTCTGAGAACTTGTGGTCTCCTGGTTTGCATAACAAGGAGGTACCTGCAGATATTTTTGGCTGGGCTTCTATAAATAAGAAAGTTCCCAAACACTGAATTTATTGCAGAGCTCTTGGAGATTTATTGCAGTCTGCTCTCAGGAGTGCTGATCCAGCTTTGCCTCCACAGCAGCTCACTGTCAGGTTGCCCAGATGAGAGCACTGCTGCTGAGGAGCTACAGCCACACCAAGCCTGGCAGGCAACAGAATCCCTCACTGGGGTTAAGCACAACCGGGACTGGCTGGACTGGATGCTGCAGACACAAAGTGGGTCAGTACTTCACTCAGACAGGAATGAGTGGGTGCTGATTCTGAATACTCTGTCCTGGCCAATTTTAGGAACACACCTCCTGTTGACATTTGAGAGAGATGGAAAAAACCCAACAGTGAAGCTTCATCACAGAAAGAAATCAGATTTAGAATTCTTGTTGCACTCCAAGTTAAATTAAAAAAACAAACAAACAAACAAAAAAACACACCAAAACACAACCACCACCCCAAAACCAAATCCGACCAACCTCAGGTAGTCCTGTGCTGGTGTTAGCACCAAAATCCCAGAGAGGCATCTCTAAAGAGCATTCCTCAAACCTAAATGAGGGCACTAACCACAGCACACAAACCCTACTTGCCAGGGTAAGCCACTCATGGAAGCTGGCAGAAGGCAAGGGGTTAACTGAAGGCTTTGCTGTCAGCTGCCAGCACCTGCACAGCCTGGGGCATGCTGAAGCTGACCTATGGCTCCAGAGGGATTTCCCTGCAACCCCCCCAGGCACCAGCAATAGGAAAAGGCAAAAAAGTAACAGGTCTGAACCTCTCTGATTTGAGGACGTACATTCCAGAGGGCAAATGAGGCCGAAGGATCCAAGTTGGTTTGCAATCTGTCTTGAGTCCCAAAACTGACACAGTCTCAGATGCACACACTAATTCCCACCCACCTCCCTTCCCACCCCGAAGCCATAAATAAGAACCTAACTAGTAAAAGCGTTTGGAGTGGAGTGAATCTGTGTTACCATTCACAGCTGAAGGGAGAGGACTTCCTACTACCCCCCAGGAGACACTGGTGGTAGTCAGGAGAAGCCTGATGCCTGCTGAGTCAGCCCAAGCTCATTAATTGTTTCTCCAGAAGGTTACTCCTACCTTTCTTTAGGGAGATGGAAACAACTTTTTAACCAAGGGGGGTGCACAGCCTTCCTGCAGCTCACGTGGCAGCCTGTGCCTTCAACACTTCTCTTTAACACTAACTGGGAGAACAACTCCAGTGTCAAACCACACCAAACTTTGGCAAAAAAGTGGACCTGAACTCATCTGCACATGCAGCTTGTGCTGAAGGTGAGCAAACCCAGGTGAAGTCCAAAAGAACAGATGTGCTTATAGATACTGCTGCTTGATGAGGCACAGAGAGCCCTAAGGGCCACACCAGGCAAGGGCAGGACAGAAGGGAGGAAAGAGACACCACTGGGACAACTGAAAGCAAGCAGGCACTAACAGCTTGTGCTGCAGGGAACTGTACTTCAGCAGCAGGAGCTCAGGCACTGTCCCAGCCCTCAGCCAAGTGTGCCTGCGAGACTGCCCAGGGTCTATGGGATCAGGTTCTCCTGGTGGCTGATCCTTTGTCGTATGTGTGCTAGATCTGGTCCTGCGTTCCCATCCCTGCCTTCGTTCCAGAAACCCTGCATGTCCTCTCTGCCTCCTCCTTTGCTCTGAGTGCCCTCAGTCACCCAACATTGCCCTGTGCACTCCCTAACACGTTGGCTTGAAGCACATATTGAGAAACCACAGCCCCAACCTGCCCAGATAAACATCCTCACAGAAAACTGCACCCAAATCCACTCTGCCCTGGGATGAGGACATTGTCCTCCCAGCACAGAGACACTGTCAGCCCTGACAGGAGGGGGATTCACAGCATCGAGCCCAGGGGCAGGGGACCCTGGCTCTTCTGGAGTGAGGGATGAGGCACAGGTCTCTGTGGAGCAGAACTCATGAAAAGCTGATGTGTCAGCGAGGATACCTGCCCAGGAACTCCTGGTCTTGGTGCCACACCACACTGCCTGTGTAACAGGGATGCTGATGTGGAGCATGAGCTTCACCCTCTGCAGAGGCTGTGATCAGTTCCCATTGACTTCAAACACCTGCCTCTCACTAAAGGCTACAGGATCGAGTGCAGGTTGTAGATCATCAGATACCCCTTGAGGACAAACAATCCACCACCAAAATGAAATATACAAGTGGATTTCAAACGGCTAATCAGAAAGAGGAAGAGAGAAGAACTCCCATCCTCTTCCTCCCAGTGTTAAGGATTAAAATAACTTGAAACAGCTACACAACCCTCTTACTTCAGATCCACTCCTGACCGTGTGGATTTCACACCCAGAATCTCCCTCTGGTACACAGGAGGACACTGACAACCTGTGGACAGCCTGCAAGGTTATGCAAAGAGCCTTCCACAGATCCTTCTACCACAACAAAATTCCCTTGTTCTAGAGATTAGTGAAATATTTAATGATCTATGGAAGGCTGTAACCAACACAACTTCTTCATTTCTTCCCCCACTACTGAGATCTAAAGCATCCTACAACGGAGAGGAGCATCTTACACTACTGAGAAACTAGGTTAAACCAGAGTGACTCAGAAGAGGCACATCACACGGCTCGGATTGGATGTGTAAAACAAGGAGTTAAGAAAACGTGGAAGAAAATGACAGCTGTCAAGGGCTTAACTCCTCCACAACCCCGAGGCTCATCATTCCCATTGAAAGATCCCCGAATCCGCTCCCTGCACAGCCCTAGCAACTGTGTTCATTGAGCAGCCTTTTATTCAGACACAGAACTGCTCAAACGTTGCTGTGAATTCTACACCCAGAGCAATCACCTGCTGCTCCCCAGCACCCAGCCGCAGCCCTCGGTTAATGCTGCACCTCTGACACTGAACCAGCCACAGCCTCGGCCCATTCGACACTCAACCAACACTTCTCCAACCAAATTCAAACCTTTCTTAAGAGGGCTGGCAACAAAATCCAAACCTTTCTTAGAAGGGTTGGCAAATTCAGTCCTAAACATGCCCCGAGGAGAAGGCATCCACCGCAGCAGAGTAGAAGATATTTCACTGATGGAGAACGAGTTAAATGCTGAAGAAGTGGAGCTATGCCTTGGGATCTGGCTGCCGGAGTTAATGTATGTGCATTTAGATGTAAATGCTGCTGAGAAGCAGGGAGATCAAATGGTAAGCACCACGGTTGCTCCGGTAGGCTCCTAAATTCTGAGAACTCGCAGCAGATGCACACCTGTGCATCTGCCCACCCGAGCCGGCTCCGCGAGAGCCAGGAAAGCCCACAGCAAAGCCACGGCTAGCAAGTGTGCGACTGCAGATGAGAACCTCAAAGGACTCCTTAGACAGGGACTTTGCACAGGACACATTTCCCCCGGAGTGCGGGGTCCGGGGCGTGGGCGGGCTTCCCGGCAGAGACATCCATCCACCCACCCGTCCATACACCCACCCTCTCCTCCTCGCTGGCCGCTCACGGAACGGGCACCGCCGGGATCTGGGCTCCTCCCTGAACCTGCCCTGAGGACATGTTGGGGGGTTTGGCGAGCCCACCGCCCCCTCGCAGCGCACCGAAGGGGTGCCGGTCCCTAGCCGCCGTCCCACCACCGCCGAGGGGCACGGGGGGACCGGGTGGGAGGGCGCAGGGGCACCTGTTCCACGACCCGCCGGTGCCGGAGAAGTGAAAGGGCAGCGAGTGCGCGGCCCGGCGAAGCTGCGGGACAGCCGGGAAGGGCTGCGCGGAGCTCCGGAGGGATGGAAGAGGGAGGCGAGAGAGGGCACAGGTGCGGTGCGGGAGGGCAAGGGGGTGCCGGCGGTGCCCTACCCCGGCTCAAACTTGCCCCCATCCCTGCGCTCACTCGAGCTGCCGTCACCGGGGATACCAGACCCCCAGGGCGGAGAAGCCGCCGGCAGCTTACCTCGAAGAGAGGCCCGATCTTGTTCTTCTCCAGGTAGGCTTGGATCCTGGTTTGCTGGTGAGCCGCCATGAAGAGCTCCGGAGGCGGCGGCTGCGGCTCCTCTTCCCCCGCGGCGGCTGCAGTGCCCTCCGAGCCGCCGGCAGCTCACTCCCCCGCCGCTCAGGGGCTGCCACAGGGCAGCGGGGGACAGGCGCTGCCCCGAGTGCCCGGGACGGAGCGACTCGGAGAGGCGGGGGTCGGTGGGCGGCTGCCGAGGCAGCGGCTGGCTGCGTGCCCCCGTCAGGGAGCAGAGCGCAGGCTGTGCCGGCAGCGGAGCATGGTGCGGCGAGGAGAGGAGCTGCAAAGGCGGCCCCGAGCCGCTCCGTGCGAGGCCGTTTGCGCCTGTGCCTGGCAGCGCCTTGGTTACGAGCAGAGCCGCGGCTGGAGCCGAGCTGCCGCCTCCCGGCACGCCGCGCCCGAAGCCGAGGGCTGCCGGCAGCGCCGCCCGGGCTCCGGCGCACGGAAGGCGGGAGGAGAGAGGTGGGCGTTGTGCTGATGCCCTCCCGGGGACGGGCTTCTGCCCGCGGCGGAGCCGAGCCGCCCAGCTCCGGAGCCATTGCCCCAGGGACCCTCCTCCCAGGCTCCGCTGGCCTGGGGCGGGGTGAGGCTGGGGCGGGCTGGAGAACTTCAGGGAATGGGGGTGCATGGGGTACGGGTGCTGCTTTATCTTATTTTAATGTCGAATTACTTTTAAATCCTAAAACGCCACTTCTCTTATGGTACCGGCGACATCCCCTTAATGACACCAAGCGTCTTAGGACAATAACTGGAGCAGCCACAGACTCCGGATGGAAGAGACCTTTCAGATCTCCCAGCCCAACCATTAACCCACCACCGCCAGGTCACCACCGAACCACATCTCCAGAGCTCTGAACCCCCCAGGAACACAGACTCCACCACTGCCCGGGGCAGCTTGGGCCAGGCCTTGACAACCCTTTCCACGAAGAAATTTTTCCTCACACCCAACCTAAACCTCCCTTGGTGCATCTTGAAGCCATCTCCTCCTGTCCTGTCACTTGCTCCCTGGGACTAACCCCTACTTGGCTCCAACCTCCTTTCAGGGAATGGTAGAAAGCCAGAAAGTCTCCTTGCAGCCTCCTTTTCTCCAGGCTGCCCCTCCCCAGCCCTGTTCCCCAGCTTTGCTGCCCTTCTCTGGACACCCTCCAGCCCCTCAATGTCCATCTTGGAGTGGGGAGTGCAATGCTCATATAGGTGCACCAGTTCCTTCCAACAGCCAAGGGCTCATCAAAAACCCGGTGAGGTAAAGAAGAAATTTCCAGTTGGCTGCAGGGAGCAGAGAGTTAATGGCTCCATCAAAGAAGCTGTATTTATTCTTTCTTCACTTCAAGTAATTAGTTCCCCACCTTTGCTGGAAGCAGGGTTATAACCAGCTGCTTTCTCTCTCTCTAGAGAAGAACAAACAGAATCATGCCTCTCTGGATTTGACACCTCTGTTCTTCTGCAGCAACTCATTCTGCTGTACCAGCACTCACCTGTTAAAAATAACAACAAAACACCAGGAAAAAAAAAAANAAAAAAAAAAAAAAAAAAAAAAAAAAGCCCAACATTTTTTTCAGAATATTTTTTTTTTTAAAGCACGATCCAGCTTTGCCTGTTGGGAACACGCAGCACATCTGCTGAATCAGGCTGCCTGCTCCCAGTCCAGCAGTGCTCTGCAAAACCAGGAGGGCAAAGCTCTTCTTCAGAAACCGTTCGAGAAAAGGATAGATCAAGGGATCGTGAGCTCTGCTCCCACAGCCATGGGCTGCCGCCTGAATTCCGCGTCCTTACCGACCTAAACCGCATCCCTCCGCCAGAAGGAGGTCAGGTGGGAGCGCGTTGCACCCTGTAACGCAAGAGCTGCCTTGCGGAACTCAGTGGTGGCTTTGCTGGGACATCCTCAGTGCCACTACTGCCCCCAGGCTCGGGCACGGTGTTTATTTTCCACAGCAGCCCCTAAAAATGCCCTTTTAAAATGTGGGGGGTGAATATGTTGGCACTCGTCTAAATTTCTCACAGCCGAGCGTATCCTCCCCAGCAAAGCAGAGCTGCTTTGCTTGGTGTCTCTTAAATAATATGGTGCTAAGCGAGCTTAATCAGCCTAATGAGGATCACACCAGCCTCGGGGTAATTGCCAGTGCTGCAGGTTCTCTGTAGCAGCTCTAATGACTCCCATCAGAGGAGGATGTTTGTTCCACAAAGCTCACCAGAACCCAGGCTGCTCCAGCTGACGAATTCTCTCTTTGCGAAGCCAGGCTTGGCTCCAGTGACCCAGCCGTGAGGACAGATGTCCCCGCAGCCCGGCACAGCCTCACTTCTCCAAGCAGCAGGACTCCCTGACCACGCCAGGACCCGCAAACTGCCGCTGCGCTGTGGAGGTCCAAGGGGAGTGAAGAAAGAAAGAAAACCATCAGCAATACAAACAGAAAAGAGCTACCAGAGGAGGCTCTAAAGAGAGCACAAGTCTCTGTGGCTGCTCGTTCCGCAGGGAGCTACACGCTGAGCTCTCTGGGCTTCGGCTTTTACTCTCCCGCAGAATGGTTGGGGCTGAAAGAGGCTGGTCCAGTCCCCTGCTACAGCAGGGACACCCAGAGCTGGCTGCCAGCACCATTTGCAGACTGCTTTTGAGGATCTCCAAGGATGCTGGATCTTTCTGGCAGCCATTGTCATGTTCCTTAGACCTTCCTTTCTCTCTCTTAATCCTCAGCCAGACTTTGCAGTCGGCTTGGGAAGCAGACTAGCAAGCCCACAGTGGCTGGGAAAGCTTCCAAGGCTAAATGCAGACCCAGCTTCATAACCAGACACAACTCATAACCCCACAGCTCCCCAACACTGACCCAAGGTTCTCTTTGGTGTGGGTCAGGCACTCTGGGGAGATCTGAAGGCAGGCAGTTCCTTGCCAAAGCTTCACTTTACTGTGTCCTGGCTGAAGGTCTCCAGCAGGTCCCTGGCAGAAAGCTGAAGAGGGGAGGGCAGAGTCTCCTGCAGAGACTCGGTGACAGGACAGAGTAGGAGAAGGCACTTCGCGGTTGGCAGCTTTGCCTCTTTGTTTTCCAAGACAGCACAAACAGTGTTGCTAGATCTAAGAGAAGCCAGGCTGACAGCCATCAGTCAATGCCTGTCACTTGCAAACCAGCACAGAGAGCTGGGCAGGTCCCTTCTGTCCACTCTTTTCTTAGGGGAAAAACAGGGCAAATGATCTAATTGAGGTTTTTTTAAGTTAGCTTTTTTTTAATTGGTACTAATACAGATCTTTGCAAATTAACTTTAATACCAAAGCATCACAGGTTTAAAAACACCTAAGGGATCAAAACTACTGATCGGAGCTTGCAGAAACGTTTATTACTCTCAGCAATCTTTTTGTAGGAGCAACTGAACACCAAAATATAGGCCAAGTAACAAAATATGTCCTGCAGCTTGTGCTTTGCTGTGGTCCTTGCTTCATTTTGTAGATGCTTTTCTTTCCAGAGCAGTATGCAGCAGGCTCAGCTCCCCAGTACTTGGGGCTGGACTGCCAGAACAGAAATGCAGAGACTTGCACACAGGCATCACAGAATGAGAGGTGTGCCCAGTCCAGCTCCCATGCACCACACAAAGTAAAAACAGAGCAGGGAAAGGGACAAAAGAACAGAGTTAATTTTAGGATATTGCTGCCCACACTGTTCAGTTTTTACTTCTGATACCTGAGCTCTGTTTCTTCTCACCATCCCATGGTTTTGTCATCCTCTGCTCCTCTCCCCACCAGCAGTGTGCATGTTTTGGTAGGTGGTTTCTGCTGAGCCTTAGTCCAAGGACTTCACTGGAGTCAGGGCCCAGTAGGTAACTCCTTCATATTCTGCATCATTCCAGTCCTGTCACCCATTTTTCAGCAAGGAGACTGCTGCAGTTCCAACACTGAGCACCCAGTTTTCTGAGTCCTGGGCACTTGCAGTACCCATTCATCACTGCTGCAGCTCAAAGCCCAGGGCTTTACCTGCAGAGAAGGTGTTCAGCAGCCAGAGCTGCTGCTGCCTAGCAGAAAAAGGCAGTGAAGGCTTGGCTGGCTCTAAAGGTACTCTGGGGGTCACAACTACCCAGTGCCAAGTCAACAATGTTCTCCCTGCTGGCTAAAATCTGATCCATATGCTCTGTAGGAAATTTGGCTCTTGAGATGGCATCTGGAGTGCCAAAGACACATTAAAATCTGAGAGAAATCCATAGTGGCAGCATAGGACTTCATTGCAGACCTTTGTGTGGCTCTCTAGCTCCCAGTGCTTGGTGTTTAAAACATCAGAAATTCCCTAATAAACCTCTCAAAAAACCAATAAGGGGTAAAAAAACAGAGCATGTAGCAGGGACATTGGGAGAGCTGGTGCCCATCCAAACCCAGGCATGCTTTCTGAAGCCTTCCACCCTGTGTTTCTTTTAACATAATGGCTGTAGAACAGAGAACTCTTCTGCCGTCACCGTGGTCAGTTCCTGTTGAGTTTGATGTTCTGTGCAGAGTCATTATCTGCTTCAGGAGGAAATAGGAGAGCTGTTAGTCAACAGCTGACTGAGTGCAGCCCTCACAGTAGTAAAAAATGCCACTGAAGTTGCCTTCAGGAGAGTAAATCACCCAAGCCCCTGCTTTTTAACCACGAGGCATTATGGTTTCCATTGCTAAAGTACAGCCCTGGAACTTCACAACCCCTGCTGTAAAATCCTCTCCAGCAGCACACACACAGACACAGGCTGAGGACTGCAGTGCTTCAAGCTGTTTGAAGTAATGGAGGTCTAGCAGATCCTGACCCAGAAAGCTGCCATCCAGCTCTTTATGCAGTGCTCCCTAAAAGTGGAGCTGCTCCCTCAGCGAGTTGCCAGCAGAAGTGGCAGTGGCTGAGTCCATGGCACTGCAGTGCCCAACTCCCCTTCTACCCCACTCTGCATGGCCAGGAGGAACAGCAGCACTGGAGGGCTCTGCTGATGGCTGCCTGCACTTCATCTGCCTTGGTGGCTTTCAGACCTGCCCAATGAAGGGTAACAGCCCCAGCATCAGCCTGGCTTTGGGCAAACAAACTTCATTGCCCTTTCTCTCTCTGTTTGCAGCCAGCTCCAACTAGACTGCAGCTGCTGAGCAGAGCTCTCCTAAGCATGGCATGGGCAGAGGCTGCCCAGGGAGGTGGTGGAGTCACCATCCCTGCAGGTGTTCAAGATACCTGCAGCTGTGGCCCTTCAGGACATGGTCTGGTGGTGGTGGAGGTGTTGAGTAGGTTGGACTTGACGATCTTAAAGGCTTTTTTCCCAACCTTAATGACTCTCTGATGATTCTTGGCATGTTCTGCCTCTCCCAAGAGCTTGGTCTAGATCTCGAACCAGTGGCGGAGCAGCCACTAGAGGGGAATAAAGTCACACTGCACTCACTCGGGGCAGCGGTGTCAGTTCCACAGCACCGCCTCGGGCTTGGCCAAGGCCAAGAGCTGTGCCTTGGCTCTCATGCCCGAGGCAGGGCAGCCAAGGCTGCAGGCTTTACCCCAGGGTCCATCGCCCTGGCATGTGTGCGCTGCCTGCACGGTGCTCAGTAGTGGTGGTGCTGCCAGCTGCATCCTGAGCATCTGCAGTGAGGTCCCCAGGCCTCCAGCATGGACTGCAGCTAAAAGCACACATGCTAAAAGCACAGATGCCAACAAGGCTGCCACCTGCTCACCAGAGCTGCTCAAGAGTGGAGCAGAGCAGGAGCCAGACCAGGCAGAGGCGGTTCAGGACAACTGTTTTGCAGATGCTGGAGTTGTGCACACAGACTGCCCAAAATGCACAGAGGCTGTCCTCAGGCTGCTTTGTACCAGAGGATGCCTGAGAATGAGCAGGCTGCTGTTGGGGGAGCACACCAGCAGTGCCAGCTCCCAACACTAGAACAGAAGTAGATATGGCTTGAAGCCAAAGTCACCAAGAGAGACCTTAACATAGATTGTAAACCTCTACATTTCACAGCTTCAAGGCCCCCATTCTCCCCTGTGCCTTCCCCTGCCATGGAGCTGTGAGCTCCAGCAACTTCCTTAACCCGAAAGCAAAGATTCTTCTGTAGCCATTTGACTGCAGAAACCAGAGGTGGAAAAAAACAACACTAAACATAGAAGGAGTGGTGATAAAAAAAATGTAAGAGTTGGCAACACTGCTGCATCTTCTGTTCCAGACATAATGGAGCTGGATTTGAAGACAATACTCAGGGACAAGAGAGAACTGCACATGTCCTAAGCTGGAGATTGCTCTCTGCACACAACCCCAGGGAGAGAGCAGTGGGGGCAGGCTCGCAGTCGTCCCCTTTAATTTCCTGTAGTAGGAAGCTTAGCAGCTGTTCCTAACATCATCTCCTCAGGTGATCACTGCCAGTGCTGGGAGGCTATGCCAGCAGAGGAAGCCCTTGAAATATTAATGCCAGTGCCCATTCCAGCCCTTGGAGAGGCGGCCAAGGACCCCGGGCTGTGCCACCAAATGCTTGCCCTCGGCAGCGCTGCAGCTGCCACACATCTGACTCTTCTTGGCTTGGGATCTATTCCCCTCGGGTTTGCTCCTAGTGGAAAATGCTGGACGCGAGGTTACATCACCGCGGCTGGTTGGAGGGAGAGGTTGATGGTTCTGCTGGGCAGGGCTGCAGCTGCCTGGCTCCCGAGTGCCTTTCCCAGCTGCTGCACAGCAGATCTCGGCCCCGCGGCTGGCCCCAGCGGCAGTCAGGAGCCCGCAGCCCTCAGGGGGATGTGCATACAACAGGAGCATCCACCAGGCAATCAGCAGGAAGGTAATTGAGTTTGTCTCCCGTCCCAAAACAAAGGGAGGAGCTTGGTTTGTTATTAGTAACCTGACATCCCCAATAACATCCTCGAATGTAGTTTTAATCTAGGATGAATTTCCCAGCACTTGATAAAGCAATTTGCATTTCCTAAGCTTCATTGTCCCAAACAATTGTGAAATAAAGGATCCTCTTCTGCAGCAAAATGGAAAAGCTCCTCTGGAGCCTGGTGCCTGGTGCCCAGGGCCTGGGCTGCTTTGTGGGCAGATGGAGATGGAAACTTTCTCATGCAGATAGGGGAAGGCATTGTCTGGTTTACAGAATCCTTTAACTTCAGTCATGTTCTTATCAGGAAATTCAAATTCCAAACCCTACATCTGAGAAATTAACCATGTAGGTTGGTCCTTTTTTCCCCTCAAAAGGGCAGAGCATGCAGGAAGGCCAGGAATATTCCAGAGGTGCTAACTCAGCACTTGTAAACAAGGCTGCAGGCACCCAGTGACTGCATCCTGGAGAGTTCCAGAAGCCAGGATTTGAATGGTCTGGTAATCAGTGCCTGACCTGCTTTAAAGCCTCTCACTGGATGCTTACAGGCACTGGGCCACAGCCCCACTCCAGGTGGGTTTATGGACTGAGTTGTGAATGGCTTTATAGAATCAGAGACCATCCAGTGCAGCTATCAACCCAGCACCACCATGGCTCAGCTGCCATGGCCACAGCTTCTTCAACACCTCTAGGCATGAGGACTCCACCACCTCCCTGGGCAGCCTGTGCCAATCCCTGACCACTCTTGCAGCAAAGAAAGTTTTCCTATCATCCAACTTAACCCTCCCATGGCACAATTTCAGGGCAGTTCCTCTCCTATCACCTGGTACTAGGGAGCAGAGCCCAACCCCCAGCTCCCTCCAGCCTCTCAGGGAGCTGCAGAGAGCAATGAGCTCTGCCCTCAGCCTCCTCTTCCCCATACTGCACACCCCCAGCTCCCTCAGCTGCTCCTCCCAGCCCTGCTCTCCAGACCCTTCCCCACCTTTGTTCCCTTCTCTGGACCTGCTCCAGCATCTCAGTGTCTCTCCTGACATGGGTCAAAGATGAGTTTCCCCTCACTCCATCCAGCACCTGGGAGAATTCCTGCCCAGCCCAGCCCAGCCCAGCCCAGCCCAGCCCAGCACACTGCCACCCTCATCGACAGAGGAAAGCCCCCACGGTGGGACAGTGACCTGGGCCTGGCTGCTGAGAGGCTCCATGAGAGGCTCCTGGCTCCGTGATGATACTACCCAAGGAGAGCAGGGGGGGAGCTGCTGCCACAGAATTATTTTTTAGACGTTGTAAATGTATCCTAAAGTGTTTGAAGGTGCCTGTGAACGTGTGCAGAAAGCTCTGCAGGGACAAAGCAAGGAAGTGGAAATGCTACAGGAGGACATTTTCTGCCCTCACAGAGTGAAGTCTGATTCAGTCTCAGCTCACATTCCAACGGCTTGGCAAACAACCTCTCAGCAATGCAAATGTGTAGGAGATGTTTAAAGGGAAATGTCATGTGGCTGGCCTGGGCAGGAGCTGCACCAGGAAATTGCCTGTAATTGGCATTGGTTTGATGAGAATTTAACACAATTACAAAGACTGCCGAAAGAGAGACTCAGATACATCAAAGAGACTGCACCAAGGCACTGTGCTCTTTGCAGGAGTCCTGGCCCCCCCCCCCCCAACTCTGAGGCAGAGGATGAAGTAGCAGAGTGTGAGGATGGGGGCAAGAGCCCTACAGAGCACCACAGGGGCAGCAAAGGTCAGAGGCAGGGAAGGAAGCAGAGCATCAGCTGGAGGTGAGGTGACAGAGGGACATGGGCTGAAGGAGCTGTGCTGGGCCCTTTGCTTTGTGCAGGTCACAGCACAGAGCATGGGGACACAGCAGAGGCTCCGTGTCCTGCCAGCCCTGGAGGATCAGCTCAGCAAGGGGCAGGTGGTGGCCTCCCAGCTGCTGCAGGGCTTGGGGAGCTCAGAATCAGTGAGGCTGGGAAAAGACCTTTAAGATCATCAAGTCCAACCACAACCACTAAAGGTCCTGAAGCACCACATCTGCAGGCTTCTTGAACACCTCCAAGATGGGGACTCCACCACCCTGCTGGGCAGCCTGTTCCAATCCCTGACCACTCCTGCAGCAAAGAAATTGTTCCTAATCCCCAATTTAAGCCTCCCCTGGGGCACCTTGAGGCTAGGAGAGCAAAGGATGCAAAAGCAGGGCTGTGAGTGCTCAGCTGGAAACTTGCCACTGCCTATTAACAGAAACCTGAGAGCCAGGGAAGTGATGCTGGCAGAGCTGTTTGGACCTTGAGGGGAGGTGTGAAGGGTTTGGGTTGCCAGTCCTGCAGAGCTGCCTTCAGCGTGGGGAGCAAGAGGAGTAGAAATGGTAGCATGGGTAAGAGGATGCCTGCGTAGCGGAGCAGCACAGTGGCTGTGGGTAAGCTCTGATGTGTTCTCCCATATGGCCCAGTGAACAATGAGCTCAGAGACTGTCCTGGAGAGAGTCCAAGGTGCATGCCAAGCAGAGCAAAAAAGACATATGAGCTGAAGGAACATTAGGAAAAGAGTGATCATCATAAAGTCAGATGGAAGATGCAAAATGCAGGCTGCGAGGAGAGCTGTGGACTGGGGTTGGAGATGGAAGCTGCAGTGGCTGAGCTGTTCTAAAGGCAGAATTGATGTCACCATGGGCAAAATAAGAGTAAGAAATGGGCCCACGGAGATACAGAATGCTCTAGAGGCAGACTAGGCACCAAGGAGGTTCCCTATCCACTGTGCAGTGAAACTCCCTACATCAGCTGGGCCGTGAGGATGATATGCAGTCTGCCATTAGTACACCACCCAAGTACACCACTCCTCAGCTGCCACCCAGCACTGTGGCAGGTGACAGTCACAGCAGAAACACTCTGAAAACATAGGGAAAACCTTTCCAAAGTTCAAGCCAAGTGATGCACCCAAATGTGGCTGTGTGGTGCTGTGCTTTCCAGCAGCACTTCCCTGATGCTTACCTGAACTTTGGCCTGCTGCTGGGCGTTGCTGGGCAGCTCTTCAGGTGTAAGGCATTCCAGATTTCTCAGGTCAGCACTCCAGAAAGAATAATTTCTGTTTTTTTTAGGGCAGGACACAAAACTGCCAGGCATCAAGTCCTTCTCAAGAGCTTTCTTTCCACAGCAGTGTGGGATTTTCTACCAGCTGTTGAAAAGTTCTTTAGCCTGAGGGTGGACAGACACTGGCACAGGTTGCCCAGGGAGGCTGTGGATGTCCCCTCCCTGGAGGTGTTCAAGGCCAGGCTGGATGAGGTCTTGACCAACCTGGGCTGGTGGGAGGTGTCCCTGCCCATGGCAGGGGCTTGGGATCTTAAGGGTCCCTTCCACCTCAAAGCATTCTGTGATCCTATGCATCTCTGATTGCTCCTTGTCAGTGACTTGTGTGGTGCTGCACCACCACTAGTTAAAGCAACTCTGGGCCCACCTCGCCCCAGCCCTGCCCTGTGCTGGCTGGATCAGCCCTGCCTTGCTCTGTGGCTGCCTGATGACAAACCCCCATTGACTACATGGGGGCTGCTTCCCCTTCCCAGCCCAGTTTTCTGTCCCCAGCCATGAATAGCTTCATTAATTAGCTGAACTAAAGATGCTGACAAGCATTCAAGCTAGTCCAGTTCTGCCATAATAGTCCCAGTGTGATGGATTGATCCTCTGCAGTCGATGAAGATTTGGTTATTCATTGGAGTGAAAGCAGCATCAGACCCCATTGGTGTGCTCTTGATTTGATTATGCTGTCAGGATCTGCCCCGTGTGATTTCCTCCTACGTGTAGAGGCTGTTCTGCTTCACAAGGGAAGACAACCAATTCTTTACCCCAGATGTTAAACCCTCTCCAGCCCTGATAAAGGAATCTAACTAAGGAGGACCAAACCTGACCAGCTGAAACCTGCAGCTTCACACAAAGGCCTGGATGCAAGTCAAACCAGCAAGCATCTCCAGGGAGCCTTCCCCAGGGCTGCAGCTGCCACCTTCAGTTCCCAGATTTGAGTCCCTTTCCTGCAGCAGAATTCCATGGGCAGCCCCACTGAAAGGGTTAAGCTCCCCCAATGCACTCCCCTCCGACTCAGAGCTGACAAAGGAAGCGGTCCCAGGGCGGAGTTACGAAGAGTTTATTGCTGGCTGACGCTCTGCAGGACACTGCTACCATTCCAGTCTTTAACGCGGAGCTAAACCAGGACACAGATCAGTCTAACCCAGAGCCACGCACTCGGAGCAGGGACTGAAACCCACCCTCCAGGGGGCTTTAAGGTGGAGCTCCAAAGGTCACTGCTGGCAGACTCAGCTGCCCACAGAGCTGCTGCTCTGGCCAGGTCCCTGCAGTGCTCTGAGCTCTGTGCATGGCTGTGCTCACACAGAGCTCTGCCCAGCTCTGCTGCTTCCCATCCTACCCAGGTGTGCAGTGCTCAGGCAGGGTCGTGTCTCAAGTGCAACACAACCAACCAGGTGCAGACACTATGTACAGGGGGTTACAAAGTTAATAAGGTCGTTTACATCTGCCAAGTGGCACAGAGAGGACACCAACAGCCACACAAAGTGCTGGGGACATCCCCACAGGTTCAGATCTAAGCACTTGCAGAAGGTTCCAGCTACGACTCCAAGACTGAAGCAGAAGTGGTCTCTGAAGCAGCTCCACTGTACCCAGAAAGGATTCCTGGCACAGAGGTGGTGTTTGTGGAGGAGAAGGCAAGGAATGGCTGTGTGATGGCCTCTGGACAAGCTGGAAGGTCTTGCTGGTGCCAGCATCTGCAGGACTGTGCTGTACATCCTCTGACACAGACAGGACAAGGAGCAGGGAGACACTCTGGAGCACATCTGCTGTAGGAAGAGTGAGCTGCTGGGCACAGTGCATGAACCCTGCCAACAGCCAGCATAGGGAAGGAGCACTTCAGAGGCTTTTCGCAGGTCAAACCCTAAGGACAGGCAATCCAGGGATTCTGAGACAGGCACCTTCAGGGCATCAGCTCAGCAGTGCCAGTGAGAACAGCACTGCCTGCATCCATCAGTGCAGGGGTCAGGCACACAAGGCAATGTGCTAGCTGGAGAAACTCCTCTGCTCCTCACCTCACACAGAAATGGTGCAAAACATGTGCAAAATGCTGGCAGGCAGGCCCAGGAGCAGCTGTGAGGGGCAATATGTACAGACACTGCAGTCACCCAGCTCACCACTGCCACAAAAAGGAATGAGAGAGGCTTCTCTGAGCATCACCTGAGCACCCTGCTCAGCCACAGCAGGCAGACCTGACACAGATTCGTGCACCTACACACACACTGCACCTGACAAGGAGCTCACAGAACAGAAACTTGCTGTGGCTTGCTTGGGAAGTTCTCTGGGTACAAGCAGATCAATACAACTGGTTCAGTCTGCTCCAGTAGGGGATTCTAACAAATGAAGCATGATTACTATAAATCCTCATCAGCTTGATTATTTGGGTTCTCAAACTGCAGCAGAGCAGTTCTGACCACTGCTGGCTGCATTAAAAACAAATAAAACCCAACCCCAAGCCCTGAGGCATTTGCCAAAAGCCAGTGGAACCCACCCAAAGGCACTAAAGAGTGCAGCTGTCTCAGTGGGCACAAGAAGGGCTGGGGTGGTTCAGCTGACAGCAGGAACACTTCCTCTGAAAGGGATCCATAAGCGCAGAAGTGTTTGGCACTGAGAAACTGGAGCACAGCCCTTGTTGGGTCCAGCCTAGGAGGAGAGGTTACAAACCTCAGAGGAGATGGAGTTGACCATGAGCCCATCCTTGGCATGAGGAATCTTCTCCATGTTCCTGACCTCTGAGCTCCATCCCTGGCAGGAGGATGCCTCACTGAATAAGCAGAGCAAAGCGAACGAGCTCTGACCAGGAGAACGACTCCAGGAGACCTGACTTTGTACACAAACCTCAGGTCACCCTAGACAAAGAGAGTCAGCTTCTAAAGAGTAAAACTTTGTTTTCTGTTTTGTTTCGTCTTGTTTCTAGTCCCAGCTTCCAGGAACACAAAGGAGAGTGAACCTGAGAGCAGGAAGGTGTGACTGGGGTGTTTGTTATTGCCTGTCACAGCTTAAGGCCAACACTCCCTGTTTGGACCAGGAGGTGAAACAGCTACATAAATATTTACATATTGCAGGTCACCGTCGGTGCAGACATCTCAGCTGTGGGGATACAAAAATAGTTCTTTAATTAGCAAAGTTGAAGTCTGTGTAAAAACATGGAGAGTGCTGGGGAAGGTCAGAGCCCTGATTCCTTCTCTGGAGAACAGCCACAAGTCCCCAGGAGATCCTGCACAGAGAACACTCTGTAAGAGCAGAGCTCCCTTGGGATCCTCCCTGGCGTCCCTGCGGGCGGGAGTCTGGAGCAGTCACAAACGATCAGGGAGGCTGCAGCCGTCCTGCCGCAAGCTCTGTCTGCTGCAGCAGAGCCAGAGGCTGCTGCTGTGCAAGTGCAGCACTCAGCCAGTGGCTCTCCTGCTCTGCAGCTGCTGGCTCAGAGGGGACTTTGTTTTCATATGCCTGTGTGGAACCTCAGCTGGGGATGACTTCCCTGGCGAGTCTTTGGCCACGACAGCAGCCAAATGCAGATGCATTTTCCCTGGGACCTCTAAATGCTCACTACAGCTTCCAAAGAAAGCTCCAGCAATCAGCAGGCCCAGCAGTGGGCACAGCACACAGAACAGCCCTGGCACAACAAGGGAAAGGGCAGCACAAACCAGCAAACTCCCAAATGCTTCATCTCAACCCACAGAGATTTCCACTCAGAGCCACCCTGCCTCATCCCTGCCCAGGAGAGGTCTGCTGGGACATTCTAGACATGAGAACACCCAGCACTGAAAGACTCCAGGGTGCAGAGGAGCAATAGTGTCAATAATCCATCAGGCAGTGGAGCTGGGTCAGTTATGAAGAGCAGACTCCTCCTCCTCCCTTCTGATGGGAACTGGCCACGGGCAGAACCTCACCCCCGTGCCATGTGGGAACCACTTCCAGAGGAGTGAGGCAAGAGGCTGCTCTGGCCCTGCATGAGCTTCTGCTACAAGCCCACGCTGAGAGCAGCTGCCTGCCCACAGCTCTGAGGAGCCTCTCTCACATCGCAGCCTCCCACGGCAGTGTCCTGGTTGGGAGCAGTCAGGAGGGTGACAGTGTGCAGGGAGTAGCAGAGCAAAGGCCCCTGGGAGGGCCATCTGGGGTCACCACGGGGCCCCAGCCTGTGCAGTGTCCCAGGCATCTGTTTTCCAGCTGCTGGCTGCACCTCTGGTGTGGCTGAACAGGACACACCAAACTAATCCAGTTCCAGTGCAAGGCTCCCAGGGCAGGTTCCTGCTGTGCTGCTGCGCGGCGGCTCCAGGCACACTTGTGGAAGTTCCTTTGCAATGCCAATGGAGAACGTGGAGGGTTTCATCCTGAGTAAAGGGGTTTGCTCATCACAGCCCCAGGCACACTCTGCTCCAGGGCAGTCAGATTCCCAGTATCCTCGAGGCCATTACTGGAATCTTTCTGGAGCTGCTCTCCTCACTCCTCTCCCGCAGGCGGTGGTGGCTGGCACAGCTTGTACAACCTGGCAGGGGCAAAAAAGCAGAGCCAGAGTTACTTTGAGGAGCCTGGCATGGTTATAATGGGCACATCTGAGGAACATCAGCTAAACCCCAGCCCTCCTGCTCTGCAGAACCAGAGGTGCTGAACTCAGTTTCACAGCAGTGGTACCAAGCCAGCCCACTCTGAATGGGAGAGGTATCACTGACACACCTACAAATGATCTTCTAAAGACAGAGGATCCTTGGGGACCCTTCCAGCCTGGCATTCTGTGAGGTGGGCAAGTTCTCCCATTTCTGCACTGAAGACCCTGCTCTGGAGCAGGCAGAATCTCCACTCACCCCATTACGAGTCACTGCTCTGAATTCCTGACTGGGAAGTGCTGCCTGGCGAAGGTTCTGGCACAGCTGGAGCCTGCTCTAACACTACAGGACCAGCAGCAGCCTGGCTTTCTGTGGGAGAAACTGGGGAGGCACAAACTGCCTAAGAAGCTCCTGAGTATGAGTGGTCAGAGGCCACAGTGTCTCTGTGAGGCTATGGGCAGTGTGTGTGCCCCATGGGCACCTCCATCAGGCGTTGCCAACTCTGCTCCCTCCTGCCCTGGGGCTGTTCTGTGTTCCACTACCTGCTTGGCTCTTCAGCGTCTTCTCATGACTCAACAAAAACCATTATGCTTTAAATTGGCTAAAGGGAGTTTAAACTGGAGCTGGATTAATAAAACCTCTGTTAAATTAAGAACATGCTTGCTGGGTTATTTTCCTTCATCAGCATCTGCTTGTTAGGAAACATTTCAGGTACCTGCAATCCATCACAGCATTAAGCAGCAGCACAAACACAGCAAAGCTGCATTTTTCATTCTAATGGATGCTTCAGAAGGAGACAAAGAAAGTCTACACCATCCTGAGAGCTCTGCAGGGGAGGATTCACTGAAGTGGGGACATGGATTCAGTGATGAGCATCTCCCCCAATCTACTGGGCAGCAGGAGTGACCAGGGGCTCACTGCAGGCTTCTCTTGATGAGCAGCAACCAAGTTTAATTCTTCAGCCTCAGCTTCTGCAATTCATTAAGAGAAACTGCATGGCTGAGAACCTGACTTGATGCACGTTCTGAGCCCAGCCTCAGAGTAAAAGTTTGCTCTTCTGAGCAGGCAGAGTGTGGCACAAGGCAGCCCAAAGCATGGCCCGGGGCACAGGAATTGGCTACCTTGGCACAGACTGCGGCGTCCGGTCCCTCACGCCCAGGTTCTTGGCTGTGTTCTGTACTCTTGCACCCTGTGAAGGGAAAACAACAACTTTTGCTTCATTTAGTCCAACAGAAGAAAGTTTTCTGAGCTCTCTAGATGAAAATTCCTATTGATGAATTAATGCACATGCCCCAGGTGCCACCTTCTAAGGCAGGAAACAAGTTAAAGCAATTCATTAATTCTCAGCTTAGAGGAACAGGCAAAAAAGAGACAAAATCTTTCCCCTCGTCGCTAAGCCAGACACAGACAGATCTTACTAGCACAGGAGGTCTCATTAAAAATTGACAGTTAAGGTTTAAATCAGTCCAATTTGTTTGTTTCTTGTCAGGGTTAATCATTTCTTTCTGACCTTCTCAACCCTTTTCCATTCTGCTGTAACCTTACCCTGCTGCAACCGTTAGGGAGCTCAGAACGAAGGCTCAGGACATGCTGTGCCACCTCTCCTTGCCTAAGCCATTATGGCTTCTGATTTGCTTTATTGGCAGCTAATGCTTCCTATCACATCCTGAGCTCCTGAGCAGGAGCTGAAGGACAAGCTTACAGTCAGTAAGTACAGTCAGGGTCTGTTCCCCCTCTGTGTGCATCACCAAAGAGCTACCTGCACTGATTTTCATCTCCCATTTTACTGCTCAGTCACAAAGGCCTGCAAGATCCTTGTGTAACTCCTCAGAGACACTTCTCATCTTTAATAAAAACTGAGCACGAGCTCAGAGGAGCAGAGGGAGAGTGACGAGGTTAAGAAAGCACAGCTGAAGGCTAGATCAGATGAACTGAAGTCCTTCCAGCCATGCTGTGCTGGCTTATCAGGGAAGCAGTCTGGCTGGGGACAGGCTTCTGAGCAGGGCCAGATGTGCCAGGACAAGGGGGGATGGTTTCATCTAGAAGAGGGAGATTCAGGCTAGAAAGAAGGAAGAAATGTTTGACACTAAGGGTGGGGAGAGCCTGGAACAGCAACCTGGGAAGCTGAGGACCACAGGAGTTCTTTCTCCCCACTATTTCTTTCTTTCTCCCAGTATTTCTTTCCTCCCCCACCCTCCTCCATTTCCCCTCATTAGGTACAAGTCACTTTTTATCAATAATGGTTAATGATCTTAGGTTATTGTTATGGACAATATAAGTTAAAATAAAGATTTTCTCACTCCACAGACTGCTCTGGTGCAAGGGGATGCCACAGCAGTGACAGCACAAAAGTCATTAAGTGAAATCATAGCCCTGGAGAAATGCTGAACCATGTCCATGTACAGAGGGACAAAGCCTCTGGCTAGAGCCAGCCTGGCCCAGGCTTTCAGACCCACCCTGCAGCCACCAGTGAGGGAAGAGGATAAGAGAAAAGAATCCAACCCAACACCAAAACCCTCAAGGGAAGAAAGCTCAGCAGCTGTGGAGCCAGAAGGGTCAGAGATTAAAGAAGGTTGGCCAGGGAGCTGCTGTTGATGCCCCCTGGGTGAGGACCATCCTGGTGCCCCTGGGGGTCTCACCTGCTTGCGCATGACGTCCGTGGCTTGCATGATGTAGCGAGGAGGTAGCCCATGGCTCCTGGCCAGGGTGATGGCCTGCTCCAGGGTGACACTCAGAGTGCAGCTGCAGGGGAGATGACAGCAGGGATCTCCTTCAAACCACCACTCTGAGATCAAACCAGCACTCTGCTCCTAGGCTAGGATCAGGGCAAGCAGGGCTCTTTGTCTGTACTTAGCTGACCCATAGCTTCACTTTCAGACCTGTGACCACCTAGGCTGACAGTTCCCAGCACTCTGGCACTTTCCAAGCCTCTCCCTGTGCTGCATTCCTCTGTTTATGGATGTTAGGTTGAGAGGACATGGCCTCAAGTTGCCCCAGGGGAGGTTAAGTTGCAGAAGAGTTAAATACCAGAGTAGAAATTTGAAATGCTGCCTTGGAGAGGTGAAACACTGCACAAAGAAAAGCTCAGACCTGGCAGCACCAAAGACTAAATGTCCAACCTTCAGGAGCAGGCTGCAAAGGAGGCTTTGTGCCCCTGACAAGGGCAACAAGTGGAAGTGTCTGGAATCTCACCTGACAAGGGAAGTCCCTCTGCAGGTAGGAGAGGTGAATGGGCTCAAAGCACATCTTTCCACCAGGCACTTGCTGGGCCAGCCCACTCTGAAATCCCAACCCCTGCAACCCAAGAGGCTGAAGAACAGAGGAATCCTGTCCTGCACCTGCCAATCCAGCCTTACCCAAGAAGCTCCTGAAGGGAAGTCAGATGGAAGGATTAGGAGCAGTGCAGGAGGGCAGTGCATGGTGCTGGGCTGCCCCCAGCCAGCAGCCCTGCAGGTGCTGCACCTTTCTCCCAGCTCTTCAGAACTCCTCTTTGAATTACTGCAGATCTGTTAGCACACACTAACCTGCCCTGGAACCCAGCTGGGAAGGGCACACCAAGCACCAGGGCTGGAGCACCCCAACACCAGGGTGCCAGGCACTGGGAGATCCAGAAAATGCAGCTTTAAACCAGCACAACTTATGGAGTTTCATGGAGCAATGCCAGAGCTGGGAGCTCCGCATCCCAGGAGCATGTCCTGCTTGTCTGAGCAAGGCTCAGCACCAAGGGCTGCCAGCAAATATGTGCAATGATGATAATGATCCTCTCTTCTCTCCCACTGTGAGGGCTGACAAGCAGATGGTATCAAAGGTTACAAAGCAATCTGGAAGCAGTTCTGGCCACTGGAAGGATCTGGATGCAAGTGGCCCAGACAAAGCAAAGAAGGAACTTGAGGGGGAAAACTCTCCTGACATTCTGCTAGAGGAAGCTTGAAGCCCAACTCCACATATCTTGCAGTGCAAATAAATCAAAATCCTTCCTCACTCCCTGTCTCTGCCTCTCATCCCTTCTTTTGTGCCAGAAAAAAGACCCAAATTCATCATCTCAGAACTCCTGCCTGTTAGGATCACAGAGTCCCTGCTGGGGTAGCTTACAGCAGCAGGGCAGCGCAGGCATTTGGCTTTGCCACCATAACTGGGCTAAGAATTCCTCATTTTGCCCATTTGGTTTCCAAGAGACAGAAGGAGCTGGAGCTGCTGCCAGCCCCTGCTGCTATCCCAGCCTCCCAGCAGTGGTAGCATTTTTGCTGTGAAGGTTAAACACAAACTTCCACACATGTCCAAGGTGGTCAGAGCCAGGAGAGGCGCAGTCACTTTGCGCCACCAATAGCTGTGGTGTTTTGGGCTGGATCTGATCCTTACTGAAGGGCAGACATACACCTGCCCTGGAAAAGGGAGCTGTGAGAGGGGAAAGCAGACTGAGATGTCCTAAGGAAGGGATTATTTGGTGACAGCTTGTTCAATGCTGCTGAGAGGAAAAAGAACGTTGAGTTCATGCTGACTGCCCCCGAGCTGCCACGCAGCCAGTCCTGTATCCATGCTACCATCCAACCCTGCCCATCTCCCCCAGCTTTCAGTCAGGATTCCAGCCCTCCTACATCCAAAGATGCATCAAAATATCCCTCAGGAAAGCACCCTGAACAGGAAAGATGAGGTGAAACAAATTGCTTGAGTAGTTTCCACAGTCAGAGATGTCAGAATAATTCTGCTCTGACTCTGGGAATAGGCGAAAAGCGAAAGGATGCCTGCATGCTTGCTCCAATTAAAGTCTAAAGCTCCTACTCAACGTGTAATTTAATGCCAATGTTCTTATTTTAATTACTTTTCTTCCCATACATCACAGGCTAATCACACCTACATCTGACCATCTTTTAAACCAGCTACACCATGAAGACCTCCTTTGTTTCTGCTGTGGCTGGCACGAATGCCCCCAGAGCAGCCATTAGCTACCGCGCTGCAGGCAGCACTAAAAACCTAATGCTGAAGTCACTCACTTTGGGGAAACAACTTGGAGATTAGGCAGCATCTCCCCACGGAAAGGATTCTCAGGCACTGGCACAGGCTGCCCAGGGAGCTGGTGGATGTGGTGCTGAGGGATGTGTTTTGGAGGCAGTGGCTCAGCAGCAGCGATGGGATTGTGAGCTCCAAGTGAGAGGTTAGACTTGGTGATCTCAAAGGTCTCCTCCACCCTCAACAGCTCTGTGGTTCCATCTTTTGGGGTCTTTATAACTGCTAGATATGATTGCATATTCCCCAGGGATGGCTGGTAGTAGGCATTGATTCTGATGAGCAACCCAGGGAACATCACAGAGCTTCAGAGGTTGGAAGGGACCTCCAGAGATCATTGAGTCCAACCTCCCTGCCAAGGCAGCATCACTCAGGGGGGTTGTGATAAACCTGAAAATGAGGGCAAATGTTCAAGACTGTAAGAAATAAACATCAGGCAGGGCTGACTCAAGACTCTCCTGTGATTTCTAAGCTGTTCACACCTTGGGAGCTCATCTCCATGCATGTCACACTGAAGGCACAGAATGCAACACTCTGCTGGTCTCAGCTACCTCACAGAACCCAGCTTTGGTGCTGCCTCCCCAGCAGGCAGCCAGAACAGAACTGCCACTGAAACACCAGGAGGGCACCCAGACTCCGTGGGAAGGAGACAGGACTAAGAGCAGGGATTAGAGCAGCAGGCTGGAGAGGAGCAAAGGTCTCAGCCTGTGCTGCTCTGGCTGCTGGGAGCAGTTCCACCCATGCCAGAAAGCCTCTGTGCCATGGAGCTCACAGCCAGCCCCAAGGCAGCTGCACAGCTGCAAGGAGACCTGAGGTTTTCTGTAGGGCAAAAGCTCAGAGCTAAGCTCCTACAGAAAAAAAGTCCAAGATAACCCAGGAGGAAGAATCTTCACTCCAGGATGGCTAAAACACCACGGCTCCCATTTTCACTTGGCTGCATCTGGCTCACAGCAAGGCAGCTGGCCCCGATGTCCAGCTTAGGGTGGCTGCTCTGGGAAGGTGGAGCAGGTTCAGCTGGGCTGCAGGGGCTAGAGCAGCTCCAGCAGACAGCATCCTCCAGCCTCGGCACAGCACAGCTCAGCAGTCAGTCAGAAGCCTGCTGCCTGGGGGGTGACACTAAGGAGAGGCTCTCTAGGGGGGAAATTAAAACTGCAGAAAGAAACGAGGACAGAACTGTCTGGGGTTCCTCAAGATGAAAGCTTCTTTTCTCCAGGCCTCCAGGAAATGCACAATTCCACATTAACTTGGGATTTGTTTTGTTTGGAAGCTCAACAGGATTGCTCTGTGCCTGGAAGGCCTTTGCTGCCTGGACAGGCTTCTGCAACTGCTGCACCTAACTGCACCTTGGCATGGGAGCAGGTAGGGCACGGCTGCAGGAGCCAGCAGCAGCACTTGGTGCCATCCCAAAGCACCTCTCACCACCCAGGTGAGCACAGAGCCACTGCAGCTCCAGCCAGCACGGGTCAGGAGGGCAGAGCCCTGTGTGCAGGGCACAGCCAGGGGCAGACAGCAAGAGAATTGCCCCAAGTGCCATGGCCACACCTCCAGGGATGGGGACTCCACCACGTCCCTGGGCAGCCTGCTCCAATCCCTGACCACTCTCGAGGCAAAAAGATTTTTCCTGATCTCCACCTAACTCTCTCCTGGCACAATTTCAGGGCAGTTCCTCTTCTATCACCTGAAACTAGGGAGCAGAGCCCAACCCCCAGCTCCCTCCAGCCTCTCAGGGAGCTGCAGAGAGCAATGAGCTCTGCCCTCAGCCTCCTCTTCCCCACACTGCACACCCTCAGCTGCTTCTCCCTGGCTCTGCTCTCCAGACCCTTCCCCAGCTTTGTTGCCCTTCTCTGGACCTGCTCCAGCCCTCAATGTCCTTCTTGGAGTGAAGGGCCCAAAACTGAACCCCAGATTTGAAATGTGGCCTCCCCAGTGCCCAGTCCAGGGGGACCACCTCTGCCCTGCTCCTGCTGGCCACACCACTGCTGGTGGCTTTGTCTGCCAGCTGGGCACACCCTGGCTCAGACAGCTGTCAACCAGCACCCCCAGGGCCTTTTCCGTGGGACAAGACTCCAGCCCCACATTTCTGGGGTTAGCTCAGAGCTCTGCTCCTGATGCTGACTACCAAGGCAAGTTCACTTCTCCTCCTTCAGGGTAGTCTGCAGTGCTCGTGTGGCACTCAGGACAGTGAAGGTTAAAGGGACTTATTTTTCCCCATCCTTGTTTTTCTGATGATAGAAATCTATTGGAGGAGAACTCCTGCCTGACACAGATACAGGATCTCAGGCTCTGATGTAAATTGGTAAACATATTGTCAGCACAGAAATCAAAGCAAGGCAATCAGCAGCAACTCAAAGTCCCTGCATTATCTTGGATATGGGGATGGGAACATGAACCCTGCCAAGCTGCTTGAGCCCAGCACAGTGTAAAAAGCAATTTAATATGGATCAGAGAGAAGTCAGACACCAAGACACTGCTGATCCAGAGATCAGCAATCACTGTCAGAGCAGACAAAGCTGCTGTTTCATAGTTCCTGGCCTCTCCTGCACTCCATTGCCACCCAGCACCTCCCTCCCCAGCTATCTGGGACTTGCTGCTGGTTAGGAGGAGGGGTGGGAGAACCCCTCCAGCTCCCTGTCAATCCAAGGCACACAGAAGGGACTCTGCAGTCAGCTCAGGGAGAGACACAGAGACTGACTGAGGCTCAGACCTATTCTGTGTGAAATGCATTAAGCAAACCTCACTTGTGCCAGCTAAATGGGCTGCTCAGTGCCCAGGAGCAGAAGACGCTGACCTGCAGAGCACTCTGAGCCTCCCCAGCAGACACCAATCAGAGAAGCTAGGCTGAAATGAGGGGTTTCAAAGAAAGCACACAGGAACCTTGCTCTGAGCTGATCAGACTCTGTGTTTAAGCTGGCAAGGTTGGTAGATGGAGAACACCCTGCCCAGGTCTGCTTGGGAGGCCTTCTGGTGGCCTCTCCGTTCTTAACGGGGCTGGCCAGGAAGCTGGAGACAGCCTCTGAGCAGGGCCTGCTGTGACAGGAGAAGGGGAGATGTTTGATCTCAAAGAGGGAGGCTCAGCCATTTGTGGAAGAACTGGTGAGAGCCTGGCACGGGGCACCCAGAGGTGTTGGGAGCCCCATCCCTGGCGTCACTGCGGCTCGGGTCGTGCCGGGCTCTGAGCAGCTGCTCTCGTTGGGATGTCCCTGCTGACTGCAGGGGAGTTGCACTGCGTGGCTTGAGAGGTCCCTTCCCACCCAAAGCAGTCGAAGATTCTCTGCCTCCTGCCCAGCACCACAAGCACAGCTCCAGGGTCCCACCGCAACAGTCCCCAGTGCCTCAGCTCCCCAGGCCCCCACAGCAGGCACCGAGGCCGAGCCCCCCGCAGCTGAGCCGGTCCCCAGCTGGCACAGCTGAGCGCAGGGAGGGAAGGCAGAGGTCCTACCGGTGCACTCCACTGTTGCACATGATGATGTGGCAAGCCCCGAGGCGGCTGCAGAGCTCGGAGGCGACGGAGAGCAGCCCCAGGCCGGAGGCGCTGCAGGCGGTGTAGGCGCAGGCGGCAGTGCGCTTGGAGCGGATGAAGGAGCCCAGCAGGCGGTACAGCTCCTCCAGGCAGTTCAGAGGCCTCATCAGCTGCGGGGGCAACAGAGGCAGGTTCGGCATCTGCTGCTGAGAGCATCTCCTTCGGCTGCCACAGGGCCGTGAGCTCGGAGCGGCGAATGAACTTTGGCAGCCCCTGGGATCTCTCACTCGCAGAGGGTTAAAGACAGACAAAGGCATTGGAAGAAAATCCACCAGAGGAGGCTCAGCAGAAAGCCTCCTGGGCAGGCTGCTGAAGGAGTCTTTCATTTGGAACAGCACTTCCAGTTCTCAGAGGAAAGAACTTCTGCCTCTGTCTTCTCTTCACCCCCTGCCAGGCTCCTGCAGCAGCTCCACTGCTCTGAAAGCAGTGACAAAGGAGAGCTGAGGGTCTCCTCCTCACACACACACACAGCGATGCCCTCCAGCCACACCTGCACCATCCAGCACCACACACCCCTGAAGCACAGAGTGCTGCAAGAGAGTTCCTCCTTGTCCTGTCCCCTCCTCACCCCAGCCCTAACTCAGGTTTTCAGTGGAACTGAGGAGGTCTCAGGAAGGGATCAGAGGAACCCAGTGGGTGACCTGCAAAGTCTGGTTAGGCATTGCCCCTTTTGATTTACCTTGTCTATGTAAGCTGCCTTAGAGGTTGAATTTGGAGGCAAGTTGGACTTGTCCAGGTAGAAGGCCCTGAAAGAACAGAGAGAACAAGGCAAAACCTGATAATTGTGCAAACTCTTGAACCAAATGCCTGCAAAGTGACTCTCCTGAGTCACCCACATTAGGCTGCAGCATCTCTTAAAGTTTATTTCTTGCTAAGAAAGGATCAAGCAATAATTCAGGGATAAGCAGGCACAATCGCTCTTTCTTTTAAGCAATAAGAAACCTTTTTTGCTCTAGGGACTTAACCTGTCCCTGTGTCCCCTCACACCACAGTGCAAAATGTTCATTTCTAGGCAGAACAAAAGGATCTGAAAAACTGATGTGGAAAAAACCAAAAAGAGCATCTCTCCCCAAGCTAATTTCCATAGCTCTGGGCTAAGATCACAGAACCATGGGATGGTTTGGACCGAAACTTTAATTCTAGTGGATTTTGCTTTGCAAAGCATCTCCTGGAAGTCTAAGTGATGCCCTCAGAGAGCAGGGCAAAGCTCCTCCAGCCCCACTGCTCCATCCAGCCTGTAGTGTGATCCAGGACGTGCTCAGTGTCAAGGGAAGCTGCAGACTGTTGGAAGGAAAACAGGTTTGCAGAGAAAATTGCTCATAAATCACTTTGCCCACAGCACACAAGAGCTGCCTCAGCAGCCACAGACCAACCTCCTCCTCTGTTAGCAGAGCTGAAACACAAACAGCCCCCTGCCAGCCAGCGAGCAGCACCAGCCTGACAGGCTGGGCTGGGTGTTCCTGCCATGCCACACTAAACCTGTCCCATCCAGAGTGCCCTCAGCTCCCCCTTTCTCTTCAGGCTGCTCCTTCAGCACACTCAGCTGCACCAAGTGAAACCAGAGCCCAAAGAGAGAGCAGAACAGACACAAATGGAGTAGATGGGAAATAACTCAGGGCACGAAGAGAAGCAGCAGGGACACAGGGCTGGGATCTGCAGCTGTAGGAATTATTCCATTAATCCATTAACCCAAAGAACAAACAAAAATCAGTTACAGACAACACTCCTCTGAAATATCAAAATATCCTGTTCCAGATGAAGCTCTGCCCCCTCCCCAGCCAGCCAGCACTCCCAGATGTTCCTCAAGTGCTTTATTTTTGCTGCTCCTCATAGGCACTGCCTCCAGTATTTCAGAGGACACGACAAGCTGTGGACAGCAGATACATTTGCAAAGCACTTCACTTAATTACTAAATGCTTGTTAAGGTCCTTAATCATATTTTATGGGAAAAGTTAATGGCACTCCTGGCATGCTGCCCAATTTGGACAACATTTTCTCATCCATTTGAAATGAACAGGAATGAAATCATGGCTCTGGCTGCAAGAGCAAGGCTGGATTTGCTTCTCAAGGCCTTGCAGTCTCTCTAAGCTGCAGCAGCAAAGCAACCCCCCCCAAAATCCAAAGGTGTGGAGCCTGCAGAGGGTTCTTGCTGGGCTAAGACATGCCATGTGGGACAGGGGCAGGCAATGGGACAAGGATCCCATGGAAAACTCCCACTGGAATGAGGTGACAAACACTTTAGTGCTCAACAAGACTGGCACAAGATGGGCAATCTCATGTGTCAGCAACTCAGCCAGCCCTGCCTCTGAGCTGGGCACTGCTGAAGCCACACCTCAAATCCTGGGCTCAGTTTTGAGTCCCTCCCTCTGAGAAGGACATTGAGGAGCTGGAGCAGGTCTGGACAAGGGCGGCAAAGTTGGGCAAGGTTCTGGAGAAGAGCAGCTGAGGGAGCTGGGGGTGTCCAGCCTGGAGAAGAGGAGGCTGAGGGGAGACCTCATTGCTCTCTACAGCTCCCTGAAAGGAGGCTGCATCCAGGTGGGGTTGGGCTCTGCTCCCAAGGAACAAGGGGCAGGACAAAAGCACAGCACCAGGAGAGAGGAGAAAGCGAAGCCAAGCTGCAGCCAGCTGGCAGCACCTCTCAGACCAGCCCGGCAAACTCAGCTGCCTTCCCCCAGAACCTCTCTATTCCTCACTCAGATAGAATGAATCTTAATTTCTGTTCTACCTCAAATCCTTCTCACTGAGCTCATCAGGAGCCCAATGCAGCCATTATTTCCTCCTGTCCTTCAGAGGCAATGCTTCACTTCCAGTCCCTCACTCATAAAGGTTTTGCATTTAGAGAGTTCAGCCACAAGCACCCAGCTCGTGTGGGGACACATCTTCAGACTCTCAAAGGTGCTGGGTTTGAAGAATTTCTGGGCACACAACCCACAGGACAGCTGTGTCCAGGCACTGCAGTCCAGTTTCACTGCTGTTTGAGCCACAACGCAGTGTGTCAGCTCCCTGGTGCTGTAAGTAGGAGAGCAGCTTCCCACCAATGCACCCAGAAAAGAGTTTCACAGACTCCCTCTCTGAAACCTGCAACTCTCCTCAGGTTACCCTCTTCTGGGTTTGATGGCCTGAAGTTGTGTCAGGGGAGGTTTAGGAAGGATTTCTTTGCTGCAAGAGTGGTCAGGGATTGGGACAAGCTGCCCAGGGAGGTGGTAGAGTCCCCATCCCTATAGGTGTTCAAGCAACCTGTGGCCATGGTTTGATGGCCATGGTGGTGCTGGGCTGCTGGTTGGACTCTGGCTTTTCCAGCTGAAACAATCCTGTGGTGGCAATGACAAGAACCTGATGCTACTCACTAAGCTGTGGCTGAGTGGAGGGTGCAGAGCTGAGGGCAGGGAGGGGAAGCCTGGCTCAGGGGAGCACAGCAGCACAAGGAACAGCCAAAGCTGCTTAACCACATCAGCAATCCCGTTTGGAAAAGCTCTGGAATGGAAACAGCGTGGGAAGGAACCTGCCACTTTTAAGGTGAATTTCGAAGCCTTTCTTCCAGGAGAGAAGATCTGGTGCAGGTATTGTTTGGCAGCCCCATCAGTGGCTGCAGCCCGACAAGCTCCTTCTCTGGCAGTAATTAACTCTAAGTGGTGATGTCCTTTCTGTCATTGTAGCTCGTTTCTACCAAAGCATCTATCAGAGGATTTCAGCCCAGCCCGAAGCCAGGAGTGCCATCACATCTATTTTCTGCCTTGACTAAATCACCCCAGACGCGGCGAGCTCAGGCTGTGGAGGAGCCTGCAGCGTGAGGCTGCCGCACGTGTGGGCAGCAGCAGGAGGCTCCGCAGGCAGAGCTGCAGAGGCCAGCGGCAGAGGCAGTTCCCTGCTCCTGGCTTTGTTAAATCAACACCCCCCCCCCACGGCTCCCAACATCCCCGAGTAAGGAATGCAATTAAACTGCCGTCGCTCTGCGGAGTGAGACTTGTTTGATGGCTGCTTGTGCCACCAGAGAAGCACCCAAGGCTTCAGAGAGGGGAAGTGCTGGAAGTGACACCGGGAATGAAACGCTGGGAAGTGACAAATACCACATTCGGCATCATCAGATGCTCAGTGTAATGAGGGTAGTTAGCTAAATCATTAGTCATTAGATTCACTGATTATAATTGCTTCCTTAGCCTACCAGGGCTGCAGTCATCTCCTGAAACAACATCCACGGAAGTGGCAACATAGGGGAAAAAAAAACACAAAACCCACCAAAAATTGGCAACTACAGAAGTAGCTGCAAACCCCCTGGAGACAGCTGACCTCAGAGAGGGGCCTGAATCACACAGGAGGGGGAAAAAAAAAAAAAAAAAAAAGGAAGGGAAAAAGGAAATAAATGGGGGGAAAGAAAAGGGAAAAGAGGAAAAAGGGAAATGGATCTTTTTTCCCCCCAGATCTCCTTTGTCTCTGGCTGCACAGGTAAGTTAATTACCACCCAGTGGTAATCAGCACCCACACCTGTGCTGGGGATGGAGAGCAATCTCCAGATGGCATTGCACAGCATCATCCTGTCTCTGGAGGGAAGACCTGGGTCATCACCTGCTCAGGAGGGTCACAAGGATGTGCCATGCTGGGATAAAAGAAAAGCTATGGGGAAGCAGAGCTCTCCTCACCTCACCTCACCATCTGGCTCATTTCCCTCTGAATATTCCCAGTCCAAGCCATCAGGAACCAGATTTTAGAAGTGTTTGGCTGTCTCCATGGTCATGACTCAAAGTCAGTGATTTCACTGATTGCTCAGCAGCTAAAGATGCCCTGCACATGGACAGCTCTGGAGTCCAAGCAGATGCATGGAGGTGCAGCTTTAGGCACTTAGACTCCACCACATTTGGCTCCTGCAGCCAACCACCGCACAAAGCGTTCTGCAGAGACCCAGGAGCTGGAAGAACCAAGGCTCAGCCACAGGACTACCCCCACTGAAACAAAACATCTCTGGCACCTCCACAAGGACTGAGCCAGGATGTAACAAGCCTGTTGGAAGGACCAGGAGAAGCAAAGGAGAAGGACAGGGATAGGGGGGAGGATGCAGGAGGATACAGAATGGGCTCATCTCACAGCAGCCCCCACAGGTCAGACACACTGCTCCTTTCTGTTCCTCTCCTGGATGAGAGGACAACCGCTGAGCTCTCCAGCTCAGAGTGATGAAGATCTTCACAATCTTTGCTGCCCTGATCACCTTCACTTGCTTGAGTCCTCATCAGCCAGCCAGGGGATTCGTCCCCAGCCTCTTCTCCCACCACCTCTCCCTGAGCTGCCTGCTGCTGCAGCAATGGAGCGGTTGTAAGATGCTCAGCAGGTGGCATCTCCCAGGCACTGTGTTCCTGGTCGGTGGAGACAGAGTGCTTTATGGTGCTTTATGGCTTGGGGCTTCACTGACTAATTTTATTACTGATTAGGTGTGTCTGGACCGAGGGTTTCTTCCAGCTGAGCAATCCAGGATGGCATTATTGCACTTGGCTGTTCCCAGGGAATATTCCATTTCAGTTTTTGTTCTTCCCAGCAGTTATCCCAACGTTAATATCTTTTGCTGCTGTAGTTACTTGATTCTCCTGGCCAAACACCCACACAGGCTAGCAAATGGCAGAACAAGAACAAAGCATCTGCTTTCCTCCTTTTCCTCTACGCATTATGGCACTGAATTCCTGAGGCTGTTTGTGCCTCATTTAAGAAATGAGTAGAGTTCACCAGAAAGCCAACAAAAAATCAATTACTGAATGTTCTCATCATATGGCTGGGAAAAAGTATCCAGGCTGTGCTGTTCTCCTGATGGGACAGAGCTGCCTAAGGTAGCTGTTGCTGCATGCTAACTTTTTCACAGTGAATTCTGCAGAGCCAGGCCTTGGACCTCAGCAGCTGCTCAGTGCTGGGAGCCACAACACCACAAGAGGAACAGACCTCATCAGAGCCCCAGCATGAATGGAGGTCCCAGCACAGAAGGTAAGCAAGGCCAGGGAACACTTGAGTATAAAGCCAGAGAGGATTTCCTTTAAGAATGTCCATGGGGACACCCTTAAGGTCCAGCTGACCTTGGCCAGCTGGTAGCAACCTCTTCCCAACACCAGCTGACTTCATCCAGGCCAAACCCTGGCACCAGCACAGCTTGCTCTAAACCTGGTTTACAACAGGAGCCTTGTCAAAGAAACACTCGGGAGGAAGCAGGTGGGAAACAGGCACAGGGGAGCACCAATACAGATGACTCCAAAGATGAAGCACCCAGCCCACCCTGAGACAGCTGCCCCCAGCATCCCTTCTGCTGTAGCACTGCTTAGACTAAAACAGACTCCAGAACTCCACTGCTCTGCTAACTGACTGGGGAAATACTTCTGCAAGATCCATGACAAAAACCTTCCACAGACAAGAGTGGGCCAACAGGAAGAGAAGAGGAGACCCTTCCTTATCCTCACTCCCCTAGTTAACACAGGCTAAGGGAGAACACTGCCCCTATGTCACCTCCTGTTCTCAGCTGCTCCAAAAGCTGCCCAACAGCTCCAGTGAAACCACAACACTTCCATCTGGCTCTGGCAGCAGAGATGTGATTGTTCTGCAGCCCTTCACCCTCTTTTTCTTCCCCTCACACACCAGTCAGTGCACTCAGGGGTGCTTTCCACAGACAGGCTGAGAGGCAGGAGTGGGCTGTGTGGACATCTGCATGACCTCCCTCCATAGCCCATGGATTATTCTGTGCTCCAGAAATTCTGCCTGTGTGCTACTTCCCAATTAAATATTCACTGCAGTGCTCAGCTGCATCCTCCCTCCAGCTGCTGCCAAGCATGCACTGTGTAACCCACACCCCGGGCTGTGCAAGCAGCCCAATGTGTTCATATCCCCATCAGCACAGGCAGGGAGCTGCTCAGCTCTGAGGGCAGCAACACTACGTTCGAGTCCTGTTCTGCAGCAATGAGTCGCTCTTCAGAGCAGCTGCAGATCAGTGTTCAGCCATTCCAGCCCTCCCCTGGTGCTCAGGCAGCCACCTCCCTCCCCGGGCACAGCCACCTGTGGGCAACCACAGCTACAGCAGTCACGGGAAAGCAGTCTCCCTCCTTTCAGAACCCTGAGGCTTGG
The DNA here is from genome assembly GCA_013399055.1 of Ramphastos sulfuratus. Classification (NCBI taxonomy): domain Eukaryota; kingdom Metazoa; phylum Chordata; class Aves; order Piciformes; family Ramphastidae; genus Ramphastos; species Ramphastos sulfuratus. The sequence goes on along the minus strand of WBNM01032222.1, from coordinate 216,965 downwards.
CTCCTAACCGCACAGCAACACACAGCCCCAGGCTGTGCCGGACAAGTGGAGCTGAAAGGCAGAGCTGGAGAGCTTGGCTCAGGGCTGCTGCTTTAGTACCCACCGTAGTTTCTGGTTGTACTGCTTGACTTTTTCTAGGGAGGCTGCATTAATCTGAGCCTGGAATTCTTCCACGGAGACACTGTCTCTGTAATAATACCCTTCCATGCTCTCCAGCGCTGTGGGGAGAGAAAACCCAGCATTAAATATTTAGCAGCATCCTCCTCCTTTGCAGTTTTGCTCACACTCTAGTGAACTGCTTTTTAACCTTGAGGCTGTGACCCCTCTGTGGCTTGCTGAGCTGTTTCCACACGTCCCCAAATTCCTGCAGATCTCTCCTTAAGATCTCATTGACAAGAAAAATTATATTTCTTGTCCTGGAAAACAGACAGGAGCACACCAGCCTGAGGTCTGCTGCTCTAATCAAAGTCCTCCTGCCTCTGAGTGCAAAGTGGGGTTTGGTTCTGGCATACCCTGGAAGAACACAGTGGAATGGGCTGGGGTAGAGGACAGGAATGATCAAAGTACTAGAGGGAGACCAAAGAGCTTCTTAGGAAGCCCCATTCTGGGAGATGTGGAGCACCTGAACCTCTAGCACTGTGATAAAAAGAATGCTCTCTTCTAGATCAAGCAAGGCAAACTTCTCTGAACCCTTGAATGTGCCCCAGAAGCTCCTTCTCAGGATTCAGGTAAGTCTCTCAAGTCAGATATTGACTCTGCCAACCTTTGTGCCATTCAGCAATGCAACAGAATCACAGAATATCAGGGGCTGGAAGGGACCTCCAAAGCTCATCTGGTCAGCCAGAGCAAGATCACACTGGAACACATCCAGACAGTTCTTGAGTATCTCCAGAGAGGGAGATTCCACAACCCCCCTGGGCAGCCTGTTCCAGTGCTCTGTCACCCTCACAGGGAAAAAAAAATCTTCCTCAGGTTCTCATGGAACCTCCTATGCCTCAGCTTCCACCCACTGCCCCTTGTCCTGGCACTGGGCATCACCAACAAGAGGCTGGCTCCAGCCTCCTGGCACTCACCTCTTACATATTTATGAACATGAATCAGGTCACCCCTTAGTCTCCTCCTGTCCAGGCTTAAAAGCTGCCCCAGGCTCTCCTCATAAGGAAGATGTTCAACTTCCTTAATCATTTTTCTTAATCAGGCAAGGGTGAAGACTGCTACAAGAACTCAGGAGCTCAGCACAGGCTGCCATGAGAGGATCATTCCCTTCTCTCACCATCACTCCCCAGAAACTAGGAGTCAAAATCCTCATCCCTGGAGATGTTCAAGGCCAGGCCTGATGAGGCTCTGAGCTCCTGCTCTCATTGGGGATGTTCTGCTGACTGCAAGGGAGCTGGGCAAGCTGAGCTCTAGAGGTCCCTTCCATCCTACAGCATGCTGTGACTCCAAGGAATGCTGACATGAACCAACAGCTCAGCATGAACACTGTGCCCTTCTGGGTCAGAGTGTGTAAGGACTCTGGAACAGGCCACCCCAGGAGGCTGTGGACGTCCTCTGCCTGTTCAAGGTCAGGCTGGACAAGGCTTTGAGCAGCTGAGTCTAGTTGAGAGGTGTCCCTGCCCATGGCAGGAGGTTGGAGAAGACCATCCCTAAGGTCCCTTCCAGTCCAAGCCATTCTATGATGACTTTGAATATGATGTCAGAGAACAGGGGAATTAAACCCAAGTTACCTTGTGAAAACAGCACTGGGTGGATTTTGAAGCCCCCTCCGTTCCTCAGCCTCTGAGGGAGCTGCTCGAAGTGGCAGCTGTCAAGGTAGAAGTAAACCTTCAGGGTCTGGCGGCTCCCTTCTGCCTGGTAGGTGATTGGCACATCTAGGAACACAGCCAGAGGCACCACTTCAGTCAAGGCAAGCACAGGGCCTTTGCCAGGAGCTCCTGCACCCCACAGTCTCCCAGCCAGCTAAACCCCCTGCAGGCAGGGGAGCAGTACGGGCACAGTCTTCCCATCCCACTGGTGCTGCTGTGGTCCCTTCGGGCTCAGCCGCTAGGAGGAGGCTGATAAAGCAGCAAGGGAGCAGCCTGGGAAGGACACCGGAGATCCTGAGCCGGTGAGACCTCAGCCTGCAAGAGCACATCTCCCTGGGCTGCCATCACATCACCTGGGTGGAGAGCAGGGCAAGCACCAGCAGTGCTTGGCAGTGGCACCAGGCTCAGTGACAGGACAAAGGCTCAAACTGGCTAAGAGGCTCAAACTGGAGCGCTGGAAGCCTGATGTGAAGCAGATGTGCTGCTCTCCTTCCCTGGGGAGCTGGGAGACTCAGGGAAAATGAGAGAGAGCTTCCTGCTCACTCAGCAGAGCCCTGCAGGAAAACCTCTCCCGGCTGCGAGCGTCACAAAGCAGCCCAGAGGACAAAGAGCAGACTGCAGACAGTCCCTTCCTGACAGCTGGCCAGAGCTGGGGGCAAGGGGTCAGGACCCTCACCCTCAGCACCAGTAGGTCTCCCAGGAGGCCTCTTGCACCATTTGAAGCTATCCCAGCAGTGTTTGCCCTGAACTTTCAGGAAAGTTCCTTGAGATCTGCTTTGGCTCTCAGGCACTGAAAAGGTTTTTGTGCTTCTCCAGCTCACCTCTGCTGTAAGTCTCTAGCAGGACCTTTAAGCTTCCTTCACACCTGACTTCAGTAACAGCTCCATCTTCCAGGGACTTCCCTGATCAGTCACTGCCCATGCAGCAGTTTTGCCCCCAAGGCTGTGGCATTGCCAGACAATGGCTCTGCCTTGTCGTTGCTGTACTTCAGGGGATCTGGGGGCACAAGGGGAGCTCCTAATTCTCCACAACCCCACTCTATGGAACATGCCCTGAGAGAAAGACATTCAGGTGACTGTTCTGGAGAGCGAAGCTCAGCTGTTTATTACAATCACTCACTTGCAACCAGTGGTTCTGGCTCTGCTTGTCTGAAGTAAAACACAACTTTTTCCAAGTCAAAGAGTGCAACCAAAGTGTCTTCCAGCATGGCCTGCTCATCAGCCTGCAACGGGAGAAGGGAAGGGGTCACTGCAGCCAGATGTTCTCCCTGCCAGAAACAACAGAGCAGGACCCCAAAGGAACAACCACACATTGCCCAGGTTTGCCTGATGCAGTGCACAACCCAAATAACCCCCAGGTAATGGAGAGAGTTTTATTTCTACTGGCACTTCCTCTTTGAACTCAAGTCCATGGTTATTGAAATGAAGGCTTTGTTCCCCATACTAAATCAAGAGCTAACTTACAGCTGCTGTGACTGCTCCTGGTTTTTAATCACAGCCCTGCAATCACTCCTTACCTACGACACCAGGCTGCAGCAGCTCCACTCGAGCATGTCAATGCACAGAGGGGAACAGGGAACCCCAGACTCCTCCTCTCAGAAATGTTCTGTTAAAAGTGCTCCAACTTCAGCATTTGCTCGGCAGAGAGCAGCTGAGAGCTCACCAGGTCCACCCGAGGCAGCAGTGACCGAAGGAGTGCAGCTGGGGCTGACGCTCAGCGTCGCCTGCAGCGCTCTGGGTGCCAGGGGTGGGCAGGCCAACAGCTCTGTGAGTGTCTGAACGGGCCTGGGGATCGATGGCTTCTGGGGCAGGATGAACCGAATCAGCTGTTTTCAGCTAACAGCTCCAGAGCTTCGAAGGCTGCCGTGGAGCAGACCACACAGACTGCTTCCCAGTTCCTCCCAGCTAGCAGCAACCAGTGCAGCTGGAAGGGCTGAAGCAGCACCCTGCTAACTGGGGATCAGAGGCTACAAAGCCACATCCATTCCAGCTCTTTCTTAAAGCATGGCTCTGTGCCAAGCCCTGCAAACAAAGTGCAGGCTCTGAGGATCTGCCCTGAGGCAGCCACAAACCAGACCAGCAGGTCTGGACCCTGAGACTACTGTTTTCTGAGGAAGAAGGCAACAGAAGTGTCCAGAGCAGGTATTTCATTTGTCCTACACTGCAGAGGGGAGCCAGGGGTGAACTCACTGCCTGCCACCCCCACCTGTCCTTGGGCAAAACATTCCCCACATCACACTCAAAACCTCCCACACCTGCAGTTACCTAAACTGTAAAATCCCCGAGCAGCAGCCGAGGAAGTGGCAGCTGAGCACAAAGGCCACAGCAAACCACATCTACACCTAAGACTTCCCAACTGTGGCCCTGGTTCAGGGAGCAACCAGGGGCTGTAGCCAAGGGTGCCACAGGAGCAGTCCTACCAAGTTAGGCGAGAGCAGGGACTGGAAGTGGAGCAGCAGCCCCGCGCTGGCAATCTGCTCCAGCCACCTTCTGCTGGCCTCCAGCGTCTCCATTTCATACTCTTTGTTGCTGTCAAACATCTGATTTAAGGCCACCATTAGCTGCTCTGAAAAGGCACAGACTGTGGCCACGAGGCTCTGGCAGAAGACCATGTCTCGCCTCAGCTGGATCTCGCTGTCTGCCGTGGGTGAAAGCCAGGGAAAAAAAGGGGGAGGAAAAGCAAAAATGGGTCAGGAGAGTAATTAACAGTAAAGCAACTGGGCTGGAAACTTCCTCCTTTGTCTAAAATGAAGCCATTTCAATGTAAAGTAAATGCCAAGTTTACAGCCTGGAGCTAGCCCCAGCACCCCACAACCAGAAATGCCATTGGAAGACTATTTCAGTTCTAAAAGGTACAGAAATGTGTTCCCAAGCTGGGATTTAAGGTAGGCCCTGGGTGAGCAATGCTCATTGTCCCCTACGTGTCAGCAGTGCTAAAGGCTTGGAGCCTGCCATGTGAGGATCAGCTGGGCACAAAAACCAGATAAGGTAAGAACCATTAGAAGCTCTTCAGGTGACTGCATCATCATTCTGTGATTCTCAACTCCACAGCTATCAGCTGGGCTGGGCAGCTGAAGAATGCCCACTGGCAGGTGCAGACTGGGCAGGCAGGAGGGCAGCTACCAGAGCAGCACCTACCCAAACATAGTATTTATGACTTTGGAATCAAGAACATAAGCACAGAGCAGAATCACATCTCCAGCAGGCAGCAGAGATTTATGGACAGCAGAGATCCAGGACAGGTCCCTAAGCAGAAGTCCAAGGACCCATTAGGTGCTGATTTAAATCAGGATGAGCTAACAACTGATTTATTCTGGAGGGCACAGGCATTAGATCAGCCAAAGGTCAGAACGAGGGAAACCTGTTCTTGAGGAAGCGCACAGCTGTGGTGGTAAATACTCAGCCCTTCCTGCTCCTCTTTTCCAAAGGTCTGCAAGGACTCTCTGTCATGGTGAACCCAACCCCTCTATGCATCCAGGAACATTCCTAACAGTCTTTAAAACAGTCTCAGAAATCAAAAGACAAAAGGAAAGGCCTGGGGTCAGACAGCACAGTGAGCCTGGAAATGGATGGGAAGGGCAAGAAGAAAGGAACCAGCCCAAAGGATGACAGAGCAGCAGCACTGTGCCTGAGCCCAGTGCTTCAGCAGCTACTGCACCTCCCAGGACCCACAGCAAATGACCAGAAAAGGTATTTTACATCAGAAAAAAAAAAAGTGCAGTGTTGTGAGAAGGGTCCTGAGAATTGCTGTGCTCTTCAGGAACTCTCACCATAAACACAAGGGGGAAGTTTTGACTATCAGATTCTCCTATCTGAGATTTGCTCCTTCTCTAAACACAGCATCTGTTGGACAACAAAGAGGAGCTGAAGCCACCCACACTTACTGCCCCACTCCCCAACAAGCAGCCTCACCTGTGTACTCCAGAAGGGCCAGCAAGATTCGTGCCTTCACCTCTGAAAGAAAAAGGAGGTACGTTGAGGTCATGGTTAGAGGTTTTTCCCCATCACAAAGCATCTGCAGTTTCTCTTTCTGCAATTTATTAGCAGAAAAGAGATTTTTTAATTTTAATTTCTAACCCACTGGAGCAGGGCAGCAGTTTGGTTGCAAACAACCAGAGGCCTGCTGATAAACACCAGCAGCACCTTAGGGCAGCACTGCACAGAGAGAAGCTTTGTGTTAGAGAGCTCTTGAAGAAAGAGACTTGGAGGTGATGGTTGCTGAGCAGCTCCCCAGGAGCCAGCAGTGCCCTCCTGCAGCCCAGCAGGCAGCTGTGTGCTGGCTGCAGCCAGAGCAGTGTGGGCAGCAGGGCAGGGGAGGGGATTGTGCCCCTTGGTTCTGCTCTGCTCAGACCTCACCTCCAGTCCTGCCTCCAGCTCTGCTGTCCTCAGCAGAAGGAGGACTCAGAGCTGCTGGAGAGAGTCCAGAGGAGGCCACAAAGATGAGCCTAGGGCTGGAGCAGCTCTGCTGTGAGCACAGGCTGAGGGAGCTGGGGGGGTGCAACCTGCAGAGGAGAAGGCTCCAGGGGGACCTCAGAGCTGCTGCCAGTGCCTGAAGGGATCCTGCAGGAAGGCTGCAGAGGGACTTGTGCTGAGGGGGTCTGAGGCAGGCCAAGGGGCAATGGTTTGGAGCTGAGGCAGAGCAGGGTTAGATTGGAGCTGAGGAAGAAGTTCTTTAGTGTGAGGGTGGTGAGAGCCTGGCACAGGCTGCCCAGGGAGGCTGTGGCTGCCTCCTGCCTGGGGGTGTTGCAGGCCAGGCTGGATGAGGCCTTGAGCAGCTGAGTCTGGCTGAGAGGTGTCCCTGGGCATGCTGGATGAGGTTGGAGGAGATGATCTCTGAGATCACTTCCAACCTGAGCCACTCTGTGATTCAATACTGAGCATCAATGACCACTGCTGGGTTGAGTCTGTTACCTCTACCTATGGGCAAAGTGTCTAGGAGCAGTGAACCTGGTAGTTCTGTGTGGGCAAATGAGCTGGGTGGAGATGGTCTGCAAGAGGGGGCAACGAAGGACAGTTAAAGACACACTTCTACTCCTCCAGAGCTCTGAAAGAAAGAGTGATTAATGCTTGAGTATAACTTGCTTTAGGCTGAAGACAGACCTGTAGGAAAAGGATCCCAAAATACTCATTCATTTTTCACTCAGTGACAGCCACAATTAAGCTTTAAAAAAAAAAAAAAAAAAAAAAAAAAAAGTATTCTAAGAATTGGAGAGATTGGAGAGTCAGCCTGTGGTGATTGACTCCCAAAATAGGAGATATTCTCCTGGCTGTTTGCATGACTTTCTACCCCAGAGCCTGAAAATAGGACTGCATCTGCAAGGAGAAATACCAAAAGCCAGAGAGGAGGAGATTGTTTGGCTTGGCCAGTTGGGTTTTGGAGTTTTATCTTAACAAAACTTATCACAAAGTTCTCCTCCAGTGACCTGAAACGTGGCAGCTCCTCCATGGGCCAGCACGTGGCAGAGCTGACCAGACACAGAGCTTCTGAAGCTGACACCAGCGAGCAGCTCTGCTCAGAACCTTTTGCCTCTTATTTCTGTTTATCAAACGGCACAGGAAGTAAAGCAGAAGCCACAGGCAAGGTCTTCTGGAGAGGAAATCCCAGTGGCCTCCTTCGGGAGCCAGAGCAGAACCCCCCAGGCTCACAGTGTCGCTCAGTGGTGAGGAGCAGCAGGGGACAGGTGAGTGTTAGTGGTGGGAGGTGAAGGACATCAGCTGTGATGGAGCGAGTGAAAAGCAGAGGGAGGGGTCTGGCTTCATGACGGACTTCAGTGGGACGGTGATTCCAGACCAGTGACAGCTACGAGCAGGAGAGGACAGAAGCTGCCCTGCAAAGCCTCATGTTTGTTTCGGAGGGCACCCAAGGGCAGATTTCATGTCCCAAAAGGCCCCGCGGAGGTGCAGCGGTGCCATGAGCTCTGTGGCCAGTCAGTCAAGCCCAATGGACTCCAGCAGCACTGCGGAGGCCACAGAGGGTTCATTTGTTGTCAGCCATCAGAAGAGAGGTTTCTCTTCAGCGTGTGACACCCCACGGGGGGCACGAGGCAGCTGAGATCCGCTCCCCCAGCCTGAACTAACAGCACCCCCGAGCCCTGCCCTGCTGTCCCTCAGCCAGCCCCGTGCCCAGCGAGCCTTTCCCAGCAGCACCACGCAGCAGCTGTGTCCCTCCCCAGGCTCTCCCAGGGTAATGGTGTGTTTATTTCTGGCCATGTCCTTACTGACCTTCGACAAATTTCCTGATGTTCTGGGCCAGGCTCCGGACGCTGCTGGGAAGGTTCCAAGGGTCCTGCTTGATGTGGAGCCGCAGCCTCTTCGGACAGTTCAGCTTTGGTTCCATTTCCTGCTGGAACTCTGAGCAAGGACAAAGAGAATGCCCTTCTGCTTAACCCCTGGGAGAGCATTGGGCAGACCTTCTCTCTTCCCAATGCTGTCACAGCTCAGTGAGGGTGGCGAGACCCTGGCCCAGCTTGCCCAGAGGGGTGGGAGATTCCCCATCCCTGGAACCATTCCAGGTCAGGTTGTCTGGGGCTCCGAGCAACCTGCTCTAGTCACAGATGTCCTGCTGGCTGCAGGGGGGCTTGGACTAGATGGTCTTTGAAGGTCTCTTCCCACTCAAGCCATTCTTTGGGTCCATGACTCCAGGAGCAAGCTCTAGTCAAAGCCAGGGCACCAACTCTAGCTGGCACCTGTGCTCCATACTTAGTGTAAGGCAAGAGTGAGCAGCATCTTTGAGCATGATTCTTTCTGCAGCAGGTGCCTCTCTCTGTGGAGGGAGGGAGATCCTGGAACTTTCAGAGGTGAAAGTAGTTCAACCAGAAAAGCAAAACAAAATTACTTTGTTACTTACTCTGTTTTCAACTAAATCTACCCAGCAAGAATTCCAACCACCAGTTACTGCAGAGCAGGCCAGGACTAAGACAAACCTGTTCTCTAGCACCCACTCAAGGGCTGGGCATCCACACCCACACACCCACCAAGCTGCCTTTTGAGCCTCATAGCCAGAATGAAAGGTTACCTTGGAGGCCTCGACCTGGTGTGAAGTATTTTGTCTGCTCAAAAGCTCTCATCACAGCTGGCCCCTTCAGGAGGCTGACAATGGAATCGACCTGTTGGGATCAAGGTTCTGTGAGACAGGCAGGTCTGGCAGCACCGGGGAGGAATTCATCAAGAAACAGGGACTCAGAAGAGTCTCTGCACTGTTTCTGGATTGCCTCTCACCTAACAGCTCCAAGGCACCAAGCTAGGGAAGGTCAGACTAGATCTAAGGGCTTATTTGCAACTCTTTAGAGCGAGCCGAAGGAGAGCAAGCAAATCCCTACCAGCCCAGTACACAAACAGATCCCGGCCCAGGAAACAGTGCAAGCAAGGCAGAGAGAGAGACAAGGGTTTGCTAAACACAGCTCAGCTCAAACACGGACAGCAGCCCGAGAGGCAAGGAAAGGCAGCACATACTTGGCCAAAGAGGTGCTCCAAACAGCTGTGCAGCTTGTCCTGCTTGTCGTGGGAGATCCGGACGCTGATGGGCAGCTCATCGCCTGCAAAACATTGCCACGGGGGAGCTGGGCAGGACTGGCAGCGCAGCTCCCGGGAGCCCTGCAGCCTGGGTAGTCTGCGCCGCACACGGCCCCGCGCCGCAGGGCCCTAGGGACTGCCCTCCCCACTCCTCTGACACCTGTCACTCACTCCCAGCTCTCAGAGACAGGAGCATATTCAACACTCCCTGACCACGGTCCTGGACAACCTGCTCCAGGTGCTCCTGCTCAAGCGGGGGACTGGACTGGACGCTCTCACGAGGTCCCTTCAAACCTCGCCCATGCTGTGGCCAGAACACGATGCTGCTGTGCTGGAGAACATCCTCAACACCAGACTAAACAGCCAAGTAGCGTGACCCTGATACAGCAGACCACAAAGTCACTGAGATGCATCCACCAGGAAATGGTGCTGGGGATCTGCAGCCAACTCACAATCTTCATGCTCTAATTAACTGCCCTGGGATTTTAGTCGTTCGCCCCAAATACAGCACCCAGATCCTGTATTTGATGCAAAGCTTTCATCACTCCATCTCCTGAGAGAGCAGCAAGGAGGACTCTCCTTGGTCACTGCCCGCAGTCACTTGCTCTCCCAGACAACAAAGGTGCATCCTGAACCCTTCCAAAGGTGGTGGAAAAGTGAGCTGAAAATTGGTTTTCCTTCTTGCTGTGACAGATAAGTAGCAGCCACTTGGTAATTTGCAATCCAAATTTATTTATGGCCAACCCAGCCTCATTTTTCTGGTGTCAGTGAGACACCTCAATGGCATTTGTCTCTCCTTGATATTTTTTGTAGCTCCTTTAGATGTCCACACATCAGCAGCTCCAACCCTTTGCAGGGTTTTAATTGCACAGATGGAGCACAGTGCCCAAGAGCCCCAGTCTGGAGTTAACCAGGTCAGCCTGGGAGCTGGGAGAAACTGAAGCTGTCAGGGAGTGGGAGCTGGACTGAGCAGCAGAGCTCATCAGCTGCACACTGCCTGCTCTTGGCCAGCACTGACATTCTCAGGTGCTTCTTCAGCTCATTTCTACCTGGAGCTGAAGACACAGGCTCTGGGTCTCCTCTTCTATGAACACTTCTTCATCTCCTTCATCCCTCCCTCTGTATCTTACTCAGCTCTGTGCATCATTTCTGCTTAGAACTGCACGATTCAGAAGGAATCTCAGGTACCCTCCATAATGTCATGGCTCCTTTCCTGTGCCAGCTGAGAATACCTCTCCTGGTACAACCACAAACAGAATTTACCTTAGAGTGGCAGAATCCATGTGGCTGGAAGAGACCCTCAAAGGGCATCTTGTCCAATGCCCCTGCAGTCAGCAGGGACACCTCCAACTAGAGCAGGCTGCCCAGGGTCCCATCAGGTCTGACCTTAAATGTCTCCAGGGATGGGGTTTCCACCACATTCCTGGGCAGCCTGTTCCAGCATTTCACCCCCTAATTGTGAGGAACTTCCTCCTGATGTCCAACCTAAACCTGCTCCACTTTAAAAGATGCCCAAGTCTCGCTGGTGGCTCATATTCAACTGATGTCCTCAGCTCTTTCTTTCCCTAAATCATTCCCAAATGATAAACTCCCAGCTTTGAGTAAATATTTTTCATTAGCAGTCCCTGCGCCTGACCTGCTGCTCCAGGCAGTTCACTGCCATCTCCTCCTCTGAGCAGCTGCATTTATTTACATCAGACTGCAACGGCATAAACAAGAACATGCTCCTGTCTCATCCCACATTCCTCCCTGCAAACACAGCCACATCCTCCTGCCCTGTGCTGGCCCAGCCTGGGACAGCATCCCACCCTCACCTAAAATGCAACCCAAGGCACTGCCAAGGCCAGAGGGCAGGAGTGGTGACAGAGTTCTGTCTAGCCCAGCCTGTCCACATGGATGCTGGAATGTTGGCTCTGCCATAGCAGCTAGGCAGAGGCAGAATCATGTAATCCCAGGTTGTTTTGGGTGGGAAGGGACCTCCTCAAGTCATGCAGTGCAACCCCCCTGCAGTCAGCAGAGACATCCCCAACAAAAGCAGCTTGCTCAGAGTCCCACACAATCTGAGCTGCAGTGATTCCAGGGATGGGGCAGCTCCAACCTCTCTGGGCACTCTGAGCCAGGCTCTTACCAGTTCTTCCACAAATGTCTCCCTTCTCCAGTCTGAAGTTTCAAACCATCTACCCTTGTCCTGTCACAACAGGCCCAGCTCAAGAGGCTGCCCCCAGCTTTCTGATCAGCCCTGATTAGCCACCAGAATGTCACCTGGAGCCTTCTCCAGGTTGGACTATCCCAGTGACACTTCCAAGTACCAAGGAGGATGCCATTCTCCAAACAAACCCAACCCTGCTTTCAGGCAAACTGAAAGAATAAACCTGGCTAAGAGGAGCAGCTGGCAGAGTCCCAGCTGAGCATACCTGAATCCATCTCATCACTGTGGAAGTAGGAGCTGCACTGGCTGCTGCAGACGCTGGTGAAGGAGGCAATGGAGTTCCTGTTGCTGTTGCAATCGCTGGGAGAAAACCACAAAAAAAGCCAGAAATGAAGCCTTTGTCTTTTAGCACAGGCTCTGCAGCACAGCTATGGAAATCATCTCCCTTCTCCCCTTGGCAGTGTAAGAAGGAGCTGCTCTGCACAGCACTTCCACAGCACTGCAGAGCAGCCTGCTGAGCCTCCCGCTGCAGCCCTGGCAGCACTCAGGACCAGATGCCCAAGAGAGATGATCCAGTTTGTCTGCCCTCACCTTGCCATGTCAGCAGGTACCTGCAGAGTGGCAACCCACATCTCACTGCAGGACAACCAACTGCTCCTACAGGAGTGGCAGGGCCTGAAACTGTGGCACCAAATATTCTACCAAGTTGCTCCACATGCCAGAGCTGCTGCAGTCTTCCCAGCACACTGGTTTAGCACTTGCAGACAGGAGTCCACAGTGGGCTCAGGGAAGATCTGCTCCATTCGAGTAGTACCAAAACTCAACTTACAAACTGCTTTTCCCTGCCAGCCAGGAGAGAGTTGAGGATCTCCTCTCTTGGAGCTGCTCATTTGGTAGAGATGTGCAGACATTTACATCAGAGACTTCACTTCTGTGCACACAAACTGTCACCCACATCAGACTAGCAAGGAGATCTGGGGATGAGACTGAGGAGTTCTCCTGCTTTTTCCCCTCAAAACTAACTGGCTCTGTACAGACAACAGATGGAGAACATCCCTACTTCTGCAGCACAAGCACAGCCTCCTCTGTTAAAGACCCCAGGAAGGTAAGCTTGAAGTCAGAGTTATTTAGCCGCATGGAGGCTGCTTAGCTTCGATGCAGGAAAGTGCTTAAGTAGTAACTCCCCAGCAGAAGCAGCCTGAAGAGCCCAAGTGGACAGAAGACAGTGTAGAAGTGCACCTGCAGGACATCTGCATTTGCTGACCTGAGGTTTGGTTTCTGAGCCGGCTGCACCCACTGCCCACCACTGCACCACACAGCTCTGGTTACAGACAGTGCTGCAGCTCCACCTCAGCCCAGCTGCTCCCCGCTGCCTTTCTGGGCTTTTCTGAGCACAGAGGTGGTCTCTGCCTACTTTTGGCACACTGACTGACATGTCCTGGCCAAGGGATGTATTATGGACCTGTAGCCAACGAGGTAAGTGCCTGGAGAGAAGTTTTAAATGAAGCAATATGATCTAGTTACAGTCACATCCTATAAGCGGATGAGAAGACAGCAGCAGCATGTTCTAGCAGAGGGTGAGCAGCCCCAGGGAGCAGGGAGGATTTCTGGCTGGGTATTAAGAATGTTTGCAAACCAACTCTGTTCACTAACTGAAGCCTCCAAAGGGAAGATGAAGGTTATTGTGCAGAGCATGAGGGGAAAAGAAGCCGGGGAAACGAGAAACGGAGCAGGAGGTATTGGCCACAGCACTCTGCAGCTCAGTTGTGTTACTGGGTTCCTGGCACAGAGAAGGAACATGCCAGGGGCTGCCACCAGCCCCTGGCACGGGGGCATTGTGTGATCTGGGGACTGTAAGTGCTGCCTAACGTAGTGATAGAGGCAAAGAAACCAAAACATTCCAATCTCCCACCAACAACTGTTCTAAAGTCACAGGTTTTGTATCATTCAGCACGTGCAGCCCTAGATTGTGTCCTTCCTGAACAGCCAGGAAGGACTGGGAATGCCTGGAATCAGGATGGTTGGACTCAATGTCCTTGGGGGTCTTTTCCAGCCTTAATGACTCTATGGTGGTTGTTTGCACAAAGGGACACTCCTGTCCTAGGTCACACCTGCCCTCTGCACACACAACCCTTGTGCCAGCTGGGGAGCCTACCAGCAGGAGCAGCTCCTGCATGGCCAGTTGGACACACCAGGGACACGCAGGGAGGCCTGCAGGAGCTGCAGCTGGAGCAGCACTTTGTGTGCTCCCCATGGTGCAAGTGAGCTCTGCTTGCATCTCCGTGGCAGTGCCTCCCTGCACTCCTGTTCCTGCTCTGACCTAGGGCTCCTGTCTGCCCTGCTGCAGTCATCAAATATTAGTTTATGAAACACAGCTCAGCAAGCCAGGGCTCTGCTCAGAGAATGATGACCCCACTGAGATGCTTCTTCCTGAGCATGATAATGAACCCTGCTAATGAACAAATAATGAACCCTTATTTCACTTGCAGCTAACATTTTAATTTAGGTTTCATATCCAGCAGTTAACCAACTCTCTCTAAGCAACAGAAGATCATCTTTATAAGCCCTCTGCTTGCTCTAATTACTTCTTCCCTTTCAAAACTCTTTGCATTTTCACCCACAGCAAACGTGCTGCATTATGAATTCTAGAGACGGATGCTGCTGCTGCAACACAGAGTGGAAGGAGGTGAGGAAGGTACATAGAGAAACAGGATTTTCCCTCTGGATCAGCCAGAGTGGTGGCTCTGGCTGCTGGCTTCCCATGGCAAGTGTCTGAGGCTTTGTTGGGAAATACAGTAACAGAAATTCCTTCTGTTTTTCATGAGAGATAATCTAAAGGAAATCTTTGCAGCTCTGGCTCTGATAGCCTTGTAAAGGATCTGGTAACTCGCAGAGGAGTTGGGTTTACACATCTTGAGCCACACTGGAAATGTCAGGGTCATTGTATCCTGATGGCCTTTATTGCCACCTGACAGCCTCCAACCCCCAGGTTTGATTCAGTGACAAATGAAAGTTACCTGTAAGAATCTCTGTTGCTGATGGTGTCATGGCCAGAATCCTCCTGCTCATCCCCAGTCACACTGAAGCAGACTTTCTTCCCATTCCTCTCCCCCTTCTCGTTGTCACTGTCTGCTGGCACCACAGGCTCAGGTGTTTTCCGTTCTGGCTTTGGGGAGTAGGTTATGGAAGAGAGGAGGCTGTGGGGGACAACAACAGCAGAAGACCTTCATGGTGGGCACAAGTGAGCTAACCACAGGGTAACAGTTCTCCTTCAACTGCTGTTCCAGAGTATGTGAAGGGAGTATCTTAATTCAGCTCATGTCCAGATCAAACGAGGGAATGAAGGGACACATCCTGCTGCTCAGAAGGGTAACTGAAACCCTCACAGGTTACTAAACACTTGAGCACTGCTAAGCAATGCCTTGTACGAAGGCAGTGACTCCAGCTGGGGAAGCAGTTCGGCAGGTGTTTGAGCAGTGCAGGTCAAATCCGGTACCACCACACTTGTTCTTAAAGAGGACTCGTGAAAGAAAGCAAGAAATCGAGAAAAGAAGCCCTCGGTGAAAACACTGCTGCAGCAGGCATGCCGGCCCGCACCTTGCGCCACAGCCCGCACACAGCCCAGCCCAGCCCACACACCGCAGCCCGCACACAGCCCAGCCCACGCCACACACCGCAGCCCGCACACAGCCCAGCCCAGCCCAGCGCGCGCCACACACCGCAGCCCGCACACAGCCCAGCCCACACATGAAGGTTTCCATCCCGTGGCTGGATTTAAAGGTAGCTCTTCTCATCCCTTCTTGCCGCACAGCTCTTCCTTCTGAAGAGAGGCAGCTCGTTTGGGAGCAAAGACCCTGTCCTGTTTGGGACCCAAGGGCAGCTCCCAGAATTCCTTCCTCTGCTCTCTCAAGCCTCAGCACACACACCCTGACATGAGGAGGGTCGGGGCTCTGCCCGTTGAAGTAATTCATTAATGCTAATCAAGTTAACTTTCTTCAGCGGCAGCCACGCCAGGACCCAGCTGTCAATTTCTCTGCTCTCTGACAAGAGGTTCTACAGCAAGCAGCCTGCTCCGAGCTGTGGCTGCCAGCCTCCGGCCTTCCCTGTGCCCTGTTACCAGCACACCACACCTGGGCTTTGGGCAGATCTCCGCTGGTAACTTCTTGTGGGTTTTGTTGTTGCAAGAGAATAACCAGGAGCAAGAAACGAGCACAGTGAACTGCAATTGCAGCTCCTGAAAATATCTTCCCCTGAGTGGTTATTTGTCAAGACACAGACAGACTATTATAGCCTCTTCTTTTACGTGCCTGTTTAGTCACTGCTGCCAAGATCTCAGCACAAGACTGATGAAGGTAGCTGGAGCTTTTCCCGAGGGAGCTGACTGCTTTCTCTCAGCAGGCAGGGTCTTCTTGCAAGGAAAAGAGGTTTGCTGAACTCCTCTGGAGAAAAGCTGCAACTCTGGGTAACAGAATTCTGGAGCTGGTAGTCCCTGAGGTCACAAAGTGCTCTTAGACACCCAGTTCAGGCAGTCTAAAACACACAACCCCAAGCCTGGATGCAAACCCAAGCCAACAACCCTGCTCTAGACCTTTGTGAAAGGGTTTTATTGTGGCCTTCCCTGAAACACAGCACCTGCAGGTAAGGTCTGCCCCAGACAGACCCAGCCTGGGGACTGATCAGCAATGCCTGAGGCGTTCAGTGAAGCTATCTTTGCACCTCTGCCCTGTGGTTCCACTCCCAGGGGGTTCCAGCTGACATGGAGGTCTCACCTCAGAACAAGGAGAATTGCACATTGCAGAGAAAAGCTACAAACCAAAGTGGGGGGAAAAACGCACCAGGGATGCTGGGGGGAAGAACGAACTACAGCATTACCTACACTTCAACTCTCTTTCAGTCTTTAATCTTTTTAATTCTCTCTGAAGCCAGCACAGATCCCGCAGCACACAAAAAGGCTGCCCAGATTTATCAATCTCGAACGGCACAGTGACGCCAGCCCAGATGGTGCCATTTACTTACTCATCGATCTGACAGACACAGGATTCCACCTCCCTCAGCGCAGCCTGCAGCTTCAACAGCAGCTTCTGATAGACATCTTGGGTTTCCAAATCCTCTTCTTTCAACAGGTACCTCAGCCCGTGGCCTTCTTGCTGGCCAAGAGACTGGCCCGAAGGGGCAGCCATGGTAGTGATGGTGTGCTGGACATAAACCATGGGATTCAGCTTACCTGGGAAAGAGAGGTGAGCTCAGTACTTCTATGTTTCAACACACTTTAGAAGTTAGCTTGATGCTTCAGTGCAGGTTGCCCAGAGGGGCTGTGAATTCCTCCTCCCTAGAGGCCAGGCTGGATGAGGCCTTGAGCACCCTGGGCTGGTGGGAGGTGTCCCTGCCCATGGCTGCAGGTTGGAGCTGGATGAGTTTCAAGGTCTCTTCCAAGCCAAACTGTTCTACAACCCATGTAATTATTTCATTTTGCATTCTATTTTGCATATCAAAGTCAGGCTATTTAAGGAAAAAGATGTGAAATGAGGATTAGACTTTATGATGTTTAAAAACAAAGCCAAGTACCAAAAAGAGAAGCATTCCATAAAGGTTTGTCTTTAGCTTTGCTATTTGGGACACAAACCTGAACCGGTTGCCTCTAGAGACTGTACCAGAAGGTCTGAAAGCAGCTCTCTGCAGTCCAGCTGACTTACCTTGATCTGAGTTTTTAGCCTCCTTTTCATGGGAAGAATGTTTTCTGCTGTCTAGCTGTACCCCAAAGGCACTACCCAGGGAAGTGGAGGTCTTAGGGTAGGACACCTCCATCACATTGATGTGGCAGTTGGTGGGACAGAAGTCACTGCTGTGCAGGGGGGAGATCTTCGACTTGGCTTGTTTGAAGGTGGGCCAGGCTCTGTTTTTTAGTACCCTTGAAAACTAGGGGTGAGAGAAAAACAAAACTGTGAGTAACAGCTTTGGAAGGGTCAGCTTCTGGCTGACAAAACCTGTCAAGAACCTGACTAGAAAACAAAAGTTGCAATATTTAAAGGTATCCTTGACTTCAGGCTCTTTGGCTTAGGAGTTTCCACCTCTTTCTGCAAGGGAAAGAAACCATTTTTCACTCACAACTGTTTTCAAGTCCATGCCTTGCCACACTTTCTTCAGTTTTTGCCTGAAGCCATAACAAAGGTAGGATGGGAAGCTATTAATTATGGATTTCGTATTCAGGAAGGATGAAGTCCTCCCTAGTGGTGTCCTGGGAGGGGTGTTGCAGCAGGTGGAAGGAGGTGATCCTGCCTCTCTCCTCAGCACTGGTGAGGCTAAACTTGAAGTTCTGTTGGAGTCCAACCTCAGCCATTCAGTGCTTTGAGTGGTTCTGTGAAGCTGCTGAGCAGGAGAGCACAGAAACTTCAAGCACCTTATCTGACAGCCTCTGCTGGTCCTCCACCTCTGCTCTCCCCCACAAATCACCTCAGCAAAACAATGGATGTGGATATTTTTCCCCTCTGTTTCATGGTCTAACTCTCACACAGTGCTCAGCCACATCTCCTTCGCTACAGCACCTGAAATTCCGTGCCCAGCCGAGCAGGCTCTGAGTTGTTAGGGTGAGCTGATGGCAGCCCAGAGTGGTTGAGACCGAACCGGACTAAACTGGGAGCCTGTGCAAGTGCACCTCCTTCAGAACCCCCACAGCCAGCAGACCAAGCTCTCCTGCTGCAAGACAGCCTTGTCAGTCACCAGCAGGACTTTTGCCAAGCTTTCCAAACTGTTGTTAGGGAGACTTTTGCCTGGAAGAGCTGCAATCAGTTCCAAGTCCCTGGTATTTTAATCACAGCATCTCTCCAGTCACAACATTGCCCAGCCCCACCTCAGCTGCGGAGCGCAGCTCACGCATAGGAGGATTTGCAGAGCTCCTTCCCCAGTAAATGTCAGCACAAATCCAACCACTCAGGCTGTGACAAACACTTCAGCTGAACAAAGTTATATCTCTGGAGTGAAAACAGCTTTTTGTGCTGGGGTTTCAGCTCTGTTTACTGGGCTGTCACACAACTCCAGCCTGATGAACATTTGACTGATTAGTTACATTAAACCTTTACATCAGAACGAGATCTGGAAGGTTGCAAGAAACCCAATTATGGACTTGTCCACAGGCTGGGGAATGCACCAATAGTGAAGAGGGGCAGCGAGGACAATGTTCCTGCAAGCAGGACATACTTCACATCTCAATCTCCCACACACCCTGCTCCAGAGAGAGAAAATGCCTGGCCGCGACTTAATCGGGTCATAAGTCAGGCCCAAAATTCTTTTCGTATATGTGTTGAGAAACATCTGGGAGTGATGCTGCTGAGCTGGAGGGCTCTTATGAGCAAAATGTTCTGTTAATAATAATAGCAACTGCAGAAATCCACAGGCTTCCTATTTATAGAATCCAAAGTTTTGCAGTGAAACCAGGAGCCAAGATGGGCTCCTGCGCTCAGCAAAGTCTCCTGTAGCTATGGTTACCTGCACCTTGCCAAGGGAACGACACTTCTATGCCCAGAGCCACTGCCTGGTGAATTGGCACTAGAAGCTGTAGCTGTGAGAGCAGTGATTTCTGAGCAGATGAGCTCGGAGGTGCAGTTTGTATCAGCAATGTCTGCTCCTAGACAGCACAGCACTGCAGAAACCTCCCCGAGGCTCTTCGCACCCAGCAGGACGCAAACTTCCCTCGCTCCCTTGGCTCTCTGCTCATCCTGCTCCGGGGTTCTGGCTGCAGCAGAGGTGTAAACCACCTCGGTGCTACTCACACTCTACAGATACTGTTACCAATGTTACAGACTAACGACTCGGGGCTTTAAGGTGAGCTGGTTTGAGCTCTGATCCCTTTGGGAAGATGGAGGTTTCTAACTCGGGCAGACAGCATTGGGATGTTTGGCACACAGCGCCAGAATCCTGCTGATGTCTCCTGTCACTCAGCTCCTCGGCTTATTCCCTCTCTTGACAGACAGCAGCCTGAGAAGTCTTTGGAAAACCAGGGTTTGGCCTTCACCCTACTGAAGCTGCAGATTTTCCTCCTATTCCTTTGGAAAACAAGAAAAGTTGATCTGTTCCTTCCCAATTTCCAGAGCTGTGAAACTTCTACACTGAACCTCTTCCTCTCTTTACCTCCCAGAACAAACCAGTTTGTGAATGCCACAACTCAGATCCCCTACCAGGTCAGACAGGGCTGAGCCAGTTCGGCTCCAGTTTCAAACCAGTTCAGAACTCCTAAGAATTAGTTTGTATGGGAAACCAAGAAAATAAGTTTGCATTAGCAGCCTGGCAGCTGGTTGATTCTCACTGCCTGAGAGCAACCAGAGGTCTGACTGCCAGTCCTGAACTCATTGCCATCTCATCAATTCCCACCTCGAGCACCTTCTCCTTTTTTCATGCTATCATGTTTTATTAAGCCAGGTTAATCTAACACCTTGCAGAGCTATTAAGAAAACTGCTACAATCCAAAGGGCACAAAGGCTGAAGAGAAGGGTATCAATTTGTTATGTAAAACTAAGATGCACCAGAAGGGAAAACACTTCTGCTGCTATTGCTTCACTGCTGGGGAACATCTGCAAAGTCCCCAGAGCACTGGCTGCAGGCATTTGGAAGAAAGCTGTGCCTCGTGTGGGAAATATGCAGAACTGTGTCTGCAGCTGCACCCGGAAGGCTCTAACAGAGGCACAAGAGAGAGCAGGCTTTGAAAACAGGCAGTGCCATTCCTCAGGCACTCAGGCCTTAGGGCAGCTCAGGTGCCAGCCAGTTCTGCCACTGCAACGGCCACTGTGCAGAGCTCTTCAGGCTATACCACTTGCCTTGGGTGCCCTCAGAGGCAGGTCTCAGTGGGTGGGAGCTGCTGGCCATACCTTTTTGTAGCTGGAGATCCTCCGGCGGATGTGCTCTACCTTCTCACTGCAGATGACACTGAACTTGCTCTGCAGCTCAGTGGGGATCACTTCATTCAAGGAATTCAGGCTGCTGCAACTCTGCACAAAGCATTCATCACTTTTTGCCAGGGCTTCCAGAATCTAGACAATAGAAGTGGGAGCAGTAGGTGATAAGATGGCAAAGCCAAGCCCTCCCTCCTCAGCCCTTAGCACTGGAGCTGAGCAGCCTGACAGTTGCCTTTTACCATTATAGACACTGCTGCCTAACAACACTTGATGAAACTGGGGAAGCAGAGAGGCATCTTTAAATCTATCCTCTGCATAATTTATACCCATAATAAGTTCTTTTATTTGCCTTCTCGTGACATTGATAATGGATTTACTACTAATTTCCTACTAATGTAACCACTACAGCTCCTCTGCAACACATTGGCTACTGCATTGACTCCAACAGCAGACATTATGCAAAGCTGATGAATTAATTCACTGCTTGTAGCAAAACTTTGCTCTGGCAGGGTAAGTGATGCTAACACCCTGGGAAAGCACACAAGAGAAGGGAGTGCTGTGGCCTCCAGAGTGTTCTGCAGAAGTAAACGGGAACTGGGGACCAGAAGATGTACAGCCCAAAGACTGACATCTTGCTGTGATGGAAACTGCACCAGAGAGGAGAGACAAAGGAACAAAACAAGGCACAGAACCCTAGAACAGCTCAGGTTGGAAAGGACCTCAGAGATCTTCTCCAATGCCCCTGCCATGAGCAGGGATGCCTCTCAATTAAACTTGGTTGTCCAGGGCCTCATCCAACCTGACCTTGAACACCTCCAAGGAGGGGACATCCACAACCTCCCTGGGCAACCTGTTCCAGAGTCTCCCCACCCTCACCATCAAGAATTTCTTCACAATCTCCAGTCTCAATCTCCCCTCTTCCAGCTCAAAGCCATTGCCTCCCATCCTCTCATTGCAAGCCCTTGTAAGAAGTCCCTCCCTGGCTCTCCTGTCACCCCTTCAGGTACTCTAAGGTCTCCCCAGTGCCTTCTCTTCTCCAGGCTGAACAATCCCAGGTCTCACAGCTGTTGTTCCATTGCTACCAACCAAAGAGTTAATATACAGAAAATGGCTTCCCACCTTTGCAGTCAAGCTGAAAAACCCCTTGGGTTCGATCATCTTCTCCAGCACGTGGCACTTGATGCCAGCAGTGCTGTCATACTCATAAACCACCCCATACTCCAGGTGCACGTTGTCCACAGTCAGGCTCACGTGGTCCTTCTTCCCATCAATTATTGCCATGGTGTTGAACTTGTCAATTACCTCTAGAAGGAAGGAAATCAGAACAAAGAGAACTCAGGCCGGGAGGGTTGGCCCTAAGTAGGACACAGGTCTGGAAACAGGAGTGCTGTGCCCACTCCATGTGAAACATTCATCCCAACCCCCAGCTGCCAGCGGAATGTTTTGGAAAGCAGAGCCCCAGCAGGCTCTTGGTGCTCAAGTGGTAGCCTGCTGAAGAGGCATGGCCGAGGCACAGACCTCCCTGCGGACGGTGAAGGGCACTCCCTCCCTTTCGTTTACAATCCAGAGACAGAAGACAACAAAAAAGGGAAAACTGGAAACTGCCCCTGGGAAGTGTCAGCACTGAGAAGTGGACCCACAGCACCAGCCTTTGCCCAGAGGACACCGCTGCAGCTGACACCCCTGCAGCTGACACAGTAACTGTCTCTGCTCGGCAGGATGCACAGGAATGCAATTATCTACGTGTTAATTGCCTGGAGAGAGCCCCGAGGAGAGCTGGCTTGGCACCCCTCGGGCAGCAGTGGCTTCCTGAGCCTTCTGCGGGGGAAAAAAACCAAACAGGTAATTCCTAGGATTCTGTGTCCTAGGAGTGAAAATGGATCAGATTTTCCCTAGAGTGTGCAGGGAAGCTTTTTCTCTGATGGGAAATAGAAGCAGAGGGCAGCACGTTAGATGCAGACCTTTGGAATGCAGCCAAAAGCAAAGCCTAGTGTCAGATGCATCTCAGGCTCTGGAGACAAAGCCCTGCCTCTGTCTGCCCTGCTGCTACACCAACGGGATCACAACAGCAGCACGAACCTTCCACTTTGCAGTCAAAGGCATCTCCTCCATCGTCTCCAGAGGGCTTGCTGGAGGTTTTCTGGAGGTCTTCCTGTGCACTCTCAATGCTGTTGTAAACCCACTGGATCGAGTCTTGCTGGAAAACAACCACAAAGACAGCTAAGGGAGAGCTTTGGGAGAGCCGCCGAGAGCAGCTGCTTGCACTGCTCTCCGCTCCGAGTACTGCTTGGATCCCCTGGTTGTTATCAGCTTTCTGCCTTCTGAGCTCCATGTGAAAATAGTGCTTTGAAAATTAGAGAGAATTTTGGCTTTGTTTAAAACCATCTGAAGCATTTGGTCAACTTCTGTTTCATCTCAGAGCAGACTGCAAGGAGACAGAGTGGGGTCTATGACTGTGACACCTGCCACTGCCATGGCTCTGCCAAGGACAGCTCAGGATCTCAAACCAAACTGCAGAGTGGCAGGCAGGGAATCAGGAAAGAAAAAGCAAAGAGATGTGATTTTTTTCCTCTCTGATCTGAGCCAGCTGGTAGTGCCCAGAGCCCCAACATCTTCCTTTACAGAACAGGCGAGCATGACCTTGACACTGGAGTTGAACAACCTCAGCCCTGTACTGAGCACCGACATTGGCCAAACATCTCTGCAAGGGCTGTTTGCAGGCACAGCTGTGGCTAAGCCTTACTTATCATTCTCATCTCCTGTCTGTGCAGGAGGTGTGGGAGAGGGACCTCACTCTTCTTTCTAATTGCATTTTCCTTTTCAATTAACGTGCACTGGTAGAGCTGGAGAAGTTAATTAATGATAGGGGCTCACAGCTTATGGAGAGTTTGCAGGGAGTTGGAAAGATTACAGAATGCAGCTGGCTTGGGGCTTCTTCCTTACGTTTGTGTCTTGCAAGCCTCAGGTTTTCTCCTGAGCTAATGTGAGGAAGGTAACAAGAACAGCATGTGAAGAAGATAACCAAAGCTGCAGGCTTATAGAAAATCAAAAAGGAAACGGTGAGTCCTTGGCTCTATGCTTGTTGCAGGGCTGGGATGCACCGGGGAGGATGCAGCACCTGCACTCTGCTCTCTGGGTGCTGAAGTGTTGCAGGCTCTGGAAGAAGATGAGCTTTGTGCTTTGAGCTCTGCTGCTGCTCGGCAGGCAGGGAGCTGTGAGAAGCCCTCTGCAGCCCGAGGAGAGCACAGCTCACGAGGCTTTCAGTACACAACTGCAGAAACACCTGCGAGAATCCTTCACAAAAATAAATCTACAAGCAGAGATTTCTTGCGAAGCAGAAACTAACCCTGACCCCCAGCAGTGCCTCCAGCAACCCTCCTGGCTGGGGTTCACCTCTCCTGCCCCTCAGCCCGCTGGAGCATCAGGAGGTACAGACCCACTGCTGACTGCGAGCAAAAGGAAAGGCTGCAGGAGCAGCTCTGCCCGGTGGGAGCCAGGGGTACCTGCATGGGCCGCCGGTGCCTCCTGCAGGCCGTCAGGTGGGCGATGACGCTGGCATGGCTCTCCTTGCTGACGTTGATGCCATTCACTTTGATTATGCACTGCCCAGGGTGGAGACCTGCAGCAGCTGCCACTGTTCCTGTTAAAAACCCGACAGAGTTCACACATTTCCTTCCCTGACGGTGTCCTTCACAGCCTACACTCCAAAAGCCTCACTTATTTAACCAGAATCTGCTGTCACCAGGTCTGACATCTGCCCCTGACCACAGGCTGCTTTTGCAGCTGGACTCCAAGCAGATGCAGTTCCCCAGGAGATGATTCACGGGGACCAGGCCAGTTCCAGAACCTTTGAGATCATCAAGTCCAGCAGCTCACCCAGAGCTCACAATCCCACCAGGGCTGCTAAGCCACTGCCCCTGCACCATGTCCCTCAGCACCACATCCATGGGTCCTTTAAACACCTCCAGGGATAGGGACTCCAGCACCTCCCTGGGCAGCCTGTGCCAGAGCCTGGGAGCCCTTGCTGGGAAGAAATTGTTCCTAGCCTCCAACCTGAACCTCCCTGGGCACAACTCGAGGCCCTTTCCTCTTGTCCTGTCATTTGCTGCGTGTGAGAAGAGATCAACCCCCAGCTGGCTTTCTAAAGGATGTTTTGTCAAATAAAGGTTGGTTTGGAATATGAAAATGGGGAGAATTTGTCTTAAAGAAAAGGACAAAAAGGATAAAAAGAGCTTGGAATTCGCTAATTATACCTTAGACCACTTTTACTCTGAATTCTTTTGTGCAGCCCAAGCTTCTTGACTACTTCAGCTGTCTCACATGCAGAATAAAAGCTTCCTGACAACTCCTCATGAAGTATCAGAGCTTACTCGGGGTCCTTGTTAAACATTAAGTCAGACACTCCCAGGGATCTTGCTCTTATTGTCACTGTTTTACCACATCCCTTACAGCAGTGCCTTGCAGCTTGCATCAAAATACCCAGAGACAGTCATGCAGGAGTGCTCAGATTTAATTGTTGTGGGGAGGGAAACAAACTCCCAAACACTCTTTTTGAGCAACATAAAATACATGGCTCAGTGACTTATTTCCACAATGGAATAGCCACACTGGGAAAACCTTCTACCCACGGAATAAGAACATACCTTGAGTCCCCTCTGGTTGGGTGCTATCAGGTTGGATGGCAGCTGCCTTTAAATCTAATACCCAAACCAGCCTTTGGAAATTACATCAATTATTGCAGTCCCACCCAAGAAAGGATTTAAAAAGAAACATGTAAATAGGCCTTATTAAACCTCATCAACACAGCTCCTCAAATACCCAAGGTCCCAATCCAGCAAAGTATTTAAGCATATGCTTCAAACCTGCCAGGTTCAGCAAAGCCCACAAGCAAGCACCTCCATAGTGCTGAGGCTAATTGGAATAAAGTGTGTGCTTAATGAGCAAGGAAAGGCAGCAGAGCTGAGATCCAGCTGCTGAAATAATTATCACATCAGCCCAACTGCCTGCTCTTCAGGACAGACTTTCCCTTGGAAATCTCAGTGCTGGCACCACAGCCTAGAAAGAAGTCATCAAAGCTCTCTTCAAACCTGTCTGCTTCACACATCAGGGCACTTGAAATTCCTCAAAGGGAGGAGGGAGGAAAAAGGACCCAACTGCCCCACAGCAGCTGGAAACTGTCCTAGCTGACTCTGCCTTGGCAACAGCATCAGAGAGCTGTTTATTGACAGTGCACCAGTCAAGAACCACAGATGGGTCTGGGTGGGAAGGGACCTCTCAAGCTCACCCAGTCCAACCCCCTGCAGCCAGCAGGGACATCTGCAACTAGACCAGCTTGCTCAGAGCCACAGACAACCTGACCTGCAATGGAGCATCTCCCACCTCCCTGGGCAACCTGGGCCAGGGTCTCACCCCCACTATGGTAAAAAATGTCTCCCTTCTCTCCAGTCTATATTTCTTTTAGTTTAAACCATCACTCCTAGTCCTGCCGCAGCTAACCCTGCTAAGCAGACACTGAGTTGAGGATGGCAAACATTTGTCAACCACATCACAAACTGGCCAAAACAGCTGTGGAAACATCTGCAGTCACTAAGAACACTCCAGCAGCACCACTGAGTTGTGGCAAGTGCATGTTGCGTGAGCTGCCACAGAGCACTGCAGCTCCGTGTGACTCCCTAACAGATGAGCACTCAGACCGACTGGTTCCCAACACCCACCCGCTGGAGAAGACTACTTGCACCCATCAGCTACTCCTCAGTCTGCAAGGAGCACACAGCTCACCCTCCCTTCCTTATAGTCATGGCACTACAACTTAAACACCCAGGAAAATCTATCCAAAGCCGGCAAAGCATAAGGGCAGAACCCCACAAAATGGTTTTATTTAGTGCTCTCTGTTCCCTTGGGGGGATCCGAGCTGAATCACTGGACCTAATTTTGATATGTCTCAGCTACATGACCTGGATGGTAAAGGTCTACCCCTGGCAGCTCTTCTGGCTTACCTCTCCCAACAGCATGAACAACTGAAGGGCCAAAGCCCCGGATCTGGAATCCAAGCCCATCTGCAGCGTCAGGAATCTTCACTGTCCTGGTGCAAGCAAAGGTTCCGTGAGCACAGCAGAAGGCAGCACTTCGTAACTCGAGAATTGCAGCCGGAATTGCAGTCAATTAGCAGCTCCAGATTCAGCAGTTCCCTGAATCCTGCAGCCCTGACAGCAGCCACTAAGAGCAAGCTGAGGCACCCAAGCCGTAGGAAGGCAGCAGGCAGGGGACTCCCACGTGCTCACCACGACCCAAGCACCACCACAGCGCTGACGTGGGCCTGGGGGCAGTTCTCTGGCACAGCCACACTGCCAGCTTTGGGAAGGATGGAAGTGCCTCAGCCAAGAGGACACAGCCTGGGGACCACGGAGCATGGCAGATGACCTAAGATACTCCTTTTATGCTGCTACAAGGCTGTCAGCTGCTGCTTGGGGGGATTTTGCTGCTGGTTTTGTTTGGGATTTTGTGAGTATCAGCCCAGATAATCATCTCTGGGCCTCTCTTCCCCTCGGGTGCTACTGCATTTCTCAGGACACCTTTAGTCGTTAACAGGAGAAACACATCTCCATTCCATCATCAAACCAGAGCCATTTCCAAGGCTCTGTGCCCTCTCTGCTGCCAGAGGACATCTCCTTATGTGCAAACTGGTTCAAAATTACTCCAGACTCCTGCTTCTTGCTCTCTCCATGCATCTCCAGTGACACCTGCACTGCCGTTGTTAGCAGCCCTGTGCTCACTCACATGCTCACTGAAGTCACTAAGCCTCACTTGCTATTTCTTTCGGGTAACAAAAATTGCACTCCAGTGGGAATGCTGCAAACTGTGCCCAGGGCTGCCTCTGTCAGACACAGATGGGAGCCCCTCACTTGCTCCTGCTGTTTACACACCCAGCACACACTGAAGGTCCCACCGGATCACAGCACCCAGCTTCTGCCCATCCAGCAGCCGATCCTCAGAGGAACTCTTAACAAACACAGAGAGGGAGCAGTGCCCCGAGCCATGCATTCAGGGAAGCTTCATTCCTGCGAGCAGCTCCCGCAGGTATTTGAAGCGGCAGAGCTGATGAGCACTTGGGGTCTGCTTTTGTTGACTGGCAAATGCCACAAAGCTAAACCAAAGCAGATCAGGCACAGCGCAGGTGCAAGGACCTGCCCGCAGCGCCGGGCGAGGCTGCTCTGCTGCTTCAACATCCCCCTCGGGCGCAGCTCGCAAGCATCCCCCCGGGGGCTGAGCACTTACTCCCGCGGCTTGGTGCTGACGAGGACGCGGAGCGGCTGCCTGCTGCTCAGGCAGGCTCTCAGGAAGCAATCCACCTCCCCGAAGGGCCGCAGGAACACCAGGTCACCGTTAATGGCGAAGATCTTCTTGCCGACCTCCAAGCCTGCCATCTGGAACACAGCACCGGCGCTGGGTGCGCTGCCTTCTGCCAGCCCGCACCCGCCCCGGGCACCAGCCCGGCAGGATAGGGGCAGGCAGCCTCAGCTCTTCATGCTTCCCTCCAGGGCACCACTAAGGCTTACACCCCAAAATGCCTCCAGAGCTGGCTGGCTGGACAATAAACACCCCTCCTGAAGGGACCCACACACCCCTCCTGAGGGGATCCAAACATCCCCCCTGAAGGGACTCAAACACCAGGGCTCATTTTAATCAAGATCTTGTGATTAAAGCATTAGTGTCACTTAATGTCTGTCATAATGTAATGAACCCAACAGCTTTCACTGAGCCACTCAGGGCTCTTGTCCTGCTGCTCCTAATTCTCCCACCCATCATTCTCCAAAAGAACTAAAACTTCTTCTCCTAAAGGGAGACCTGATGAATGTTTCAGTAAGTGAACACAGATTCAGGTGCCACCCAAAACAAGATCCTCAAACATTCCAAGGCCTTTGAGCCAAGCTCCAGGCAGGTTTTCAGCTCTGGTCTAAGAAGAAAGGAACCACTAACAGTGGGATGGATGGCAGGAGGACACAGGCTCAGGGCACCACAGGCAGTGGGATGGATGGCAGGAGGACACAGGCTCAGGGCACAGGCTGAGCCTTAGCTTAGATCTCAGCTCTAGGATCATGGCAGAGCTGAGACCCTGGCAGAACCCACCTGCTAGAAATCACCCTGGGCACAGCTCTGGCTGTGTTACAATACCGAATTGTGCAGCTACTTTTCTCTTAACTTTCTATTCCATCATGAGATTTAGAAAGGCTTTAAATCCAGGTCGGATTTGGTTCTCTCATGGAAGAGATTTTGTTTATCCTGACAGGTACAGAGGCTCCCATGCAGCTCGGCAGAGTACGAATGTGCCCAGAGAGCAGCTAAAGCAGTCCTAACAAACACAGAGCTGGGGATTTATTCCTTCAGGTCCTCCAGTTCCAGACTTTACCCAGAGCCTGAGGCATCCTTTATTATGAAATGCATCAAGTGCAGCTCAGACTGGTTTTACACTCACTTCCTATCCTATCAAACATGTCTATTCCCCTCGTGATTGATGCCATCACCGAGCACCACACAGTGTGTAAAGATGAAGTGACAACTTTTGTATCAACATTCGGTGCAACAATTTCCCCCAGCAGAAAATGACTGCCAGAGTAATATTTTAAACACCAAACAAACAAACAAAAAAGCAAGCTAAAAAAAGGGGGGGAAAGAAACAACTCCTAACTGCAGCTTCACAGAATCCCAGATTGGCTCAGATTGTAAGGAACCTCACAGGTCATCTACTCCAACCCCCAGCCATGGCCAGGGACACCTCAACCAGACTCAGCTGCTCAAGGCCTCATCCAACCCAACCCTGAACGCCCCCAGGCAGGAGGCAGCCACAGCCTCCCTGTACAGCCTGTGCCAGACTCTCAGCACCCTCACACTGCAGAATTTCTTCCTCAGCTCCACTCTAACCCTGCTCTGCCTCAGCTTCAAACCATTGCCCCTTGGGCTGTCTGCAGACACCGTCAGGAAAAGTCCCTCTGCAGCCTTCAGGTATTGGAAGGTCTCCTCAGAGTCTTCTCTTCTCCAGGCTGAACCACCCCAGATCCCTCAGCTTGCTTTGAAACTTGTCCTTGTTACCTCCTGCTCCAGACCTTCCTGCTGCACACCACATGCACCATGCACCTGTAACGGAGTGACTGAGAGGGGAAGGTAATTCACAGTAAGTGGTACCTCAGCACTGGATCCTTTCTCCACCACTTTAATAATTGGCACTTTATTTTTGTCTTCTAGCCCAAATCCATAGGTGCCTTCACTGGATTTAATCTGAAAGAGAAAATGGTTGCAGACACTGCTCAGAGAAGAGCTACAGCATCGCCCCATGAACACCCCTCAGTGCTCACTCTGCGGTGTACAACCATGCCCCTCCCCAAAGCCTGCAGCCATCCCTGTTCCACTCACCAGCAAGGACTTGGCTATGACATTCTCCACCACCTTCAGGTCATGCTTCATCAGCCTGTGCTTCATGTTGGACCCTTCCATCTCCTCGTCTGCGTAGAAGCGGAAGAGCAGAGGCTCATCCTTGAACTCGCTCTTCTCCAGCACTGTGTGACGCAAACCGCTCAGCTTTAGCCTTTGTCTTCTCGAGAGTCTTTTGTGAGCCCAACACCACTGCACACAAAGCTCCTGCTACATGGGACCCCTGATTCTCACCACAAACAGCCATTTCCAGCTGCCCCATCACAGACAGGGATCACTGAGCTCAGCTGCACCATCTGGGTTCCACCCAGACGAGCCTGGAATGGGTTTTAGTGAAGATGCAAACACAAGGGGGTCTCTGCAAAGGACTTTAAAACCTGATCTGGAGAAGTTTTGCTCAGCTGCTAGAGATGCTCCCCAGAAAGCTGTGCACCTCTCCTGATGGTGAAGCACCCCAGGGTCAGTATTAGGAAGGGGTTTGGTGAGGATGTGGAACAACTGACAGCAAAGGGTTGCAGTTGGCGTGTTTGGAAGTCAAAGAATGAACACTGCAGAGAGGAACAATTCTCCCTCCTTCTCTGAAGCTGCTGAGGAAATAATTTCTCCCTCTTTTGTTGCAGTAAGTGACCTGCTGCCTCCACCCTTCCCCCAAAATCTTCTCTCTGATGGAGTTCAAGGTGCCCTCATTTCTGGCACTGCACAATCTCTGCTCTCCCTTCTTTGTTTGCTGCTTCCAGGAGGATTTTCTCTTTCTCCCCATTTCACTCCCTGCTTTTGTCTCCACTCACTCTCTGCCAGCCGAGCTTCTTCAGCCTTCACTCACCACCCCAAAACATCCTTTCTTTCCTGCAGGTGGTCTCGGGTTTCCTCCTCTCCTCTGTGCGAGGATGCTTTAACTGCTTCATTTCTTCCCAAGCGGGCAAGGAAGCTGCTCCCCTGCAGTGCTTCTGCAGCTCAGCTGCCCAGCACACAGCACCACACTGCCTGGCACCAACTGGCAGAGGATACAGTTGGGGTTTTTCCCCTTGAAGGTTCTGCCTGGGTCTCTTCAGCAGCACAAGGAGACAGCTCCCTGTGAGTCGTTCCTGTGATAGCTTTGCCAGCTCCCACGTTTCCTCCCAGCTATGCAGAGAGCATTAAGCAGCAGAATGGATTTACTCACCGTGGTGCATAAAGCCATTATCACAGAGAGCCACCCCAAGTATCATTGCTTCCTCCCTCGTCCGGCAGTCCCCCTGGGTAATAAAAGAGCAGATTTGGTTAATGCCTTCTGCAGAGCAGCGAAATGGATTCTGTGCACAATGGTGCAGCCTCTCAGGGCTGGCAATGGATGTGGATTATGTTTATCAAGGTCACTTCTATACACATCTATAGCTACATAGAGAACTAGAGAATGGTTTTGGTTGGAAGAGACCTTCCAGATCATCCAGTCCAATCCTCAGCCCAGCACTGCCAGGGTGCCACTGCACCATGGCCCTCAGCACCACATCTACACAGCTTGGAAACCTCTCCAGGGATGAGGACTCCACCACTGCCCTGGGCAGCCTGGGCCAGGCCTTAACAACCCTTTCCATGAAGAAATTGTTCCTCATGTCCAACCTAAACCTCCCCTGGTGCCACTTGAGGCCATCTCCTCTTGTCCTATCAACTGCATACACCAGAAGTGGATATCCATGTTTATCATAGGATTAGGGAATAGTTTGTGTTGGAAAAGGTCTTTCTATGGCACAGCTCTCTCCAGTTACACACACACACACACCACACACCCCCCCCCCCCAAGTATGGTAGCAGCACTGTGTTCTGCATAACAGAAGCCACAGCATCAACATCTTTAACTGTTGCAGGGCTGCTGAGCGAGTGGCCCGGACAGGCTTTGCTGCTCTGAGTGCACTCACAACAAGGCAGAACCACCGACAGCAATTTGCTCCTGACTCTTCTCCACCCTGTTAGTAAGGCAGAGATTTTCAGAGCCTCTCCATTTCGTGTTAAGCCAGGAACAAGGCTGAATCACAAAGCTGAGTCTCATTAGAGCACTTAAAGTTCAATGGCAACTGAGGCAGATAAGCAGAAGGGGCTGAGCAGCACAGCTCCGACGGCTGATTCCTGCTCCTTTCCTAGTTTAAGAGGATTACAACTTGCACACACTGCTCTTAAAACCCCCACACAAAGTGCCTGCATCTCATTCTGCTCAGCACATCACCACCCCTCAAAGCAGAACTGGAGTGCAGGGCAGCCCAGAGCTGTCTGCTCACCTGGGCAATCAGCCAGTCGATGAGTTTGTTAGCCATGACCACAGACTTGTAGGTCCTCAGGTGGTAATCTTTATCCCTGCCCAAAACAGAGTAGTTGTAGAAATCAGGCAAAAGTCAAAAGAGCCTAAAAGAATAAAAACTTGCATTTGGTTAGTGCAAGTATGGATGGAGTGGTTTGTGATGCTTCAGGAGCTGCCTCTGCAGGGGAAAGGCAAATGAAACCCTTTCATGGAGGCAGCAAGGAGGAGGCTGCCCAGGTCTCACTTGGGTGAGGACAGCCCTGGGGCGCAGAGGCAGCTGCTTTGCTGCAGCTGGGAGCCTCCCAGTGAGGCAACACTGCTGAAGCAGGGCATCAATGTCCACAGCAAGCACAGCAGCATATCTAGCAGGATCTGGAAGGCTCTGAAAAGCTGTGAAGAAGGTCAGACCAGGCAGATTTTGCAGCCACTCAACACTCCAGCAATGGTTTCTGCCTTGCTAGCCCTTCTGTCCTGTTTGATTGCTCCAGAGAGACCAATCTGGACAGGCTGGGTTAGGTTCCTGCACCCAAACACAGTATCTTCACATCATATCCTTCTCCCAAATGCTTCTCTGAGGCCTTCCCAGTTGGACTCACCTGATTACTGGGGTAAAGAGGCTGTGAAGGCGGCAGTACAGCCGCACCCCCTGTGGAAGAGGAAGATGAGGTTAGTGTGCTTCACATCAGGGAGGCAGCAAGGAAGCCTCTAAGCTCTAAATGCACTTAGCAGAAATAGTCTGCTCAGGTTTCTATCTATTCTCAGATGCCAAAAACACACCATTTCCAGATACCACCACTGATCAACAGCTTAGGAGGAAGAACACATTCCCAACCTGGTCACAGACACATGCAGCAGGATTAGCTCTAAGGCAGCATTACATTCCAAAGGGACAGCAGCTTGGGGAGTGCAGAGAAGCTGGATGGCAGAGCAGTGCTCCTCTCTGCCAAGGTTTTCCCAGCCACTGGGAACTGAGAACCACTGCATTCAATTATCTGCAGCAGCACTTTAGTTACAAATGTCAATGATAACCAACAAATAGACTTTAAGTAAATAAATAAAATTCAAAGACTGGAAACATTTTCCATTCAAAACAAAACAAAACCCTCTCTGAGAAGCTTAAGAAGCTCCCATCAGAAAGCTGTATTGACAAACAAATAAATTGTATTGGCATTCCTTAGCAGACTACCAGAGAACAGTTAACCTGCAAGAAGAGTCATGGAGAGTAACTAAAAGCTGTGTCATGTTAGATTCCATCCTCCTCTGCTCTGCCTGGCACTCCAGTGCTGGAGATTCTTCTAGTTAGGCCTTGCATTAAATGCCAGCAGCAGAGTGAGAGGCACAGCAGGGTGATAGCTAAATCCTGGCATTTCCTCCTAAAAGCTCTGAGTTTTAAAGGTTTTGTTTTTCAGTCGTGTTGTGAGCTCAGCAGCAGAGCTGAGCAGCACTCTCTGTGCTCAAACTTCTACCTGACTGCAGCTTTGCTGCCTGCTTAAGGCACTCATAAAAGACAGACTGAAGATAAAATTAACCCAAATTATCTGTCTATAGTTTCAGATCTATTCGAAGGGACCAGAAAGCACAATGGACTGAAACGGCAGCTTCAGAGTCACCCAGAGACACAAAGCACAGGCAGTGCACCCTGACTGAAACCACTGAGTGACAGAAAGGTGCCAAACTGCAGCTTTGTGCTTGAAGTGTGCAACAGGTCCACATCTTCCCTTCCACACAGAGAGCTGCTCTTGGCTCACAGGAACCCAGAGGCAGGCAGGCAGGCAGGCAGGGGTCGGGGATGCTGCTGCCCTAGCATCACATTTTACATCACTGCTCACACAGAGCTCGCATCTCTGCTGCGCTGTCCCCGGGCACAGCACCCCCGGGCTGCATACCTTGGAGATGACATCCTGCATCTCAGCGCGGGGGTAGTAGGTGCCATCGTCGCAGCGGAACCTGTACAGCATCTGCTCGGGCTTGAACTGGTGCTTGTCTGTAACTGCGGGAACACAAACCTACCGCATCAGGCAGCGCTGCGGCACTGGGGGCTCTGCCAGAGCAGGGGCAGCATCCTCCCAACAGCCCTTCGGGGAGCAGGCAGGCAGGGCAGGAAGGGCAATTAGCTCCTCTGCTCTTGCCTCCTTTGTGTCACTGCTGACAACGATCCTCGCCACATTCAGAGAGGCCAGAAGAAACCAAACGGTTTCAAGTCATGGGGCAAGAAGAAGGTCGACAGGCAGCCAGAGAACAGCATCAAGAGAGAGGCACTCAAGTCTGTTCAGCCTTCTCACTGTTGCAAGGCTCAGCAGCAACCTAACAGCTTCTTTGCAGCTGGTCGGATTAGGGCTCCACATCCTCCTCCTGATTCTTGCTGAGGCCACTCTCAGGTGAGGCAGCAAAGATACCAACCCTCCCCCACACATCTGACTGGCCTGGCACTGGGGAGCGAGGGGAGAGGGGATGGAGGGGAGAGGGGATGGAGGGGAGAGGGGATGTCTTCCTCTGCACAGAGCCAGCCAAAAGGCTCCAGGACAAGACACTATGAAGGTGGTGTTAATTCATTTCCCCAAAAGCTCAAGAGAAAGGATCTGAGTGGGAGGCTCTCCAGAATGCCACCAGATGCCAGCAACAAACCTCAGCATGTGTAGAGGTGGTGCTGAGGGACATGGTTCAGCAGTGGGCTGGCAGTGCTGGGTTAATGGTTGGACTTGGTGATCTGAAAGGTCTCTTCCAACCAAAACCATCCTATAGCTCTACCTCCAAGTGTTTTGTCCTGTCCTATAATCCAAAAACCCTCCTGGGAATGGCCCTGTTGAAAGCAGCTGCTTGGGCTGGTGGCCGAGGCCCGCGCTGGCACCTCCCTAGGGTAACTGTCCTGTGTTAGTCACTTTGTGCTTGCAGGTGCCAGCTTGCACTCTGAAACTCCATTTGCATCTCAGCAGCTGAGAAAGGAGGCTACAGTAATGTCTTCATTAATCAAACAGGCCTGCCAGCCTGTCCTGGCTCAGGCAGTTCTGTGCATGCCTTCCCCCTCCAAGTGATGAAACCACCATACCTCATTCTCTTCACAGGATGCACTCAGGCATCAGAACCTTGGTGCCAAGTGCCTGCTGCCTGCATTGCTGCTTGTGCCCCTGCAAGCTCCTCAGCATCCCCACACATCACCTGACATGAAAAGTGGACTTCAAAGTGGCTTCACAGTGCCAGGTGCAAGAGCAGAGCCACTTCTCTGCATGCATTTATTCACTAATGACCATGCCCAGGCCACTGTCCCAACTGCCTTGAGCTGCTGGTTCATGCTAAGGTGATTATGCAGGACAAGCTCCAGGCTCTTTTAGGTATCATTGCTCCTCAAACATCAGACACAGCTGCTAGGTTTTCACACAGAGTGCCTACAGCAAGGGCCTGGATCCCCTTCACTGGATTGGGGCCATTCAGCTAGGGAAAATCTTATCCTCCAGTTCTGTAATGGAAGATTCCTACTGGTGAGAAAAGGGGAAAAAAGAAAAATAAAAAGAGATCTTATGGCAGCTTTCCAGTACCTGAAAGAGTCTGCAAGAAAGATGGGGAGGGACTTTTGACAAGGTCTTGGGATGACAGGACAAGGGGCAATGGCTGGGAGAGGGGAGATTGAGACTGAATAAATTCCTGACAGTGAGGGTGGTGAGACACTGGCACAGGTTGTCCAGGTTGTGGCTGCCCCCTTCCTGGAGGTCTTCAAGGCCAGACTGGATGAGGCCTTGAGCAACCTGGGCTGGTGGGAGGTGTCCCTGTCCATGCCAGGGTGTTGGGACTGGATGAGCTTACAAGAAGAAGAGTTTAAAAAGAAACAGAAGCTACAGGAGAAAAAAAAAAAAAAAAAAAGAAAAACCACCAGGACAGTATTGCCTAAGGCCAAAGCCTTCCTCAGTGCTCCAGGGACCTGCTGGGAGGGAGCAGGATGACAAAGCACCAGCAGAAACAGCTGCACAGGCATGGAACCACCTATTGGTGTCAAAGCTGCCTGGTGTGCAGGCACTCACTGCCTCCAGAGGAACCTTCCAGCTCTAATCAGCAGCAGCCAGTGGCTGACAGAGCAGCTCAGCCTGCAGGCTGCTCCGAGTCCTTTCAATCATTTCTCCCTCTCATCAGGTGATAGGAGCAGAGGAAATGGCCTGGAATTGTGCCAGGGGAGGCTTAGGTTGGAGATGAGCAAAGTTTTCTTTGCTGCAAGAGTGGTTAGGGATTGGCACAGGCTGCCCAGGGAGGTGGCGGAGTCCCCATCCCTGGAGGTGTTCAGGAAACCTGTGTCCATGACACTGGGGACAGGGTTTGGTGGCCAGGGTGGTGCTGGCTGATGATCTCAGAGGGCTTTCCAACCCAAATGATTCTATGATTTGGATGCCAGGGAATGGCAGCAGGTGGATTCCCACAGCAAGTACCAGCCAAGCCAGGCAGCGAGCAGCAGGAACAAGCCCTCTGCAGCATCTGCAGTGCAACAGCCACAGCTTCCTCCTCGCCTGCTCCCCCTGGGAGAACAGATGCTTCATTCAGCTTTATTTTAAGGAATCTGTTTGCACTGAGCCACAGCTGGATGCAGTATTCCAAGGAGCACGTCTCACATTTCTGTGCTCTAACATAATCACCCTTTTATCTCATGAAATTACAGCAAATTCATTTAACCCTGGAGAGAACATCTAAGGCTATGTTTGGGACAGGAATTATGAGAGCAGGGGAAGAATCTTTGGCAACAGAATGATTGCACTGCAAACAATTCAGCGTGTGCAGCAAACACAGGAGCTCCTGACGCCGAGGCAAATCATGCAGGCTGCCAGTGGCTAATTAAAGCCTGCACAGCTCCTGATGAACAACCTTAAAGCTCTTCCTCCCCCTCTGTGCAGGGCTGAAATGCACACAGCTCAGTGCCACTGTGCCTCCTGCTTTCCTCCCAGGGAAGGACACTGAATGTGGTGGCAAAGAAGTGGGCAAGTATGAGACCCCTCAGTGGCTGGAGCAGAGCAGCACTGATGTGCACAGTGAGTGCAGCTCTGCTGGAGCAGCAGCTGACTCCACAGTTGCTCCACCACTTGTGTTTTGCAGTGCCTGAAGCTGTCTCAAGCCAAAACAATCAGTCTCTCCAGCTTGCTTATATGGTCCTGTTGCACTGTGCCTTCTAGAGGGGACAGAGACAAGGAAGAGATCTGGTGAGGGAAAATGCTGCCCATGCAGATGACCTCCAACCTTCTCGCTGGCTCAGAGCCCCAACCATTTCAGTGATGCCTCTCTCCAGAATGAGCTACACACAGGTAGCTGAAAGTTTCAGCATCAAGAAAGCAAAGTTAGTAACCACACAATGCAGGGAAAAGGAGGCCTCAAAATCCCCAAGCTGGAACTGTTCTGTTTAGGTTGCATGCCACCAGCTCCACTTGAAGTACCCAAGGGCTGGGCAGGCAGCTTTGTGTGACAGCCTCTGCCACAGCCCTCAGCTGAACCTGAACCCCTGCACAACCTGGCCCAAACCAGGAGGCTCAAAC
The DNA here is from genome assembly GCA_013399055.1 of Ramphastos sulfuratus. NCBI lineage: Eukaryota > Metazoa > Chordata > Aves > Piciformes > Ramphastidae > Ramphastos > Ramphastos sulfuratus. The sequence goes on along the minus strand of WBNM01032222.1, from coordinate 179,413 downwards.
CTTTCCAAGCAGTCCCCATTCTCTTCCCCCAGAATGTGTTTTTGCTTACAAGAGGATGTTTCTGTAGGTCCTTGTTTGCACTGCTGTGGCCCCCAACGCACAGAGGTGACCTGATTAAAGCAGAGGAGCCTCTCCCAGACCCCACAGCCCCGAGAGGTCCCTGCGAGGATGTGACGCAGGCTCTCTGAGCCACCTTGCATCAGCAAGTCCCTCCTTGGGGCAAACCAAATCAAATCAACTCCCATTACCTGGCAAAGAAGAGAGTTAGAACTCATCACATTTACCATGATGGATGATGCCATTCTCTAGCAAAGCCTGGCCAAGGTGGACACCTTCTTCGGACTTGTGGATCTCTCCAATTTCCAACAGCCAGGACACAAACTCACTGGAAAAAGGCAGACACAAGCACACACTGTAGATGTCAGCCCAGCAGGGCTGCCACAGTCCCCTCTCCCTTCTTGTGCTTCTAACCAACCTAGGAAGTGATTCTCCAGCCTAATGCTCCTCAGAACATCCCCCCCCACCTTTAATCCCCCACTCATTTCAGCACAAATCCTTCTGGCTTCCCTTGAGGTGTTTTTTGGTTTCAGCTGAAAAGTTTGGCCTGCATGGAGTTTACCTTGCACATGGAGAGGACTTCCCCTGTTTTCTGGGCATAGCCATATGGGGCTTACCTGGTGACCCAGGGACCAGCAAAGTGTACTGCAAAAGGCTCCTCTTCGAAGGCAGCAGGGGCAGGCAGCTCTCTGATGGCAGACTCAAATCTGCCATGGCTCCTCACTAGCCTTTACCTGCCTCCACCCACTTCACCGAGGCACAGCTCAGTCACTAATCCTAACCCTGGTCTTGTTCTGGCAGCAGAGGAGTATGTGCCAAGCTCCATTGCCACTCTGGAGCTCAGTGGTGCCTTTACTGCAAGGTGTCTGTGTAAAACAGCCATGGGGCTTCAGAAAAGCACTCAATTATCTTTGGTCAGGCAAAAGAAGTGATCTCTCCTCTGCCTCCTAAACTCTTTTTTTTTTGTCACACAGACACTTTTTGGCTTTCTCTTGCATTCAGTCTTCAGCCATAGGCATAATGTGGCATGGAAAAGAGCCTCTGGCTAACAGGGGCAGGTTTATTTAGTAACTTTGTCCCTGGCACTCAGGCAAGAGAGGCACGGAAAGTTTTAGGGACAGGGATTTTTTTTTTAAGTGATTTTTAAAAGCAAACATTGCTGCTCTAAAGTAGACATTTCAGACACAAACTGCATTGTTTCTTTCAAGAAACTATTTTGTGTGATGCGTTCTGCAGCCTTGTCCCTTTAACAAAGCTACTTGGGACAGCAGCACAGATCCAGCAATTTCAGGCAGATCCATTCACATCTTGGCTAAGCCCTGGGCAGAAACAGGGCCTGCAGGCACTGCAGACTTCCACAGAATCCCAAAGAAGATCAAAAGTGGCTAAAATTCAAGCTCTTAGCTGCACAGAATACCTTCCAAGAAAGCATTTGGGGAAAGTGGTTAATTTCCTCTTCCTGTCTTTGATGAGGTTCCCTTGTTTGCACATCATTTTGTACAGCCTCTCTCCTTGCTCGGAGATCATCACCCACGTGTCCTGCTCCATGCCCAGCTTTAAGCCTGCCAAAAACAGCACAAAGTGATGAGGTGATGCTGCTGCTAGGGGTCAGCTCTCCCCCAGGACACAGAAGCAACTCCAATATTTCAGATACCAAAAAAGCAAGGAACTGGTTTCCCTTCCTTCTCTCACCAAGAAGTCACACCAGGAGGACCTGACCTTCATGAAGCATAATCAAATGATATCCAAGCTCCTCAAGTGAAGTTCAGCTGTTCCTAGATGCCCCCCACCACAGCTGCTGCAGTAATGAATGCTTACAGGGGGATTTTCAGCCCCCAAGCATGACCATGGCAGCAGCCACATCTTCACAAGGAGAGGCAGCTGGCAGTGCTGGTGGATAAGAAGTTGTCCATGGCACAGCAATTTGCCCTGGTGGCCAAGAGGGCCAGTGGGATCCTGGGGTGCTTTAGCTACAAGGATGCTGAGGGGACTGAGCACTGCCTGGTGAGGAGAGGCTGAGGGACCTGGGGCTGCTTAGGCTGGAGAAGAGAAGACTGAGAGGGAATTTAGTCAATGTTTATAACTATCTGAGGGCTGGGGGTCAGGAGGGGGGGCACAGGCTCTGCTCACGGCTCCTGGAATAGGACAAGGAGCAACAGATGGAAGCTGCAGCACAGGAGGTTCCAGCTCAACACAAGGGGGAACTTCTTGACTGGAAGGGTCCCAGAGCCCTGGCACAGGCTGCCCAGAGAGGCTGTGGAGTCTCCTCTGGAGCCTTTCAAGGCCTGTCTGGATGTGTGCCTGTGTGCCCTGAGCTGGATTGCTCTGGCAGGGGGGGCTGGACTGGATGAGCTCTTTGGGACCCTTCCAACCCCTGACATCCTGTGAGCCTGTGAAAGGAAAAGGCTTTGGGATTGCCCTCACTGTGTGGGGGATGAAAATGTCCCTAGCTGAAGGAAGGTTTTGCAGATTTCCAGCTAACAGTAGCTGGGTTTCTGTTACACACCTGTCAGTGGCACAAAGTTAGCTCAGCCTTTCCCCCAAAAGCTTGGGGTTTGTTTGCTTCAGAATTCCTCCAGCAACAGAAGACAACCCAGGAGTTCAGTTCACTGTTTCTTACTGGTTTGTTCTTTCCTGTTCCTCCTCCTGACATCCCCATTCTGCTCTGAGCAGATGAGCCTGTGGCTGGCTCTGTGGTTTCTCACCTACCTTTTCTTCTCTCGCGCTCCTTCAGGATCGCTTCCAGCCACTCCTGCTTCTCCTCTGGGGTTTTTGCCATGCAGACAAACCACTTGTTCTTGGCTGTGTTGTGGATCTTCCAGCCATTAACCACCGTGTGCCCACTGCTGTGGTAGTCAGCTGGGAAGAGACAGAGGTTTTAAAGAGCTTCCACTGAACCAAGCTGACAGAGTTCTGAAGGACTCAGCACTGCACAGAAAGCTCAGGAAATACAGAAGGATAAAGCTGAATTTCAGGTCATCTGTGTCACTTGTGACTTGTAGAATCAAAGAAGTCTTTTGGGTGGAAGAGAGTTTCAAGGTCATGGAGCCCAACCTTTTCCCCAGCACTGCCAGGGCACCACTAACCCATGCCCCTCAGCACCATGTCTCCACAGCTTGGACACCCCTTCCAGGGATAGAGATTCCACCACCTCCCTGGGCAGCCTGGGCCAGGCTTTGACAACCCTTTTTGGGGAAGAAATTGTTCCTCGTGTCCAACCTCAACCTCCCCTGGGGCAATTCCAGGCTCTTTCCTCTTGTCCTGTCCCTTGTTCCTTGGGAGCAGAGCCCAGCCCCGCCTGGCTCCAGCCTTCTCGCAGGGAGCTGCAGAGAGCAATGAGCCTCAGCCCTCAGCCTCCTCTTCTCCAGGCTGCACACCCCCAGCTCCCTCAGCTGCTCTCCAGACCCTTCCCCAGCTTCGCTGCCCTTTTCTGGACCTCCTCCAGCCCTCAATGTCCTTCTTGGAGTGAGGGCCCCAAAACTGAACCTAGGATTGTAGCTGTGGCCTCAGCAGTGCTCATTACAGGGGCACAACCTCTGCCCTGCTCCTGCTGGCCACACCACTGCTGATCCAGGCCAGGCTGCTGGTGCCCTCCTTGGCCACTTGGGCACCCCCTGGCTCATCTTCAGCTGCTGTCAAGCAACAACCTCAGGTTCTTCTCTGTTGGGCAACTTTTATCCAGTCTGCCCCAGGCCTGGAGCACTCATAGGTGGTTGTGAACTTCTCATCTCCAGCAATCGACTCCCTCTTTAAAACACACCAGATAACTGCCCAGCAGGTAGAAGGTGAGGACTGGCCCCCAGAGCAGGCAGAGTCCTGCTGAAAGAACAGACCTGGACACTGGGAGCACTTCTGCTATTCTTTAAGTACTAAATAATCCCTTTCCAAGAGCAGCAGTGTGGGTCTGCCTGTGACATCACCCAGAGCTGCTCTGCTGCCTGCATCCTTACTGTTAGATTTGGAAAAGACAACAGGGAGGAAGAAAGTACAAAGTCTGTGTGGCAGGTAGGCAAATCACCAATGCTTGATGTGTCTTTACCTGAACAAAGGAAGAGCTGCTCTTGTTTGGACTGAAACGTGAGGTTCACTCTGACATCCCAGATGCTGCACTAACCAAAAGCATGAATGTCTTAACGTGGGCACTGCAGGAGGCAGCTGCCAACTGCTGATGCTCCTGCCCTCTTGACTCTGCACATGCAAACCACCCTGCTCTACAGCCCAGACAATTCTGTGCTGATTAGCCTTTCTTTGCTTCTATCATGCTTGATTTGAACATTCCAGCCCATAAATCCTACCAGGAATTAGCTAAAGAGGCTTCTTCTCCCCAGCTAACGCCCCGGAATATCCTTCCCTAGGATTACTTTTGTTTCCTGGGGGAAAACTGTGAGGCATAAATGCCTGATGGGAACAGAGATGTTGCACACAACACAGATTAAAGTCAAAACTAGCAACTACCACACGAAATATTAACAGCACCAAAGGTCATCACCTTCTCACCACAAACTTTCACTAAGAGGCAAGAACGTCCCAAGGCCAGCCCTGAACTGCTGCAGTAACTCCAGAGCTTTTGACTTTGGGAGCACTTTCTCTTAGCTCAGCCCTGGTCTGTGCAATGGGCTGGGGCTTGCTGGAGTCCAGCCCCTAGCTGCAAGGCTTGCTAAGACTGTCAGAGATCTCAGCAGACCTGCTCCCATCCCTTCAGTAACTCTACATCTTAATGAGGTGGAAAGCAGCCAAGCTCTGCATGCTGGGCTGGGCAGTGTCAGAAACCACCAAAAAAAAATGAGGCTGATAGATCATTTCTGCACCAGTGATGGATCATTTCTGCACCAGCAAAGCTTTCCAGTGCTCCCAGAGTGCAAGTCTACAACGGGGAGAAAGGGAAGTCAACATCATCTGTGTACCATTCATCTATGGCTGCATTTATTTACTATATATAACTGGAGAGAGGTGTGCCATAGAAAGGCCTTTTCCAACCCAAACTATTCCATAATCCTGTGATAAACATGGAATCCCCCTTCTGGTTTATATAATTGATAAGAGGAAATGACCTCCAGTTGCCCCATGGGAGGTTCAGGTTGGACATGAGGAAAAATTTCTTCCCCTAAAGGGTTGTTAAGGCTTGGCCCAGGCTGCCCAGGGCAGTGGTGGAGTCCCCATCCCTGCAGAGGTTTCAAAGCTGTGGAGATGTGGTGCTGAGGGACATGGTGCAGTGGTGCCCTGCAGTGTTAAGAATTGGGCTGGGTAATCTGAAAGGTCTCTTCCAACCAAAATCATTCCATAATTCTATTTATCACCTTTTTAGTGACCTAATCTCTCTGCAATATCCTTTGTCCCCTTAGAAACACTCTCTTGAGACGCCTGTCACTCATGCACTGACATCAAGTCAAAAGTCAGAGGGAAGAAAGAATCCTCAGACAGAAGCTCTCAGCTGCCAGATTCCAGGGGTGAGAGGCAGGAGTGCTGCTGAGGAAGGAGCCTATGGCTGGTTTGGTTTAGTGGTGACCTGGCAGTGGTTGTGGTTGGACTTGATATTAAAATCTTTTCCAACCTATGACTAAAGTACTTCTAAGTTCCTCAGACTTTAGGTCCTTAAGAGCACTGATGATCAAAAATTCCGAGGGGAAAACTGCTGCAGAACATCAATTCCCTTCCTCCTCTGGGTCATTTTTGATGCAGTCTCTGGTTGCTGGTCTCAAGTAGAGCTTTTTTCTCTCTTTCATGCCTTGCTTCAAGACATGAGGGGACAGAACTAAGACAGTGTAAGCAGCCATAAATCTGATCTGTCCCCAGGTCCCAAGCTCTTGTCTTCATAGACTAAATAACCTCCAGCCACCGGCTGCTGAGCGCCTCTGCAGAGACACTTTTCTCTCCAAGTGTGGACAGACCAAGCAGAGCCACCAGAGGACGTGGAGCAGCTTGCCGAGGCTCTGCGGGGCGGGCACAGCGAGAGCTCAGCCCTGCCCTGCTGTGCCCCGCAGCAGCGATCGGTGCGGGCACAGCGAGAGCTCAGCCCTGCCCTGCTGTGCCCCGCAGCAGCGATCGGTGCGGGCACAGCGAGAGCTCAGCCCTGCCCTGCTGTGCCCCGCAGCAGCGATCGGTGCGGGCACAGCGAGAGCTCAGCCCTGCCCTGCTGGTGCCCCGCAGCAGCGATCGGTGCGAACACTCCCGGAGCGCCGCACGCTGCCCCCAGGCTACCGTTCAGCCACGGCCTCATTTCATCCCAGCAAAGCTGCTTCTCGCCGAGAGCTTTGCTAATGCCTGCAGGCGCAGCATTAGCATGACAAAGATCCAGGCCGGGAGTCTGTTTTCCTGTTTCCCCGCTTACAAACAGCCGAGACAACATTCCCGCACCTCCGCGCAGAGCTAGCGCCCGCGGGCGCCCTGCAGCCCCAGGCTGCCTCCTGCCAGCCAGCAGAGCATCCCAAAACCCACGGAGAAAAGCTGTGGAAGCATCACCTGCCAAGTCTCTCACGTCTATGAAGAGATCACGAAGGGTACAGGAGGAAGAGTCAAGTGCAGATAGGAAAACAGCACTCGGAGCTTCCACTCTACATCAGGAGTTACAGCAAGGGACAGGAAATAGAAGAGTGAGGAGAATAAAACCAAACCGCCCCAGAGAGCACTTCCAGAGCTCACANAGTGTGAGGTGTCCCTGGGCATGGCAGGTGGGTTGGAACTGGCTGATTCTTGCGGTCCCTTCTAACCCTGACTGGTTCTGTGATTCTATGAATGAGGTCCACACAGACAGATTCCCACCTCTGGGAACGAGGTGAGAGAAAAAGGAGACAGCAGGAGCAGGCTGAGCTATGGTTCAAACGTGGATGACTACAGGGGGTGGGGAATGACATCTGGGTGCAGGGGAGAGCAGCACTGAAACTGAGGCAGTGCAAGGGCACAAGGAAACTAGCAAGTCTGAGGAGAAAGAACATGCTTCTGACTCCAAGGAAGGTAACTAGGGGTGGCTCTAGAATGAATTAAAAAAAAAAAGAGTGGCAGGAAAAGGGCAGGAAGGTGCCACAGTGCAGGGAGAGAACAAAGACACTTCCATAGTTCCATTACCAAGGACACAGTAATTGTTAAGCTCAAAAGTTGAATTCAAGTTTCTTAACCAAAGATTGGTATTTGCAGGATTACTGTAGGAATGCTTTCCTAGTGTAGGTCAGGAAAATGTCAGGCAATCACAGGGGCTGTATCTCTAAAGGTATTTACAAACACAACAATTCCTTTTCCCCGTAAACACTTCTGTTACAATCTCGGCATCTCAGCTGCCTGAGCTTTCATTCCAGAGGTAACTTCTCCATTTGCTCTCACAAATATATCACATACCTGGGGGGACAATCGCTTTAAGAGTGCTGGAATGCTGTGGAGGGAAGTTAAATATATGATCCTTAGCTGAGCAATAAATGTCACCTTACTTTATTGCTCTGCCCGTGTCAGCGTGAAGCAGGCAGCGCGGCGCAGCTGCCGAGGCAGGCAGGCAGCGGGGATGTGGCACAGCAGCAGGCTGGGCTCGGCAGGCAGTGGCTGGAAAGCAGCATCTGGCTTTGTAGGGACAAGGAGCAGCCTCCACACACAGTACTCAGCTGCACCTGAGCCTGCAAGTGAGCAGCACACAGGCACTCACCTGTCCCATCGTCCACATTCTCCACCTCCATCACCTCGGTGTTTATCCTGCCCCGGAAGAGGTAGCGGTGCCCATCGGTAGAGGCTTTGCTGTTCTTCAGCCGCCTGGGGAGAGAAAGAGCAACTCAGCTGCAGCCCTCCCTGTGCTCCTGCACTGCTCCCTTGGCCTTGCCACAGCAACCCAGCTGGGAAAGCCATCGGCTGGATGGGACACAGAGATGCTGCCTCTGGGAAGAGTGAGCTGCAAGCTGCTGGATGACAGAAGAGTTTACCAGGAGCATATCAGTCTGCAAAACCTTTGCTCCAACTCTTTGGTACCTACAACCTACAGAAGTTTGTTGCTGAACTAAGGAATTGCTCCTTGCAATGCAGCAAGCAGCAGCTTTCTGGCTGTCTTCCCTGCTTAGAAAGGCAAGGTTTGAGCCTCTGGAGACTTACTGGGTAGTTTAAGCTGAATATCTGTTTGTTTGCTCTAAAAGTGCAGTCTGCTTACCCTGCCTAGCAGAGAGGGAGCCCAGCACATGCAACCTCAAGTGGAAGACTCATAAAACAGATTCTTTCTCCCCACACTTCAGTGCTAGGACTCTGCATCCCTGTAACATCTTCCCAGTGTCTACACTCAACACTTCTCTGCAGACAGCAGAGCTCTGAAAGTGCTCCCACGCTGCAGTAACCTCCCTGCCGGTGCCCAGGTGCACCTGCAAGATGGCAGGCAGAGGATTAGCTCTGCTGCAAGGCAAAGACCTTCTTTGGGAGAGTATCAGTGAAGCATTTACCTGTGCTTTTTTTTGCAGTAGACCAGAAGGTTGTCAAACAGGAAAAATATCCTCTCCTGGATGTTGCCTGCTGAGATCTTCAGCAGCAGCCCACTCCGCAGCATTTCCGTGCACGTGTCTGTGATGTTGGAGCCCTAAAGCAATTGGGAAGAGATCACTTTGTGAGAACTGGAGGACTCTGCACCAACAGAGGACTGGAGAAGCTCCCTGCACACACAACCACAACAGCAACACCAGTAATGAGCTCAGGAGAATTTGTTACTCTGCAATTAAAACGTAATTCCCAACGATGCTTGACACCAGCTTTGCACTCCCTGAACATTCCCTGGGTTGGATGAGGCTTTGGGCAGCCCAGCCTTGTTGGGAGGCATCACTGCCCACGGCAGAGATCATCTACTCCAACCTCCTGCCATGGCCTTCTCTGCTATAGACTGCTGGATGGTGGAAGCACCACGCCAGAGATGCTGTTTCCCTTGGAGGGCTCCTGTCCAGATCCTAAGCAGCTTTAACTTCACCTGAGGGATACCTTTGGACAGGCTCACAGCCCACAGCAGGGTGACTGTCAGTGAGCTTTGTTGTGGCTGGCTGTCTGCTGAGGTCTGAGGGAAGATGCTAAGAGGATGAGAAGGCAGAGCTGGCTGTGTGACAGCACAGGGACAGCGAGGGGCAGGAATCACAGATCTTGGCTTGGTCTTCAGGATTTGTACAAGGGGAAACGGCTACAAATCCTGGGATTAAAAACACAAACCTCACTAAAATCCAGCTTGGTGATCTGGGGGCAGAAAAGGGAGCAGAACACCCTGGGCTGCTGGCCTGTGACTCAGACTGGGTTTGGTTTCCAGCTTACAACAACCCCAACAATTGTGTTTGCTCTCCTCTCCCTGAAGCATCCACACAGACTGCACTGACAGAGCCCTCTCCAGCTGGGGCAGCCACCTACACAAGCTCTGAGAGCAGGAGCCACTGGAGAGTGGAGTGAGAAAGCCCTTGTGCTGCACATCTTCCTTGAAACAGATGTTCCTTTTTTTCCATGAATCTGTATTTTTATCACAATAAACACAAGCTCCATTTTGTGACACTGATGCAGAGGAATTCAAGCCATGCTTTGATCAGATTCTAAAAATAGCTCTTCTTCTTTCCCCCTTTCCTTCCAGTTGGGGCCAAGCAATGTGCTAAGCATTTCCTTCTGGAAGGAAACCTCCAACAAGTTTGCCTCTTTATTTTTAGGCGATACAGAACCCCAGATGTTGATTTAATTAAATCCACTCTTATAGGTTGCATGCAGAAGAGGTTGAGGGGTTTTTTTGTTTGTTTTTGGGGTTGGGGTTTGGGGTTTGGGTTTTTTTTTGAGTTGTTGGGAATCATTCAAGACCCTGTTAGCTCTCACACAGGCTCTGGAATTCTCACCATTCCAAGGGCTAACCACAGCTGAGGTTTGCAAGGGAAGCAGGTAACAAGCTTGGGCAGTTTGGCCAGGTTGGGCACCCTGTGGCTGCCACATGACAGCATCAAACCCACGCAGCTGAACTCCAGTAACCACCACCTTGCTCCACTGCAAACTTGCTGTTCTGGGACCAGAGCAACGTTTCAGAGTTCAAGCTACAGTGAAATCCTAAAATTAAATCAAAGAACCAGAGAATCCTTTTAGTTGGAAGAGACCTTTGATATCATTGGGGTAGGGAACAACGGCAAAGCCCCAGGGCTGGCAGGAAATTGTTAATGTTATGGTTCAGAAGAGATTCTGAGCAGAGAGAGGCAGCAATGGGCCGGATGCTTCCCCCCATATCGTTCCCTTTGTTCCTTAATAATCGTTCCCCCCAGGGAAAAGGTAAGGGGTGATGGAGACAAGTTACTGCTGGGGAGATTCCCATTGGACTCCAGCTGAGAATGTTTTCCATGAGCACAGTCAGACACTGGAATCCCCTCCGAAGGGAAGCAGTTGGCAGACTCAGCTTGGCAGGGTGCTGGGCCAGCTCCTTTCAACTCCACCATCACCCAGCAAGGTTGGAGCAGATGAGCCTTGGGGTCCCTTCCAGCACCCTGGGATTTCTAACAGCAAACATATTTCCTGCTGTCCATCTCACAAGGATGCAGAAGGAACTCTGTGCAGGGCAGTGGCTCCTCGTCAGGGTTAGAGCTTTAGGAATCAGTTCTTTACCATCTCATCTGACTAACAACACACTGAGCTAATAACTGCAGTGCTACACTCCAGTGCCTTCATTAAGATGGCTTTGATAACTGTCTCCAAGACTCAGGCATTGAAAGCAAGCAGAAGAATTTTAATCACCAGAGTGCAGTAGAAAACTTAATTGAAAAGTTGAGAGTAACAGGAATGAAGTGAGGGATGGGCACTAAGGATTATTAGCATGAACATCCTCAGCAAAGTGAGCACTTCATCGTTATTGCTCCGTGGGGAAAATGACAACTCCTTACTGAAGCCTTTCAAACCCTTCCACGTGCTGGAGGAGGACAAAGAGTCCTGATTGAAGTCTTCACTTGATCTACATTGAGAAGGACCCAAACCTTCCCACGCTGCTCCCAAACAGCAAACCAGAGCTGCCCAAGTCCACGGATCAGGAGATTCCACGTGGGGCAGCCAGGAAATAATCCTGCAGTGTCATGGGCAGTGAGGGCCTGCTCTTTGTTCAGGGCACGGTTGTGCTCCTGTCAGACAGGAGCTTGTTCTGCTGAACCCTTCTGGGACACAAGGGGAGGGTGAAACCACTGCTGCAGAAGCAGAGCATGTCCTGAGGCATGGCAGGGTCAGGAGACAGCAGCTGTGGTGAGCAGGAGATGAAGGGAGGCCACAGAGCTGTGTGGAAACTCTCTTGTTTCTGCTGCCTTACCTCTCACTGTGAGTACCTGCAGAGCAGCTCTGGTAGTCAGCATTCTAATTGCAGCTCTCAGACTTCATGGGGAACTCAGTTACGGTCAGGGAGATGCATCTCAAAGCTTTCTCCACTCAATGTCTCAAACCCTTTCCCTTCTCTCCACTGTACAAAGGTCACCTCCCACCCAGACCTGAAGGCTTAGGTCTCAGCCTATCAGACTAAGGTGCAAAAAAGAGATTTTTCTTGCTTCCAGCCAGCCTTCCACTGAGCTCAGTGGGCTAAAGCCTCTCCCTCCAGTTCCCCAGCAGCTCTCTTAGAAAGAGAAGCAGCACAGTGGCACAAAGTATTCAAAAGAGCCAAGAGCTATTTCCGTGAGATGTGTCTGAGCCCCCCTGTGTGTTGTACTCAAACCTGGCTTCTGGCAGAAGTGTCGCCCCTGCCTGCTTTGCTTCCTCTGCCGGCACTTGTGTTTCCCTCCCACCTCTGTGTGGGCAGCTCAGACAGCTTTCAATACAAACACCTCAGGCGGTTTGGAGATCCACTTGTACCTACCTCCATCCTTCCGGGTAAACTAATCACAGTGCTCAGCGCAATACAAAAGGCAGATGCCGGTGCTGCGGCTGGGAGCTGCTGTTACCCAGCAGCTGCTCTCTAACTCGCTCAGATCTCTGCTTGCTTCACAAACTGAAGGGTTTCAGCACAGCCCTTTGCAATCCAGAGAAAACCTCCAACAACTCTTACACAGCTTCTGCTGAACACTTGGATGCCAGCTCAGCTCAGCCCAGCCAACAGTGAGAGACTTAGGACAGGGTGACTGAAACTTCTGAGCTCAGTGCTTAATAAAGGGACCCTACAGGAAGGGTGCAGAGAGACTTTTCCTCAGGGTGTCTGGAGACAGGACAAGGGGGAATGGTTTGAAGCTGAGGCAGAGGAGGGTTAGACTGGAGCTGAGGAAGAAGTTCTTCAGCACCAGGGTGGTAGATTCCAAATAAAAGCTGTAGTTTCACAGGACTGAGCAGCTGGTAGTACCTCAGGCTCACTTGGAGTACTGTGTCTGGCTATGAGATCCCCAGCACAAAAGGGACACGGACCTGATGGAGCAGGTCCAGAGGAGGCCACAAGGTTAACCAGAGGCTGGAGCACCTCTGCTACAAAGACAGGCTGGGAGGGTTGGGACTGTGCAGCCTGGAGAAGAGAAGGCTCCAGGGAGACCTTAAGAGCTGCATTAAAATATCTGAAGAGGACCTCCAGGCAGGCTGGGGAGGGACTGTTCAGAAGGGGCTGTGGGAACAGGACGAGAGGCAATGGTTTGAAGCTGGAGCAGGGCAGAGTTAAGTTGGGCATCAGGAGGAAGTTCTGCACAGTGAGGGTGGGGAGAGACCGGCACAGGCTGCCCAGGGCTGTGCTTGAGGCCCCATTCCTGGAGACATTCAAGATCAGACTGATGTGTCCCTGGGCAGCCTGCTCCAGCTGGAGGTGTCCCTGCTGCCTGGAGGGGTTGGACAAGATGAGCTTGGAGGGTCCCTTCCAGCCCAGTGCAGCCTGTGACCCACACAGCAGTCAATGCATGTGTGCTACCCCTTCCCCAGTTACAGATCCCACCACAGTACCTCCCACCCCTCCACGTGGGACTGCCACTCTTCCAGGAACTCCAGTTTCTCCATCTGCCTCTTGGCCTCGTTGATGTTGGAGCAGACAGCCTTCATGGCCTGCAGGGCTTCCAGCAGCGCTGCGTAGTCGCTGTGCTTCCGCGGGGTCCGCTTCAGCAGCTCCTGGGCAGCATTTGCATGCAAAAGAAAAGGAGAAACCTGTTTGTGACCTCTGGGTGCACACTGCAGGAGCTTTACACTGACGAGGACACCGCAGCCAGGAGCAGCCAGACCCTCTTTAGCTCCACGGCACAATGGGAAAGCCTCCAGCGTGGTGCCAGAGCAGTGCCCCCACAGCGAGAGACACCAATTACTGGCAATGAATTCACCACTGCTTAGGAAATAATCTGCATTTTGGTGACTCTCTCCCTCTCCCAGCACTGCTTCTTCAGATTGAGCTTTGGGGTTTTTTGGGTTTATTATTAATTCATTAGTCACTTTCCCTTTCTGTCTGCAGATCCTTCATTGACAAAACAGAACATAAAAAGACTGTTAAAATAACAAGGCAAGGGAACCATAATCCCACAGCTAGCTGGGATGACTCAAACCTCACTGCAATTACTACACTGCTGAAGCTGTTTTAAGTCCCTTGATCCCAAACCTGTTTGTTTTCAGGTCTCTCTGTCAGGGCAATGCCCTGCACATGCCTCAGAAACTGAACTCACACAGGCCTGTGTCCAGACTTAGGTTTCAAGGAGCTCCTAGAGCAGAATCTGCTTGGGCTTTTCCCTCACAGTTTGAAACAATAAACAACATTAGACCTTAATCTGTTGCACAACAAATTGGTTTCAATATTTACTTTCCTGCTGATTGCATTATTTTATTTCCTACCATGGAAGCATTCAGTAACTCAGTTTTCATCAAGTTCTAAGCCCTAACAGACAGAATAAATACCAGTTCAGAGTAAATGTGAATGTGCGCAGAACCATCTACAGTATCTCACTGCTACTCTACAGCTTGTCTTAAAAATCATTTTCATCACTTTTCATTTCCAGTTGGCTGATGGTAAATTAGAAGCAGGCCACAAACAAGTTCTGCTATCCCAGGAGTCTGAAGAAAGAAAGAGCTGAAAACAGTCTCACTAAGCCCCCTGAAATGCCTCACTTCTGTGCAGCGAGGGAGATGCGGAAGACACTTAGTATCTGGAAGAATTTTGGGTGCTAAGAAGAATTTCTTTGGATATTAAGAACAATTTCTTTGCTGCAAGAGTGGTCAGGCATTGGCACAGGCTGCCCAGGGAGGTGGTGGAGTCCCCATCCCTGGAGGTGTTCCAAAAAGAACACTTTGGCACACGGTCTAAGGGTCGTGGGGGTGGTGAGTGGAAGGTTGGATTCGGTGATCTTGGAGGGCTTTTCCAACCTTGATTCTCACCCAGCCAAACTCCTCTAAACTCTGCAGTCAGAGGACTTGGCAGTAGCTCTAACGAGAGCAAGCCTGGGTCTGGGACCTAACAGAGATTCCTCACTCTGCACAGGCTGCTCCTGCCGCTCAAAAAAGGCTCAGCAGCCAGCTGGGCAGAGAGAGCAGCAGGTCCTGGAGACAGCTCTTGCGAGTACCTTCAGCAGCAGGGGGTATTTGCATATCCTCTGGATGGGCGTCACCAGGTAGCCCTCCAAGGGCACGTCGGTGTTCTTGCGTCCCCCGAGCAGCATGCAGTTCTGCAGAGGGAACAGTGCCACAGTGACTGAAAGCCACAGGGAATCACCAGCGGCCAAGCCGAGGTGCCGGCAGCACTGCCAACGCTACCAGCAGGCGCTGCAGACACCCACGGCACCAGGAGGTCTGCAAGGCTGGACCGCAGGCAGCCGCAGAGAGCTCACAACACTCAAGCATCTCCCTCAGCTCCCCTCTAGATACCTGCTGGTATCTTCTCCACCCAGCCTGACTGAGAGAGCTTCTTTGGAAATTTCAGAACTACAGACAGTAAATAGCAAGCTGGAAACCTGCTTCACACCAACACAAACAGGGACAGACACAGCCCGGGTGACCACTGCAGGTGCCACTGCTCTCACAGGATGTGTTCACCTCATTCAGTGGACTGGAAGGGTTCTACACAGTGGTCCCAGGGCAGTGCTGTCTTTGCATGGCTCTGGGTCAGACATGTAGCAGTTAATAAATGTTCCCAGTCATCACTTAAGGAATATTTAAGTCTTCACCACAGAGCCAACTATGGAAGCAGAGAAGACAGAAAACACTGGGTGGGAGCACCCAGGAAAATGCAGCTAAGAGGGAGGAAAAAAAAATAGTAAGGAAATTTGTGGCTAATGAAGTATGAAGGGAGATGTCAGCAAATCCTTGGAATTGCTGGAATTGCAGTGCAAGAACAGAGAGACCCAGAGTCAGGACAATTGGTTTATGGAGAACTCAGAAGGAACTGTGAGGCAATGCTGTGAGCTCATCTCCAGCTTCCAAGAGCAGGATGCCTGACCCGAGAACACCAAACAACAGCAGCTGAATGCAGCCAGATGTTGACACAGGCCACAAGGCTGGATGCAGACAGTGCTGATGGAACAGAGGCCCCAGCACTGGGAGGTCTGCCCAGGCAGCAGACAACTCACAGCACAGGTACCCAGAGCCAGCGCTGCCACGGGCATCTCACACCCACCCTCCCGGCTCCGCTCCGTGCCAGGGCCAACCAGCTTCTGCCTCATCCTAAAGGACCTCACTCAACCTGCCAAGGAAAAAGCTTTTCTGCTAGAGACCAAGCAAGACAGCAGCAAGGCAGGTTTATGTGGTGACAGTCTCTGTCCTCAGAGGTCTGGTTTCACCTCCTGGTTATTCACATCTCTAATGACCTGAGCTGCTCTGGCTGCCTCCAAGGCAGCTCCCTCCTGCGACAAGGGAAGCTCCACACTGCTCATTAACTTGGCTAGAGGTAGATGCAGCTGGGAAGGGACACAGATCCAGCATCTCCCAAAGATTTCATGAGCTGCAACAGAACTTCACCAAGAACTCTGTCAGCAGCAGCAGTGACAGCCTACTGCACGCTAAGGAGTTGATAAAGTGAAGCACAACTCCTGCCACGCCAGCACCATCATCATCATCGCTCCTTTCACACAGCCTTGCTGCTGCTGTCCTCTGCTCTCCAGTCCCCAAATGCAGTAACTGGACCTGGCCACTCCAAAAACTGCCATCATATCCATGGGCACCTTCTCAAGGATTTCAGTTCTGTAGGGGGTCTAAGCTCAGACAGAGCAGGTCCCATGGGTCAAAGCTGACTCTGTCGTCACACAAAAGCATTCCACATGGAATCCTCTCAACAACTCCTGCCAGGTATTAGGGAACTCCACACTCACATGGAGCCTGGGAGATCATGAGGACTCTGATAGTTCACACTGCAAAACTCCTCTTCACTTGGCTTGCAAAGTGAGAGTCCAGCTGTGGGGCTGTTTCTTCTGACCTCAGATGCAGTCAGTGTCTGAGACCAGGTTGGCTGCTCTGTGACCCAGATCAACACATTTTCTGTCTGGCACAGCTGTGGCTACAGTGCCAGAGCCTGGATCTTCATCTCAGAAGTTCTGATGAGTCTCCCAGCTCCATTTCATAGTTTCATTCCCTGCCCCTCCCCAAGTATCCTATCCCATTCTCCTCCCCTCCACAGAGCAGGCTGGATCCCCCCTCCAGTGCCTTGGCCAGCGCAGTGCAGCACACTGCCCAGGGCTGCCTGGCACACAGAGCCCAGCACAGCAATGAGACCAGGACCTGCAGCCCCAGCTGAACCTGCCTGCTCTGTGGTGCAGGTGACAGCTCTAACAACTCACTGTCCAGCCCAGCCTGAGCCAAAGCAGCAGCTCAAAGCTTATTTACCAGGAGGAAGGTCCTCACTGTTCTGATTTTGTTCAGGTCAAGCAGAACTTTCTGTGCCTTCTCGTGGTTGCTGCAGTACTCATCATAGATGCGGAATTTCTCCTTCTGCAGAGACAAAGACAGACATTGTTCTTCACTCTAATTAGCAAAACGTGCAAGGAGCACTGTGCAAAGCTGAGCAGCTAATATAGGCTTTGTTTTGGAAGCCCAGCTCCTCCTCCCCACGTATTATTTGAGGTTCAGCCTCACATTAGAATGATGGACAGTCTGGAAGTGTCACTTGGGAGCCTCACTGATGGACTCAGAGAATACCAGGCTGGAAGGGACCTCAAGGACCACCTGGTCCAAACTTTTTTGGCAGAAGCCTGGTCTAGACAAGATGTCCCAGCACACTGTCCAGCTGAATCTTAAAGCATCCAATGCTGGGACTCCACCGCTCCCCTGGGGAGATCACTCCAATGCCTGATTGTTCTCCAGGGGAAAAAATTTCCTTCTGTCCAGCTGGAATCTCCCCAGGAGATTGTTCCCATTATCCCTTCCTTTTCCATTTGACTCCTTGTACAAAGAGAGTCTCTATCTCCTTTGTAGCAGTCCTTTAGATACTGCAGCATGGCAAGAAGGTCTCCCCTGAGCCTTTTTCCTGCAGGCTGAGCAAACCCTGTTCTCACATGGCAGAGCCCCAGTCCCTGGATCATCTTTACCATGTCTTGTGATCCTTAGACCTCCAGATCACGCAGCAGCACTGGTCTCACCCATGCTGCAGGGCTCACTTGCTCAGCCTGGGCTAATTTGGTGACTATGAAAGTGATGAGATCACAAAAGTTCACCCATTTGATATGTTCTTCATTCCCCTCCTCTCTGTTCTGGACATAACAGCAACCAAGAGCTGACCTCAAAGCACTATGCAATCAACCTGATGCCTGTGCACACTCAATCATCAGGACAGCAGCTAAGGAAGGAGAAGAGGCTGTGCTCCAGCAGCATACATAGCGAAGGAAGCAGGTCCCCACTTCGTGCTGCGCGCTGGGCTCTGGCTGCAAGCTCTCCTCCACCAGCGACAGGAAGTTTCTGTGCACTGCAAGAATGTCTTCGATGTTTGAAAACAGCATCTGCAAGGGAAGGAAAGGCATCAGTGGAGCAGCAGCTACAGCAGAGGAGAGAAGTGCCATTAGCAGACAAACCTTCACTGTCTCCTCCGTGACGTTCTTGTCCACCCTGGCTGCCGCACACTGCATCATGCGCTGCAGGAAAGCCTGCGTGGAACAGGACACAGAAGGGGAAAGTTATTGCAGGAGGATCTGAACAGCTTTGGGCATCTCACACTCTAAATGTGCTTCCCAACTTCCCTATGCTTTGGCTATAGACATCCAAGCATTGCTCAGAATTCAAACCAAGTGAGCTGCTTGTGGCTGCTGGGTGCTCTCACACCCTTAGAGTAGCCAGAGGCACCTGGATGCTGGGAATGTTCTGCTCTTCTCACCATGTTCCACATGGTCCTAGAGAGAACACAGACCTGTGCTTGGGCAGAAAGCTGCTCTGGACTATCAGTGCCCAGCCAAAAGTCATGGGCAACCCAGCTCACAGACACCAAGGCAGTGTCCTGCCCAGCAGCCTGAGGTTTTGTGGCCTGGACTTAATGCACATCAGACTCCAGGTCCCAGCAGAACACCAGGCTGGGCTTGTTGAAGCACTCCTGCTTGATTTTGTCAACAAAACACCTGATTTCCATAGATAAGACTGAAGCAGCAGCAGGTGTGGCAAGCCCTGTGTGCTTGCCCTCCTCTTCCCACTAACCTGCGCCAGGAGCTGCTCAGGCTGGCTTCTGAGACTGAACAAAGACTCCTCCTCTCCCCTCTCCAGCAACCCAGCTGAGGCACCACCTGTTTCTCCCATCCTGCCTGCAGGACTGGATGAATCACAAGCAGCAGAGAGAGCACCAGCCAAGGTCAGAGATCCTCCCTCCCCACACCCACATCTGCAACACTTTCCTACTGCTCATTTCCTTTCACAAGTGACCAAATGATTCCCCTCTCCTTCCACCCAACCCAGAGGGGCATCCATCTGCCTGAAGGAGCATCCCTGGCTTCTGGAAGTAACCATGAGCTCAGAAGCAAACACACACAAATGACTGAACACAAATCTCCATCACCTCTTCATGTGTGCTGCCACACTCTGGGACCACCTCAACCCTTTCTCTCCCACATGTAGTTTTTCTCTTTCAGCAGAAGCTCTTCTCTGTCATTTCAGGAAATTTCTTCCAAGAGCAGAAAACCTTTCCCCACCCTGCCCTGTATCACATTTCTGCACCTCCCCTGTCACTCACAGCATTTCTCAGCTCCCCACTGCACATCTTGTCCATCTTTCAGGCCCTTTGAGGCTTCTCAGTTTCCTCCTTTGACGAAGGATGTTCTTAAACTGCTCTCTCCACCTCTGAGGCCACCTGAGCTGTGACTGTGCTTTCACTTCTGATCCCTTCCTTCCAGCAACACAGCAGATGACAGGCAGAGATTTAGAGCCCAAGCCCAGCTGCCCCCAGCCAGGCAGGAAGTGCAAGCTCCCCACCCTCTTTCTTGTACCCAAACCATCCTCAGAAAGATTTAGTACGACCCTTTCCTGGCCTGGACAGAAGAGATCTGTTCCCTTTTCTTCCCAGATGTCAAGACCCTGTCACTCACAGCTAACATCTTTATTCTGGAAAGAGCCCCCTGAGGAGCAGCTCTGCTCCTGCTGCTCAGGACAGCTTTGGTTGGACACTGGTGGAGCTCTGCTTGCAGGTAAGATCATGCCCAAGAGAATCACCAAAGCCCAGGCTGGATGTCAGCCTGCTCACACATCCCTCTGCCACCCACAGCCACGTGCAGAAAGCTGCTACAAGACTATCTCATTTTCTCTTGGTTAAAATCTGGCAGCACAGAGGTGTCAAAGCTCAGCACCCTCTGAGGGAGGCAGAGGCTCTCCGACGCCTTTGGCAAGAGCTTCACACAGCATGGCCTGCTGCTCCCTGGGGCTTTATCCCATGGAAACTGCCAACAGGTTAGATTCCAGTCTCAGCATCACCAACAGAGAGGGTTTGGAAGGGTGAGGGGAAAAGAGAGATCCACCTGTCCCATGGGAATTTCTGAACAGGCTGCTGGGCTTGCAGCAGTAAAGCCAACCAAGAGGCACCCAGATCAGTGAACAAAACACTTCCAGCAGGCTGCTGAAGAGCAAGAGACTGTTCAGAAGGGCTTGTAGAGACAGGAGGAGGGGCAACAGTTTGCAGCTGGAGCAGGGCAGAGTTAGGTTGGACACCAGGAGGAAGCTCTGCACAGTGAGGGTGGGGAGAGACTGGCACAGGCTGCCCAGAGCTGTGCTTGAGGCCCCATCCCTGGAGACATTCAAGCTCAGACTTGCTGCGGCCCTGAGCAGCCTGCTCTGGTTGGAGGTGTCCCTGCTGAGTGCAGGGGTGGGACAAGATGAGCTTTGAGGGTCCCTTCCAACCCAATGCATTCTCTGATTAATCATTATTGTTATTTTGAAGATCTGCTGATGAAGGACAAACCTCTGCAGGTACAGAAGTGTTCACATGTCTGTGCAACTCCTCTGCTCCTGCTGGTGTGTGCTGCACAGTAAGATCCCACTGACCACACAGCTGACCTTGCATCACTGCAGTGGGAATGGAAGAGATGACAGCTCCAAACAAAGTTTCCCTCTCATAAAAGTCAGCAGTTTCCTGAATTTACAGAACACGAGGTTCCCACCAGGAATTCTCCTGAACTCAGCTGTGTCCAGCAGCAGCGAACCAAAGCAAGACCCAGGAGAGCTCAGCGCCGGCGCGAGTGGCAGTAACACTCTGGCCCCAGCAGCAGAAAGCAAAGCTCCATGCTGTAGTTTCTGCTTGCACACAGACACATCTGCTTATCCTCATCAATCAAACACTACAAATCTTGAATTTGCACTTCATTCTTACACAAGGTCATTCCATGTTCCTATTGCCTGCCATGGATCAGTCTTGTGAGCTTTCATCTGCCTGGATGGTCCTGAGCCAACTCCCAGGGCAATGCAATCAATGAGATCTTTTCCTGGGCCATGTTTGATTCATAGTGTGTGTGAAAGCAGAGAATGCCTCATCTCCTAGGCCTTTATTGGCTGAGTGAGCATCAGAGAGAAAATCTTCTCTCTTCTTTCCTCCCTGCATCTAAACATCTGCTGCAGATCAATTCCAGCACAGGATATTTAGATGCTCATCTCACTTTACATCCATCAAAGAGCTTTCACTTCTTGAAGGATATAATGACCACCAAGGACATGATTTTAGAGTAATAAATGGAGCATGTCCACATCCAGAGGAGGACTGCAGGAACGAAGCCAGTGCCATTTGGGCTCCCCCATGCTGGCAGGACTGCCTTGCTGTCAAATAAATCTGCAATTCCAAGATATATGGACCTGGACTCTACCCTCCTGCTGGGGAGAAGCAACCACACACACTCCCAGGCTTCCCTCCCCTCCCTGCTCAAGCATAGGCTCTGTTTCTGGAGGTCTTGCCTAAGCCCACAGCCTGGCTTTGGCTTTGATGAACTCCCAGCACCTCCTCAGCTGCCTGTAGAGCCTCTCCTGCAGACCTCAGCCTGCAGGGCTGCTCCTGCCCCTGTCCTTCACTTCCAGGAGGGAGCAGAAGGCACAACCTGCTCACAGTACAATTTCCTGCCCTCTTAATCTTTTGTTGTTGTTTGTTTGAACTGGATATTAGGAGTAACTTCTTCCCCAACAAGGGTGTCCAGGCCTGGCCCAGGCTGCCCAAGGCAGTGGTGGAGTCCCCACCCCTGGAGGGGTTCCAAAGCCCTGGAGATGTGGTGCTGAGGGACATGGTTTGGTGGTGACCTGGCAGTGCTAGGCTAAGGGTTGGACTTAAAGGGTTGGATCTTAAAGGTTTCTTTCAATCAAACAATTCCATGACTCCAGTGCTGGGGCTTTCAGATGAGAGAGGCTGCTACTGCCTCCTCCTGAAACAGAGCCTCACTCTCTGGGTTACAAGCCAAAGCTCCAAACCAGCCTCCTGACTTTTTTAGATATTGGTTTTGTTAAAAATAGAAGAAAATCTGCCCCTCCCCAGCAGTCCCCAGGGAGTCTGCAAGGCCCCTGCCTGTATCAGCAAAGCAGAACACTGAGCTGCCCCAGCACCAGGCACTCACTCTGCTCACCAGACCTGCTGGCCCCTACCTGCAGAGCTGGCAGCAGCAGCGCTGGCTGCTGGCAGCAGACATCTGCCCTTGCTCAGCCAGAGCCTGGCAGTGCTCAGCACTGCTCCTGCTGGGACACCCACGGGGACTGCACAGGCTGAAGTCTCACTGAGGCTTTCCACACAGGGCTACACAAGGGTGCAGAGCAGGTTTTTACTACTATTATCTTTCATTCCATTCATGAGCTGTGAGGAGCAGCTTCTCCTCTGCTAAGGAAAACAGATATTGTCTAACCCATTCAAAAACCCAGATACCAGCCCTCTAAGAACAACATGAGGAAACAATGGTGTTAGTGGGACCAGGAAACCAAGAAACTATAAATAGATACCAAGTATTGTTTTCCAGCATCTTCAGTGGCTTTGGGCCCTGCAGCCCTTCCTCTGGGTGAGGAAATGATGCCTCTCAAGCATTGCCTCAGGGCCCTGACAGGCCACATAGTTAGTCATACCTGGGCAGCCTGAAGGCACACAGGAGCCATCCACAGGCACATCTCCTGGGCAATGGAAGTCACCCTGACCACAGAGTCTTGACTGCTGCTCCTCCACTCTAAAGCTGATTTCCCCCTCTTAGAGATGCTCAACTCATCTGAGCATGGCACTGCAGGAACATACTGGGAGAGCTTGAAAGTGCAGGCAAAGTAGCTTCAGATGTCTAGAGAGCAGCTTTAGGAGGAGAGCTGACACCAAGAGCAGGTCTGACACTCTCCAGGTCTATAAATGACCCTGGTAGAAACCTTTTCATCTTCCTTGCCTGAGATCTTGCCTGCAGGAAGGACCAGCAGCAGGGAGGCAAGCAGGGCAGCAGGGCCAGGCCAAGAAGTTCCCTACCAACATCTTCCCAGACGTGTGGCATCCACAAGTAGGCTCCAAATGAAGTGAAAAGGCAGCAAGAGGTGTGGGAAGAAAGGGAAGCACAAGGCCAGAAGAGCTACCACTGAGACACAGCCGAAGTGCAGACTGCAGCGAGAGGCTGCAGAAAGGGAAGCGAGCACAGCTCCTTGGCCCTTCAGGCTTCACCTCACTCCCTCCAAACTGCCTGTTCACAGTTGCTAACAGCTCCCCTTCAGATTTCCCCCAGTGGCAGGTGAGAGAAGCTGGGTTAAGTACAGCAGAAAGGTGCCAAGCCCACAGAGCTGGGAACTTCCCACAGGCTTCTCTCTTTTGCCAGAGGAGTCAGAGCTGTGCTTCAGAATCCCCTCCCAGCCTCTGCGAGGCTGCAGTGCAGTGCTTTGAGTGGATGCTATCCCCATGGATAAACAAAGCCATCGTTCCCAAGGGAGCTGACCCCCACCTTCCATCCCAAAATAGCATTCCCAGCTACAGAGCAGCAGCAACCCACATCCTAATGGTGTGTTTGACAGGATTATGGAGCTGAGCACTGCTCTGGGCTTCCAAGCTTGCTGCAAACAGCAACTCCAAGAATAAAACAGCAAACTGAAGACAATCAAACCAAACAGCTTTGCTGGGCAGAAAAGAAATGCCAGCAGCTACCCAGGGAGGTAGGAGCAGGCACTGGGAGTTTATTGTTCTTGTTAAAAAAAATTCTGGATTGGCTCAGGTTGGGAGGGACCTCAGAGCTCATCTACTCCTGCCTCCTGCCATGCCCAGCGACACCTCTCAGCTAGACTCAACTGCTCAAGGCCTCACCCAGGCTGACCTTGAACGGCCTGTCCAGACTCTCACCACCCTCATACTGAGGAACTTCTTCCTCAGCTCCAGTCTAACCCTGCTCTGCCTCAGCTTCGAACCTTTCCCCCTTGTGGTGTGTAGAAGAGGCCAAAAAATGCACAAACCAACTTCTCATCACTGCAGCAACCCGAGCAGCAGTCTGCAAGCCTGCAGGAAGTTCCCCATCCTGGCTGCTGGGGTTGTTGTCTTTTGATGCCATGCTCCTGCTCCTTCAGCTCACGTCCTCCAGTTTCCCTGCCTGCACCCTAACGCTTCCCCAGAAGTCCTGGGGACACCTCCATTCTTCCAGCTGTTAAGGACAGTGTGACAAGGCTGTAGTGCACAGAGCTGCCATACACAAGGGTGAGCAGCAAGGAGCTCTCAGCCACAGGATCCCCTCTGCAAACAGCAGGAGGCTTGTCTCATTTTCCAAAGGGATGGGTGACATCCAGATATTGTCTTCCAGCTGTCCCTTCAGACAGCAGGGACACTTTTTCATTGTCATCCAGAGCAATGGACCAAAGGGAAGGAGCACAATTTCCTGCCTACTGCAAGGAATCAGAGTTCACCTAAGGAACAAAGGAGGGTGGAGGCTCCAGCACTGCTGAGTCCTTCTGGACCAGAGGGTGCTCGGAAACAGGCAACACTCCTAACATGCTGACCCACAGCAGCCTGATCTCACACAAGTAAATAAGCCTGACAGGCAAATTAAAAAAAAAAAAAAGAAAAAGGTCTCTATGTGCAGAAGTGGCCCAGACTGAAGCCAGGTCCCCAGGGCAGACTTGGCTGAGCTGTCCCCAGCAGCTGGATGTGCCAGCAGGCTCTGTCAGGCGAGGGCATGCAGCACTGCCTGGCCACTGTGCTTTTCCTTGCCCGGCAAAGGCACACAGGATGCTGCCAGCCTCGGGCTCTGCATTTTCAGGCAGGAAGGGGCCTTGGCCGTGGCCTTTTTCAGGAGTGAGCAGGAAAAGGTGGAGATTAGCAGACAGGTGAGGCCGAGCCCTGAAGCAGCAGCACTGTCGCTGGCTGTCAGGCAGTGTGCGGCGACTCGCAGGGCTGTGCAGCAGCACCTCCCCGCAGCCCCCGAACACAGCACCAGGCCACTCTGCCAACACTTCTGTTCTCTTCCAGAACCAGACATGATTTGAAAAGATCTCCTAGCATGCTCCTGCTCAAATAGGCAAGGCCATCGCAGCTGCCCAGCTTCTTCCTTAGCACTCAGCTTTGTCAGACTTTTCCTGCACATGAAGAGTTCCAGCAGCAAAGCTCTGCCTTACAGCAGGCTGTGGCACCAGAGGGTTTCTGGATGCACCTTGCTGTCAGTCTGGCATCCATCCCAACAGCAATCCAATATTCTTCACTCGAGCAGCACACAAAGGGCTGGAAGCCTCCCAAACCAAAGAACAAGCAAAGTCCTCAGTGGACATGAGCTGCCTCCTCCCCTTCCACAATCAGATCCATGGCCCTCCCAGAATAAAGCATCGGGAACTGTGAGGAAACACAGCACAACAAATCTCTCTTCTTCCCAAGTGCTAAGTATTTATTGCAACTGCAGACAGGTTTCCCTCCCACAGAGGAGAAAAAAGGGCCTGGGTGCTCATTGCATTTGCCCTGTTTTGCTCATGTCCTAGACAACAGAGGAAGAGAGGTAAAGTTTTGCTCTTCCTCCTGAGAGGGCACTTTTTCCATGAAGGAAAACCAAAACCGAGATGAGTTAAGCCACATAACCAATTCAATCCACTTCTACTCAGCTGCAGTACCTAGGGCTGCCCAGGACACTGTGAGTGCCTGTCCCTGGGAGGATGTAAAGCATATGGAGATGTGGTGCTGAGGGGTATGGTGCAGTGGTGGCCTGGAAGTGCTCTGTTAAAAGCTGGACTTGGTGATCTTAAGTCTCTCCCAACAAAGCAAATCCTGTCATTCCCATGACAGATCTCCATAGCTGTAAATGTGTCCCAGCAGGAAGCCTTCTGGCCCAGCAGCTCCAACTTGCACTGAGCACAGGCACAGCTGCAGCAGAACTGGCTGGAGGCATCGCACCTTGGCACCTTCCCACAGGTCTTTCACACGGCCTCAAGGGAGCAGAGCCTTGGTGAAGGACCAGACTGTCAGCTGCAGCACAGTGGTCTCAGTGGACATTGCTGCTTGCAGGCAGCTCTGGGCATGGCCTAAGGCACATCAGAAGCAGGAGCTCAGAGCAGGGACAGAGGCTGTCCCGGGGCCATTTCCCGTGGCTCTCGCAAGGACCAGCCCTGTCTGCAGCACCTTCTGCTCCCGGTGCAGAACACATCCCTTGGCCTTTGCCTTCCCTTAAAAGCAGAGCAACAAGAGTTCCTCCAGCAAGAGCCCCAGCACTTCCCTGCACCTGCCTCCCCCTGCAGAAGAGGTGGGAGAGCAGAGGCCATGAGCCGAGTGCTGGCCGCCCCACTCGGGACAGGAGCGGAGGCTGTCGGCACGTCACAACCTGCCAGTCCACTTGTGCAGTGCAGGCTTTCTCCTTCAATCTCCACCAGAGACAAGAAGGAAGCATCCCAGACGTCACATGGGTGCTTCTGTGAGGCTCTGCAGTGAAGATGTTTGCTTTGGAAATGAAGGATTGCTAAGGTATGGCAACGTTCACATCCTTAGCTTGGAGAGATCAGAGTAATTACTGAAGGGAAAAAACCCAAAGGGGAAACAAATAAAGAGCCACAGTTAGAAAAAGGCCACAGAGCCCTGAACCTTAACCACACTTCCAGTGTGTGTCCAATTGTAGAGACAAGGAGCCAAGGACTTTGCTGCCACGCTGAGCTCTGCAAGTCAGTGTGTGGCTGCTGAGCTGCCCGGGGAGGTGACACTGCAGAGGTGGGGACATGCACCTTCAGTGCACCTCAACTGAAAAAGACAACCAGAAAACAAAGCCACAAAGCTACCAAACCCCCACCCCCCACCCCAGAACTCTGGTTCCTATCCTCCACTTGCACGCAGAGACTGCAGGACCATGGCAGCCCCAATTGCACCAGGGAGCCAAACGCCAGAGCCTAATTATTTTTAATTGGGTCACCCTGACAATGAGGCCACTTCTTCCCCTCCAGAACCCACTCTAATCACATCAGCCAGGGCCCTGCTTTGTTTTCATGCATTTTTGGGGGTCCTTTCTCCCCTGAGTCTCTTTTCTATTGTGTGTAACTAACTAAGACACCACCTCCCAGCCGTGCTTCAGTCCAGCTGGGGATGCTGGAGGACCAAAGCAGCTGCAGCAAACTGTCACCCACCAGGACTTGTTTCCATTTTTAAGCATGGTGAGGAGCTGCAGACAGCTCAGTGCAGCAGAGGGGAAGGAGAATGTCCTCAGATGGCAATGACAAACAAGCAGCCTTTTATTCCTGTCAGACCCAGGGACGATTGGGCACGACAGGCCTCAGCTCATCTTCTGAATTCAGATCACTAAGATCTTTTATTCTGCTTTGTCATCACCTTTAATTCCTTCAAATATTAAATTTTCTCATGCCCTGAGCCCATAACTGCATCACTTCTGGAGACTCCCTGCCTGGGGGCATTGGCAGAAGTCTCAGGACCTTTACCTACCAGCCTGTAGGACGGTCCAGGCTCCTTCCATCACAAATCTAATGTAGCTTTGATTTCATTTGATGAAAGTAGCCCCAGCCTGCCTGCGTGCACCACACTGGGCACACAAAGAGGCCTGCCACGGGCAGCGTTTCCAACGGGAGTGCCTCTCTGGCGAGGTACCAGCAGGGGTTCAGCTCCTCTGACCTCTCCCACTCCAGCAGCGGGGAAGGAGGTTTGCTCCACAGCTGAGAACTGGTGGGCAAACTCCCTTTGGAGTCCTACAGATGCCGTTCATCTTCAGAGCACTAACAGCCGGCAAGTGGGAATGCTCTCTGCAGCTTTTTCAGCCACCCACAGAATCCTCTGTCCTCACTGGGAACACTTTTGTCTTCCAATTAAGTCTGCAGTAATTAAAAGAACTTTGTGAGGGGCACAACCAACCAACCACAAATTAAAACTGCTGCAGCCCTCATTTGAGATACACAGGAGAGAGGTACAGGTGAGAAGAGGCACAGAGAGCTTCCCAGGAGAAAGCGCCTGCCCGAGCTGCCCACGGGCACAGCGATGGGCACAGCCCTGCCCAGGCTGCGGGCCCCAGCCGCATTAATTAGCCTGGCAGCCACGTTTCAAAGCATACCAAAGGCTTACTAGAGCTCGCCCTGCCATTGTGCTCAGCTCTGGCAACAAGTCCTGGGGAGGGAAATCTCCATGATAAGCATGCCTCAGCCTCAGAAAAAAGGCTTTAATCTGCCTGGAAACTGGCAGCCACTGGCTGTGTGTTCCGCACTTTATGTTGTGTTTCTGTGCCCGCTGGAACGAGTTGGCTGCCATGAATGAAAAAAAAAACTTTGCCCCCAATCAGGGGCATGAATTCAGAGCCAGAGCTGCTGTGCAGGGCTTCTGTGAGAGCCTGGGCCCTCTGCCATCCTGCTGCTTGTGAATGAAGCGGCGTGAGCCACAGGCCCTCCTCCTCCTCCTCCTCCCAGAGCTGGGGCCTTCGCCCTCCCCTTCGCTGAGGGACCCAGAGCCATGCAGAGGAGCACAGCCCAGAAAGGCTCCAGAGCCCTGCATGTGCTCACTCCAGAGAGCTGAGCCCCACTCTGCCCCATGCCTCCTGCTCCCCGAGCCGAGGGGCAGGCAGCACCGAGGCAGCTCTCCTGATCCTTGCCTTGACAAACAGCCCCTACATGATCCCTCACCTCTCCACATACTTCTCTAGGCCACTGCTGTCCCCAGAAGCTTTGCATTCTGCTGCCTGCACAGGTCTGACTCTGTTTTTACGTTGGTCCATACTGCTCAAGAACCAAACCCAAAGAGCCCACAGCACAGCTTTACTGCCACGCAGCTTCCCTAGCAGCAGTGCCTGCTCCTCTGCTCTCTCCACCACATGGCTTTGGTTAAAGTACTGAAGCCAGGAAGTGTTCAGGAGATAGAAAATACAAAGTCTGTGGAGGCTAATGAAATGCCACCTTTGTTCCAAACCCAGCAATGTCCTCTTTAAGCAAAGGAGTTCATAGCAAGCTGAATTCTGAGTATAAAGTATTGCTGAGTCTGGATAAAGACCTGGCTGCTGCTGAGCTCATTTAACTAACTTAAAAGCTGAGTCAGACTTGGAGAGCAGGCTGTTAAAACTCTCAGAGAACACCCAGCAAGTCTGTTCCTGGTGTGTGTCTGCTCAGCTCCCTTCTGCAGCCTCTGGCTGCGTTCAAACACTGCTCAGCATCATTTAACACCACCCCTCAGACACAGCCCTGCTTCTCCTGCCTGCACTCCCTTGACCCTCAGCTCACCCTTCTGCTGATTGCTCTTTTCTGCTCCTTTTCCCTGACCCTGCATGGGTCACATTCACCAGGGGGAGGAGGAGCACAGACACCTTCCCAGCCTGACTCTGAGGTTTGGCACTGAAGGGGTCCAGGCTTGCAGAGCTGTGACCGCTCAGAAGGTCCCACTCAGGCCAGCAGCTCCAGGCTGCAGCAGGCTCAGTGGCTGTGGAGAGGTGGCAGATGAAGAGTGCAATCAATGCTGTGTGTGCAGGGTGCCAAGAACACCAAGTGCAAGCAGATTCTGTGGGGAGCCATGGTGGAGGCTCCTAATTAGCCTCCAGCCAGCACTTCCCAGCTTTTCACGTGGCCAAGCTGCCTGGATCCACACTCAGGAGAAGAGGTCAATTCTCCAAGGCTGGCGTGACCACCCCAGCACCTCCTCCACCTCATCCCCTCACAGTCAGTGAAGGTCTGTGACAGATGAAGGTGCCAGTTTCCTGCCCAACACACAGAACTCTCTTCTCAGTTTCTCTAAAGCAAGTGCAGTGAGCTGAGCTGTGCTGGCCACCACCAGGCAGGGCAGCTGCTCACTTAGGAGTGCTGAAATGCACCCAGAAGGAAGCTGTTGCTCAGCATCCCTTTGCCTCTGCCTGCAGAATTCAGCCAGAAGAACTTTAAATATCTCTCACTTTTAAAAACTTTGAATGCTACACTGCGAGACCAAAGTGTGGCTCTTCCCATCCCAGTGGGGCACAGAACATGCACTCTATGCAAGGCACCAGCACACATGCAAGCTGTCAGCACCTGTGCCCCCTCTGCCCTTTCCCATAGCCCATTGCTGCTTTTCCAGCTAATGAGCTCCCTCCTTTACCTGTTTCCAAGCAATTACCCCAGCCAGGTTCCCACAGCCTGCTGCTCTCTCACCAGAGATCATAGCCAACAGGAGGCTGCATCAGCTTCTCACTGACTGTTTTCTTGGTCCACCTTGGACAGGAGCAGCCAGAAGTGGAGGCTGTCAGACATCATCAGGAGCCAGCTAAATGCACCCTTCAAGCTGTGTCCCTAACCAGACTCAGAAGGCTCACAGAAAGCTGCCAGCATCCAGAGGTCCAAAATTTGTTACCGGTAGTCATTAAAATGCTTGAGCTAAGAAAATTCCATCAAACTCCAAAATCCCAAAGCACTTATGCAGTGTGGCACTGGAAGGGTGGGCAGCTGCTGCAGCATTCAGTTTGCCTCTGTTCCTCCTTGCATCTCATCCTGCAATGACTCCAGATGCCAATTGTCCCAATACCCACCCAGAGCGAGAACTGGCACTGCTGACAAGAACAGCATGGTCTGAGTTCCAGTTGTTCACAGAACCCCAGCACAGTGGGGTTGGAATCACCCAGTCCAACCCCCTGCTCAAGCAGGGCACCCACAGCAGCTTGCCCAGGATCAGAGTGGCCGGGGGGGTTGGAAGCTCTCCAGAGAAGGAGACTCCACAACCTCTGTGGGCAGTCTGCTCCAGGGCTCCAGCACCCTCACACCAAACAAGTTTCTCCTGCTCAGATGGAATCTCCTGGGTTGCAGTGTGTGCCCCTTGGCCTGTCCCTGGGCACCACCCACAAGAGTCTGTCCCTCAAACAGCAGGCAGGGTCTGGAGAGCAGGTCTGGGTTCTGTGCTCCCCAGCACAGCTATCAGCACACACAATCTGCAACACACATTAGCACTCTTCTGGGCTAATGTAAATTTGGACTGGCAAAGTAAACATTTATTCAAGCTAAGACAAAGCACTTCCATTCTGACACCAGAGTTCCAGGCTAACATTCCCTGCTCCACACTTGCTTTTTCTTGCACTGCAAGCACAGACAGCAGCTCCTAGCTCCTGTAACAGCCTTTGGAAACACACCAAGGAAAGCTTCTGGAAACCCAAACACTTTATCCATGGTCACACAGCGAATTCATTTTCGTGGCTGCCAGAGAGAGGTGACAAAACCTGTCAGCTTTTATCCATACTAGGGACAGAGAAAAACGGAAGTTAAAAAATGGAATATGAATAGAGGAATTCATTGCAGCATAAGGAAAGACTTCAAGGAGCTCTAAAGCTGAAAATTCACTGATAAGTCTGATGGGAATGTTGGCTGCTGAAGGAGCAGCCACAAAGGAAAATGGGTCACAAAGGGGAAAATAATCTGTCAGTGTTCAGCAAGGCACTGAACTGGGTGACAAGAGGCAGTCCCTAACCAAGGTGCTCTGAATCAGTCCCTCAGGCAGCTTCTCCTCCACTAACCACCCAGGCTGCCCCTCGCCCAGGCTGCCCCTCGCCCAGGCTGCCCCTCGCCCAGCCACCTCCTCGCCCAGGCAGCCCCGAGGTGCAGCAGCTCAGGGCTGAGTTAGAAACTCAGGTGCCTGTGGCAGGTCTGCAGGCCACTCACACTTTCATTAACTAACCCCCCTCAAACCATTCACTGTAGAAGCCTCATCTCACAGCAGCAACATTCCAGATGCAAATATTTGCTTCCCATGCACAGCACAGCAAAGCCACAGATGCCACTGAAGGCTGCACTGCTCCAGCCCAGTTTATTATCAAGAGAAACAACCTCTGCCAGACAGAAGTAAATAAAATGGGAATAAACAGGAGGATAAAGGGATCAGTAACCAGAATTGCTGTGATGTGCTGCTGAAGTCTGGGTGATTCCAGTGAGTGCTCCGCTCCTTGCCACCAGCCAGCGCACGAGAAATGGTTTCTGGAATTTCAAGGGTTAGCAAGAAAGGGAGAAGTCTGAGCACAGCCCAGAGCTGTTGGGTAGGTGCAATACAACAGGGACAGGAATGGAGCAGCTACTGCAGCCTGTGCTGCCACAGCACATTTAGGCAGACAAGGAGGTTAGACACAAAACAGCATTTCGCCAAAATCCTGGTTTACATCTAAAGCTTCTTGCAGTTGAAAGCCAAACGATAGTTGGCAGTAGGGGAACTCTTCAGTACCACCATGTGCAATATGCAAGTGCACAGCAGTAGCCATGGTGGCCATGGTTTGGTTTTGTTTAGTGTTGCCAAACCTTTTACTCCAAAGTCCAGTGCTTTTTTTATTAGTAAAAGCTGAAGGTGCAAAAAATTGATTGTTAATTAGATGAAAATTAACTAAGCCAGAGTATTTCCTGCACATGGCTCCCCAGATGCCCACACTAACCTGATTTTCCACGATCCAGCAGTGGTCAGCAGCAAGCAACATCCACAGCCCTTACAGGAACCTGCATAAAACCAGTGTAAATGGCAGGAGAGCTGAGGGTTTGTGTGGCACTGCCAGTGAGAGCTGCTGTGAAGTGGCATTTGTGTGTGAAATGGGTTTGGCAGAGGAGGAGCAGCTTCAGAAGGCAAAAGGCAATTCCTAACCAGTAACTACTCAACCTAGTGACTTACACACAGATAGTACAGCAGATAATAAGCTACCATAACTATAAACCAGAGTTCCACCTTTTAAAACCAGACAGCTTTTGACCTGGCAGAAGTCTCCTCACTTGGTCTGTTGGATTAAATGATCGTGTACCAGTACCACAGGTCCTGTTCACTTCCATCTCCACATCCTCCAGCCAGAGGAACTTCTCATCCCAGCTGAAGCTCTCCCCATGCCTCACAGGAGTGCTCTCTAACACTTTACAGTGCACTGTAAAGGCCAAAGGGACTCTGAGGAACTCACAAAGCTGAATCTTGGACACTTCTGCAGTGGTTTTCAGACAGGGGGGTCAGGTCCTGCCTGTCCTTACCTATGGAAGATCCTCTCTGGAAGGCAGTGCAGCAGCAGCAGTGTGATTGATCCTCAGCTTCACAGGAGGATTTAATCACCCTCAGCTGACACTGCCTTAGCAGCCTCCCCCATTTGGTCAAGCACAGCAGACCAAGCCCAGCAAAGAACAATTAACAGTTCCAATCCCCAATCCTCTGAACAGTTTCAGAGTCCCTTCTGCTCCTTGCTGAGGCTGTCAGTCACCGGGCACACAAACCTCAGGGTTATTTAATGCCATTTTACTTCATCACCTTTCCAAAAGCATCCTAACCACAGCACAACTTACTGAAGCTTTTCTGTTCCACGGGGCCAAAGACCTCTTTGAAATCTGCAGGAAACAGGAAACTTTTCCTTCCCATTGTTTCTGTCCACTCCAACCACTGGAGCAGCCCAGGAGAGCCTGACATGGGAAAAAGTCCCTTTACTTCCCGTGCAGACACCCCTGCAGCACAGGGGAAGAAATTAACACACTCATACAGACCACAACTGCCAACTTCCAGGCATTCTTCTTGATAAACAGGATCTCACAGTGAGAGAGATAAATGGATGAGGATTGACCTTAAAGCAAACAAAGAATTATTGCTAGCAGCTCTTCACCCTCCTGCCCCTGTGCCCCTGCCCGTGCTGCCAGGTACACTGCAGGAGAGTTAAATGTGGTAGCCACATCCAAGAGGAGGTGAGCTGCTGGGGAGCAGCCCTGTGGAGAGGCACCTGGCAGAGCTAGGGGAGAACATCCATGGGCAGCAATGTGCCCTGGTGGCCAAGAGGGCAATGGGGTCCTGGGGTGCTTTAGGAAGAGTGTGTCCAGCAGATCCAGGGAAGCTCTCCTCCCCTTCTACTCTGCCCTGCTGAGACCTCATCCTGAGTACTGCTTTCAGTTTCGGGCTCCCCAGTTTCAGAGAGACAGGGACCTGCTGGAGAAGATCCAGTGGAGGGCTACAAGGATGCTGAGGGGACTGAGCACTGCCTGGTGAGGATAGGCTGAGGGACCTGGGGCTGTTTAGTCTGGAGAAGAGAAGACTGAGAGGGAATCTAATCAATGTTTATAACTACCTGAGGGCTGGGGGTCAGGAGGGGGGGCACAGGCTCTGCTCACTGCTCCCTGGGATAGGACAAGGAGCAACGGATGGAAGCTGCAGCACAGGAGGTTCCAGCTCAACACAAGGGGGAACTTCTTGCCTGGAAGGATCCCAGAGCCCTGGCACAGGCTGCCCAGAGAGGTTGTGGAGTCTCCTCTGGAGCCTTTCAAGGCCTATCTGGATGTGTTCCTGTGTGCCCTGAGCTGCATTGTCTGGTCCTGCTCTGGCAGAGAGGTTGGACTGGATGAGCTCTTTGGGTCCCTTCCAACCCCTGACATCCTGTGACCTGTGATCCTGTAATCAATGTTGCAATGTTATTCTTAAAGGCAGTGATGTGCTCTCTGTAACTGAACTACAGCATCAACAAACCTTTCTGCATTGAGACACAGCAGCTACATCATAAGTGGCCCTGGACTCCCAGCAGCACAAACAGTGACACAAGTACTTAGTGAGTACTTCAGGCAAGACATTTAAAAGGAGTAGGAATTGGTTTGTGAGAAACACATCCAGGAGTTACTGCTGCCAAAACCACACAAATGGGACAAAACTCAAGTGGACAAACTCAGGTTAGTTTGTCTGCACCCCCTGCA
This sequence comes from Ramphastos sulfuratus, assembly GCA_013399055.1. Lineage (NCBI taxonomy): Eukaryota > Metazoa > Chordata > Aves > Piciformes > Ramphastidae > Ramphastos > Ramphastos sulfuratus. The sequence continues at coordinate 145,030 of WBNM01032222.1, read as the reverse complement.
GCCCCAATCTCCAGCACAGCCAGCCCAGACCGCTGGTGCCTGAAGTTCATCCTGCTCAGCCAACCCCACCGACTCCCACCACAGCAACAGTGGCTGTGGCAGAGCCACAATTACAGCCCTCACGGTCAGGCACTAATTCCTTCCAGCACCTCACATGTGAGTCTTCACCTTACACTGCGAGTTCACTTTAAGAGGTGCTTCAGCAGGGTGGAGGAGCAGAGCCCAGCAGGCAGCGCTCTGCGCAGGGTGCCCCTTCGCACGGAGCCAGCCTGTGGATCAGGACGGATCTGCTGCCTTCCTGCCCTGCACGGCTCTGTGACGTGACTCCCCCGCAGACTAAAGGATATGCAACAATTAAAAAGCTTCCTACTACATGGTGCTACTGTTCTTCAGCTCTAGCTCCTCCTACCCATACAGCAAACTCTTGCTCTTCACCCTTGAACCTGCAAGCCCATGAGCTCTGCCAGCTGACTTGGCAGCCAGGCTGCCTGAAGTACAAAGGAGAATCAGAAGGTCTCGTGGGACCTAAAGTAAGTGTCACCCCCTAACATCTCAGTTCTGTCCCTAGGAGAGGATAAACTCAGCTGTGAGCAGTCTGTGAGAGAATCAGCAGAGCACTGAGGCTTGCAGAGGCAGCAGCTGGCTCTGAAGGATTATCCCTGCAGCTCCTCGGATGCTTTACGCACACAACCATTCTTCTGGCACAGTGCTGTCCAAAGGGACAGGGCTGCTCTGCTCTCAGAGCACTAGGAACTGGGAAACAAGATATCACACAGGTTGTATTTCTGGCTCTGCCACCAACTTCCACTAGGACCCCAAAATCGAGATCTGTCTCAAAGTTTCCCACTTGCAGAACTACTCAGGTTTGATTTATTAATGACAGCAGGGCACTGAACGAGCTCCAAAGAGAAAATGTTACACCAGTGCCAGCTTATCTTTCTCCTGAACAAATGTAATGCAGCTGGGGGAAAAACATCTGAGTGTTGGAGTTTCCTTTTGGACTATGGATGTTTGTGTGCTGGACTGCATAGCTTGGCCATGGCACTGCAAGTTCCGAGGACACAGGAAACAAAGCGGAGAAGCAGCCCTGCAGTGCTGGCTGTCCTGAGGAGCTGAAGCCTGAGACGCTCTTTTTTTCCCATTCTACCAAAGAACTGCAAATTTGATGAGTCATGAACGTTGGAAGGGACTTCCAGAGGTCATCCAGCCCAATTTCTTGAGCAAAGCATCATCAGCTGGAACAGGTTGTGCAGTCTTGCCCAGCTGAGCTTTGAACCACACAAACATTCCACAGCCTCTGAACAGCTACTTCAGGTTTTGACCATCCTCAGGGTACATTTTTTTCTCCCCTCACACTGAGCTGGAGTTTCCCACTACCCATTGCCTCTCTCTCTGACACTGTGCACCTCTGAGAGGAAAGTGGCTCCATCTCCTGCACATCGACCATCAGGTAGCTGTAGATAATAAGTGCACTGAGCCTTTTCTGAAGGTTGAGGAAATCTTGCTCTCAGCTTCTCTCGATGCTTCAGGGCCCCTCCTCACCTTGCTGGGCCCCCACTAGGCTGAATTGTTTCACGAGCTAGAAAGAAGCCCAAAGTCTAAAGTCACAAAAGCACTCCAAATAATTGTCCAAGCCCCTTCCATTGATGGGGAGCCCAATTCCTCCCCAAGCAGGGACGCACACTTAACATGACTCTATGAACATACAGACACCTTCTACAGACTGGCAAGTTGTCTCCACCAATATCTGAGGTCAGCTACAGCCAGTCTGGACTTGTTTCTTTTGGCCAAAAGACAGAGGTTTGGTTTCCAACGGGAAGAACCCCTCAGTTGCTCCCATAGAGTAATGCCGTTACTAACTTTGACTTCCTCCTCTGTGATCAAATTGCTCTTCATGCTGAACCTACCAGAGAAGCGCAAACCAGCTTGGGCTGTCAAAGCACCTGGTGTTTTTAAATGGTGACAAAAATCACCGCTGGAGAGGGGTGAAAAATAGGTGTCCATAAACACCTGAAACCACTGCAAAGAGCCTTGGGCTGCGTGGGGTAACTTGAGCCTGGGCATAGTGATTGATGGTCCCTCCCCAGCAGTGTCCTCTAAACGAGCAGCTCACATTACAGACTTGTGAGATACATGTGGCAGGAGGGTAAAGCCTGAGCCATAAGGCAGAGCAAAGGAGTAAGTGAAAAGCTGCAGACAGGAGATTCAGAAATGCAGCCAAGTCAAGAAGCTGTCCAACAGCCCCAGGCAAGCTCTGGTCTCCAGCACGACACACCTGGGTCTGTGTTAAGAACAGAAGAGTTTCTGAGGTGCTCTGACACTAGGATTTCTCCTTTCAGTACATTAGGCTGCCACTGAAGAGCCAAACAAACCACCTCTGAGAGGCGGCTTTCCACACGACAGCCTAAAGCACATCTGAGAGCAGCATGAGGAAACCCCTGAAAAGCAGGACCCAGGCGTCTGCAGCGCAGTGCAACTCCCTGCACTGCCCACCCAGCTCAGCCCTGGCCTCTGAGAGGCATCTCTGCATTTTGCCGCTGCCCTGCCTTGCCTGGACTCTGCTCTGCCAGCAGAGAGGGGAAGAAGCCCTCTTGGCACTGCATACAGCTCGGGGGGCAGGGGTTAGGCAGAGCCAAACAGCTCCTAAGCAGTTGCTCTCTCTCTGATCAAACCCCCAGGTGGGACCATTGATACAGGCAGGCAAAGTCAAATAAAGTGAGTGCCACAGGCAGGTTTTTTGTAACACTTAGGCGAGTTATAAACAGCAGAAACTGGAAGTGAGTGGCAAAGATACTGACTTTCTATGGTAATTGTGTTTGCACTTCCTTTTGGCTTTGGTGCTGAAGTAGCCATGGAACCTTGCTGTGCTTTTCCTGAGGAGAAAGGAAATCACACAACCTTATCAAAGCCCACAGCCAGCAGAAGCCCTTCCCTTCCATTCACCTCCATCCCTGCTAGACAATGTACTTGCAATTAAGTCACTAATCACTGCTGTAACTGAGACACACACAGAGCACCGAGGGAGTGGGACTGGACAAGCCCCTCAGACCCAACCTGAGCTACTCCATGATTCTGTGATTCACTCTGTATGGTGTAACACACACAGAGCCACACACACGTTGTGACTGCATCTAACCACAGCCACACAACTTCACCTGGAAAGCTCCTTTCTGAAAGGCCAGCACCCAGCTCCATGGCCTGGTGTCACCAGCACAGGAGCCCCAGTCCAGCACACAAACCCTCTGTTGCTTCCCAGGCTTTGTAGCACTGAACGGGACTCTAGTTTACCTGAAGTCTTAATTGCTATTAATCTCTTGTCCAACTAATTAGTCTGCTCAACAATCAGAGAAACACCTTTAAAGCCAAGAGAAAGGAGAGGTTCAGTGAGGCAGGAAAACGCAGACTGGGGAGTCACAGAGCCACCAGAAGGCTGGGCAATAATGCTCATAAACAACATCTCTTTATGCTCATTGAGGACCCAGGGTTTGGCTGAACAAGGCTCACATTTAAAGAAAACAAACCCTGGTTTCACTTCAGTGCAAGCAGAAGAGAGGGGGAAAGATAGCACAGCCACATCCCACGGAATTGAGCTGAACTGGGAGAGTTAACTGGCAAAAAGTTATAAATATATTCACAGGAGAGACTCTGAAATCATACTGCAGCCTACACAATAAACTAGCTTTGTTTTTCCCCCCAGCTGCTTGAGGATCTGAGCAGCCAGCCCAGCTGAGGCCGTGGGGGTTTGGGAGGCTTACACAAGTGCCAACATCTGCTTCTCTTCCCATCAACGTCAGAGCTGTCAGAGCACCAAACTGCACCAGGGACACAGCCCCAGGCACAGAAAAATAAACTCTGCCACCATGGAGATCCCCTCGAGTGCCAACAGCAGCAGATCTTTCACATCTCCAATTCCTGCTCCAAAATTAGACTTCTCAAAAATATATTTAAACACCAACACATCCTGGTAAGCTTAGAGGGATTTACCTTCTGCTGTCTCTGGCCTATCTCCCTGCAGCATCCCTGCATCCCAAAGCTCTGCCTGGCCCAGTTTGCCTTTCCTGGCCAAGCAATGCACAGCACAATCATAAAAATGAAGCTTTACACCAAATTACAAGGTGACAAAGCAGCCACTTTTTGGCAACTCTTTGCTATTGAACACTCGAATTTCTCAGCAGCTTCTCCCCACATTTTCACTGGATACTTTACTACTGCTGTGCTGAGGGTTCAGGTGAACACCCCTGAGTTACACAGCAAATGAAACCTTGTAGGAAAACATTAAGCAAATTAAAACAAATACACACACACCCCCCCAAACAAAAAATACAAAAACTCAAACAACAACAACAACAAAAGGCCTCTTTAAAATCATTTCATTAAAAAATTAAATCTATTCCCCAGGATAAAAACTTGGACCAGTGAGACTCAGAGAGTTTCAGGAGTTTTCCTCCAGTTAGCTAAAAACTTACAGAGCAAACTAGGAAAATTTCATTGTGTTTGTACAGAGCACAACAAATAAAGTCCCCTTGGCATCTGCTGTGAAGAATTAAAATGATGAGGCACTGATAAAGTTACAAAGCTGCTTAAAAGGCAACTTTCTAATGAGCACTAATGAGGTGATACTAATTATTCAGTTACGCAGTCAGATCACAACTCTTTTGAAGCAGATATTCACCAGTTGTTGCTTTCTGTCTGTCTGTCAGAAAGTAAATTCTGGTGAGGAAAAATATCAAAACCACATTCTCACAGGTTCTCCTCTACCTCTGCCAACACAGATTTCACTGTGATCGCCAGAGAAATCATACAGCAGCACACAAATCCCAGCTGCTCATTCCAACACTACAGCATCAATGGTTTGTGACAGAAACCTCAGCTCTTGGCTCAGAAGTCTCCATCAGCAGACAGCTTTCCAGGAGGTTTTAGCACCTTAGGTAAAATCCTTCTGTCACTCAATTTCTTCTAGGAAAAGCTAAATGCTAAGAGCAGCCACTCTAGTAGTGCGGTGACAGCCCAAGTGTCACAGGGAAAGGTCTCCAGAAGTGTGAGCCTTTCTTCATCTCCTGAGGGTGCCTCTTCCCTCCAACATCAAGGAGGCTGCAGGGAGGTGGGAGTTGGTCTCTTCTTTCTGGTATTAGGTGACAGAAGCAGAGGAACTGGCCTGAAATTGTGCCAGGGGAGGGTTAGGTTGGACATGAGGAAAAACTTCTTTGCTGCATGAGTGGTCAGGGATTGGCACAGGCTGCCCAGGGAGGTGGTGGAGTCCCCATCCCTGGAGGTGTTCAAGCAACCTGTGGCCATGGCACCTGGGGCCATGGTTTAGTGGCCATGGTGGTGCTGGGTTGAGGTGGGACTGGATGATCTCAGAGGGCTTTTCCAACTTGAAACAATTCTGTGACCACTGCAACCACTGCTGGGACTTCAGTCCATCCACCTCAGAGATGTTTACAGACTTCCCTGAAACTGGCCCAGAACTGCTGTCACTCACTGCTCCTGGTGTCTCACACTCACTGCTGGAGCTTTTCACTGAAGATGCAGGAGACCCAAAAGAGTAACATCAATACAAGCAGACCTTCCCACTCAGATCTGAGCTGCAGATTAAAACCAACCACTTACACAGCCCAAAGCCAGAAAGAAGAGGTGAAGGAATGTCCAGGATGATGAGCACTCAGCTACAGCCATCTAATGAAATAATCAATGTGTTAAATCCTCTGTTTTGCACTTCGTGGCCATGAAGGCTTTTGGCAGAATACACAAACCAAGCTGCTTCTCACCACACTGCTAACAGGAGGATGAAGACCCACAGAGGAGTAGGGAACAAAAATGCTTCAGTAATCAATCAGTAATGTGTCCTGTGAGGTGCTCTTTAATTCTGATGTCAGCTCAAGCACCTAAGCAAAACACACAGTGGACATGCTCCTGGTGTGGGGCAGTCAGCAAAGCATCTCCCATGCTGGCACACAAAGTCACTTCCTCCCTAGGAAAGGATCACAGAAGTTTTTTGGTTGGCCACAAATCCACCACAGCAGCAGTCCCAGCAGGCAGGCCAAGGGGCAGCTCAGCAGTTGGTTCCTCGAAGCCAGGCTAAGGTGCATTGCCCCCTGAGAGGGTCTGCATCCCCCACCTGTCACTCTTCACAAGCACTGTGATGAGAAACTTGACTCAGGAGCAGGGATTTGACCAAAGCCCTCCTCCCTTTCTCCACAGGATTTCCCTCATCTCAATCCACACTGCACAAAGACTTCTTCATGAATCTGTATTCAGATGCAGCTGGAAATCAGTGCAGCTTAAAATCTGCTCTGTAGGAGCAGAGCACTTCAACAGCAACCTGCTACGTCTTCAACTGTTCAGTCCAAAGTTAAAGGTATTAGGAATTCCTTAGATTTGCTGAAAGGATTCATGACTCAAGACACCGGAGCTGAGCCTTAAGTTAAAGAACATTCCCTCAACAATAGATGCTTCTTGCAATAGGTAAAAGCCTTTGTGTTACATGGAAAGAGTTTGTGAACTCGTAGAGCCACTTCCTCAAAGTCCTCCTCAATGAAACAAACCAGACTGGACCGTTTAGCGCTTTTCATGGTCCTGCTGAGGATAACCAGATGGAGAAAATAAGCTACTCTGCAGATCTTGTTTCACTCCAGAGCCTGGGCTTTTGTGCTCCCTGTCACAGCCAAGCTGAGAATTTCCTCTTCCATGATAATAAGCAGAAAGTTCAGATCTGAAGGCAGCAAGGCAGGAAGTTTGCAGTTTGAAGGATTTCCCCTCGTTGGTGGGACAAGGGAAGAGAGAAAAAGCATGAGGGGGTACTGGGGAATCTTCTGCAAACTTTAGCAGCTTATCAATAGCTGAAGAGTGGGGGCCAAGAGGATGGGGACAGACTCCTTCCAGTGGTGCCCACAAACAGAACAAGGTGTGGTGGGCACAAAGTGGAAACCTGGAGGTTCCACCTGAACAAGAGGAGAAACTTGTTAGGTGTGAGGGTGCTGGTGCCCTGGGGCAGGCTGCCCAGAGAGGTTGTGGAGTCTCCTTCCCTGGAGACCTTCCAACCCCAGCTGGCCATTGTGGTCCTGGGCAAGCTGCTGTGGGTGTCCCTGCTTGAGGAGGGAGAGGTTGGAGCAGATGATCCCCAGAGGTCTCTTTCCATCCCTCAGCCATGATGGGACACACTGCTATCAACAGGGTCCTAAAGTGATGCTACCAAGACCCAGAGGAAAGCCTGCCCTGCTGTGCAGGAATTTGTCACTTCTTGAGAGAGCCTCTCGGGTCAGGGTACCGCCTGGCACAAACACTGCTATCGAACGACGGAGAAGGTTGAACTGCTGCAGCCCAGGACAGGGGCAGATGCCACATGTGGCTCTAATGCCCAGCAGCCGCTGCACGGCCCCAGCTCCTGCACGGCTCCCAGGGCTCTCGCCAGCAAGGGCACCGCCAGCCCCCGATGAACACAACCCCGAACGAGGCAAACCCGAGCCCAAACTCAGCACCGCTCAGTTCCCGTGCCCGCAGAAGTGCCATCGCCCGCGCCCAAAGTGACATCGTCTCTGAGGAGGGCAGCGGAGAACACGCACGACCCCTCCCCAGCCATTCCAAGCCCCATTCCTCCCTTCCGAGCGGAGCTGAGGACGGGGAGCCCCCGGCCCGCTCCGGGCGTCCCGGCAGCATGAGCTGCGGCGCGGCGGGCGGAGGCGAGCCCCGGCGCCGGGCGCCCCCCGCTCACCGACACCAGGAACTCCAGCGTGCCCACGTAGTCCCGCTCAGTCTTCAGCAGCTCGGTGAGGACGCAGACCCGCAGGCGGAGCTGCTTCTCCAGGTCCTTCCCGCTCTCCCCCCTGCCTTCGCCCTTGCTTTCCTCGGTCATGGTGCAGCAGGAGGGGAGCGCTGCCCCCGGCCCGGCGCCTCGGCTGCGGACCAGGACGACAAAGCAGCCGCTCCGAGTCACATCGCGGGGCCGGGCTCTGGACGCCCCCGGGCCGAGCAGCAGCGTCGGCTCCCGCTCCGCCGCCCCACAGGGCAGCCCCCCCGGACGGGAGCCTTTCCCGTCAGGAAGGGGCCAGGGCCCGGAGGAAGCGAGCGGTCACTGGTTCCCAGCTCGCCCTGTTAGCGGAGAGGCTGGAAAGGCTCCGCGGCAGCCCGGACTTGGACATTAATCAAAAGCTTCGCATCCATGTGACTGCAAACCCCTTCCCCCCCCGGCCGCCGGCCTCGGGAAGAGGAAGGGAAGCGGCTGCGGGGAGCGGGTGCCAGCGGCCGGGCCGGGGAGCAGCCTCCCGCTGCCCGGGCAGAGCCTCCGCTCCGCGGCCCGGGGCACTGGTCCCTGCCGGCGAGCCCCCGCTGGGCTTTGTCTGCGTTTAATCATCGTTAGATATCAAGGAGAAAGTGGCCAGCGGGCCAAGGGAGGTTCTCCTCCCCCTCTGCTCTGCCCCAGTCAGGCCACATCTGGAGTACTGGATCCAGTTCTAGGAACTACTGGAGAGAGCCCAGCAGAGGCTCTGAAGATGCTGAGGGGGCTGAAGCTGAGAGCCCTGGGGCTGTTGAGCCTGGAGAAGAGCTCCCAAACCCACCTGGGCACTGTGATCCTGGGCAAGCTGCTGTGGGTGCCCTGCTTTAGCAGGAGAGTTGACCTGGATGATCCCCAGAGATCCCTTCCAACCCCACCAAGCTGGGGTTCTTTGGTCTGAAGAGCCATTTCCCTCCCCTATAACATTACCTTGCAAGTTGCACCCCATGTCTATTGCCAACACTGCTCTGCTCAACACACTCCCAGAGCTAAGTGTGTGCTCAGCAGGTACAAGCAGTGCACTCTGCAACAGGTACGGAAAAGTTCTTCCAAACTAAGGTGGTTTTTGGTTGTTTTGTGTGTGTGTGTGTGTGTGTGTTTGGTTGGTTTGTTCTCCTTGGGAGAAGCCTGTTGCTCTGAATGCATTCTGCCTCCTGGCCTCTCCCCCTGCCAAACACACAGCTCCTCACATCAAACCCAGGCACCAAGCAGCAGTTGTTGTCACTGGCTCTGCTACACATAACCTACTCAGCCATTTATGCTTCTGCAGCCTTAGCCTGCAAGCTTGCCCAAGGGCCCCAAAGTGTAGCTGTTGTCTCCATGGGACACCAGCTCGAGGCTCCCATTGCAACCACAGCCACTTGATGTTTGTTAAAAGCAGAACTTCACACCTGCTGAGTCTGCCTCAGATGGACTGACAGGTTCAAAACAGACTGAGGCAGGAAAGCCTGCACAGTCCCAACCCTGAAGCTTGTTTCCTGAGGAAACCCATCTGAAATAGACCTGTCTGATGTTCAGCAAGAACCTTCCTCACCTCTTCAGGTGGGCTTCACTAGTGGGGTACAGAGCCAAGGTCCCATGGCTCTGTAGCATCTGCCCTGATCCTGTGGAGGAGATGAAGGTTACTCAAGCAACAACCATCAAGTGGGTCCAAAACCACTGAAGGAGAATCCAAAGCTACCACTTCCCCACTCCTAAATGCATGTTGGTGCCATTTCCTGAGCAGGCACAGCCTCTGCCTAATGAAATCTGCTGTCAGCAAGAACCTTCTGTTAGGAGAAGGGCAATAAGACAGCTGGCATCTGACCTGGGACATTGCCCTTGGCTCTTGGCTTCAGCCCTGTGCCACATTCCCAGACCTAGGAGAGGCAGCAGCAGCAGCTTACTGTCCTGTTCTTCCCCATCACCCTTCCCTTCACATTGTCAGCTCACGGCCAGAGGAGCTTCGAGCCGAAGCGATCCTTGTCCCAGCTGACTCCTTCTGTCCTCACACAGCCTCGCTCCCTCGCTCAGGCAGCTCCAGCTGTTTGATCTCTGTGACTCACACAGGCCACGGAACCCAAAGCCCACAGCAGGTGTGCAGTGACAGGCAAAGCTCTCAGCACCAGGCACGCCGTGGGCATGGTACACAATTGCCCTTTTTCTGACAACCTGCTCAGAGTACTCAAGACCAGGGCAGGTGACTCTTCTCCCCTGCTTTCAGGGAAAAGCTGAACTGCTCCAATTGGAGCTTCTACTGCACCAAAATTGGGGGGGAGGGGAAGAAAGAAAAGGCCTTGAACCCCTCCAGGGAAGGGGCATCCACAACCTTTCTGGGCAACCTGTGCCAGAGTCTTCCCACCCTCACTGGCAGGAATTTCTTCCTAATTTCCAGCCTAAAGCTGTCCTCCTTAAGCTTCAATCCATTCCCTTTCATCCTATCACAACAAGCCCGTGTGAAAAGTCCCTTCCTGGCTTTTTTTATAGCCCCCTTTGTTTATTTCATCTCTTTTTGCGGTGTGAAACTGACTGCTGATCTCCAGCCCCTGAATATATACTATAAGGTATTGCCAATATTTAAGATTAATTTAAGATTTTCATCATTTAAGCAGGACTACTAATTAGGTTCAAAATTCTGCCAGATAAAGCAATGCAGGAGATTCAAACATCAAGGAATTGAAAGCCCAAGACAAAAAAACCCCAAACCCAACCAAAACCCAAACCCCAACCCAGCCTTCGGTTCCTGCTTTGTCAGAAATTACTTTTTCTGCTCAAAGTGTGTTTGAGAGAGAGGATGGGGAGCAGGAGAGGTAACGTGAAGCAGATGTCCCAGAGCAAGACACACAACTGTGTAAGCAGGACACGAGTTGCTCTGGTGATTCCAGCACACAAATGGTCTCCAGATTTCCATTCTGCTTTCAGTCCCCCATGCCTGCACCATGTCTCCTTGTCCCTGGCACAGGAAGAGCAAAGGCTGCTCCAGCTCAGATGTGCTCTAAGGTACATGGCAGCTACCCTGCTTTTCTCTCCTCCTTTCTCCTGCCATGCAATGACCTGCACAGATAATAAAAAGCAGCTGAGAGGCCAAGTTCACTGCTTTGAGTTACAAGCACAAAACAAACTGCCATTGGACTCCAGAGACTGGATGTTGATGATACCCCAAGCAGATATTTTGCATTTCCAGCCCTTTGGAGAGTAGGAGAGCAGAGACAGTGCTGATCTGAAGTCACTCTGAATTAGGTGTTTTAGCAAGGCCTATCCATCAAGAACAGAGAAACTTTAAACTCCACTGCTAAGTTGATTTGAATTCTATCATGGATGACACATCTGCTTTGGTAAGGACATGAGACATGATAACTACTCCAGGGAGATCTCCAAGGGTTCTTCCCCAGCTAGGATTGGTACTGTCAGAAGATGAAGCCTCTGCCAAAATTAATCCTTTAACCATTTTTCTGTTAGAGCCTGTTACCAGCAGAGTAGAGTGAGTGTGGACGTGCCCAGAAAGCTCAGCCAGGCACAGCTCAGGACTGCAGCACTCCTTGCTACAAAGTCTCCGTATAAAGGACTGAATCCTTTTGTAAAAGCAGGATTTACAAGAACCTGAGCTGTGAGCTGACCACAGCAGTAACTTACTGCCTCACAGCAAGATACTTCACAGCCCAGCCATGACTTTTATGTTCTCTGTGTAACAAGCTGAGGCTCTGCAGCTTTAACCAGGAAACAACAGGACATGAGGGCAGGTGCCAGCTGACATAAGCCACCATAAGTCCTGTGCTTCCACTGGCCATGAAAGACTCAGGTGAGGTATGGACTAGCAGTCAAACCCTGCTGGAACCACCATTTATTTTAGCTCTATGCAGGAAAAAGCACAAACACATTACCATGAGTTGCAGAAGTTCTTTGGAGGCAGAAATGTTGCTATTTTACAGCACATCTTTAACAGACTTTTCCTCTGTGGGAAGGCAGGAGGAGGGCAGAAAAAAAGCAAATGCAAAAATCACTACCAAAACATAAATAAAATCTAAACACCATTCGGCTCCCTTCAAAAGCACTCTCAGCTCTTCAGGCTGAGGGCACTGGGACTCTTCAGCTGGAGCAGAGGAGCCTGAGGGCTGCCCTCAGTGCTGTGCTAAAGCTGTGCAGGGCGCTGGGAGGGCAGAGCCAGGCTCTGCTCAGGGATGTCCCATGACAGGACAAGGGGCACTGAGGGCAAGCTGGAGCAGAGGAGGTGCCACAGGAACAGAAGGGAAAACTTTTTCACTGTGAGGGTGGCAGAGCCCTGGAGCAGGCTGCCCAGAGAGGTTGTGGAGGTCTCCCCCTCTGGACACTTTCCAAACCCACCTGGATGCATTCTTGTGTGCCCTGCCCTGGGTGATCCTGCTCTGGCAGGGGGGAGTGGACTGGATGATCTCCAGAGGTCCCTTCCAGCCCCTACCATTCTGTGGTTCTGTGATGAAAGGGTTACACACTGATCTTCACTGTTTGTAGAGTACTTTAAAGCATGGTATTTTGCTCTGAGTCACTTCATTTTTAACCTTCCCCTTCACTCCCATCATAACACAGATGACTTCATCAATATATTCATATCGTTTGCCCCCAGTGAGCTTCAAAATGTCAAGCAGACCACTACAAATTTCCTTCAGGCAAGACTGATTGAACAGGGCAAGACAAACTTCTTCATTCAGCTCCTCCATCTTCCAGGGCTTTGTTTCCTTAACACAACCGTTTTGATTTATCACCCAAACCATGACAATCTACTTAGAAAAAAAAAGAAGATTTAAGCTGGAAATAGAAAACTAATTTTACACAGCAGAGACAGGGAAAGATTCACTATTACTCTGCTTCTACCTGATTGCAGCCTCTGCTCCTAGGCCTTGCAGTCAAACCATGCTAAGCTCCAAAGAGTCCTCAGGTTTTTCCCCAGTTTGTTCACTGGTGACAACAAGACTCGCTTGCACTGAGGGCAGAAGGGTCTCAGCCCATCAATGATCAATAATCACAGCTTTCCTCCCAGGATGATGGCACAAAACTGGTGTCTTTTGATATTAGCTACACAGGCTACAGCTGAGTTTAATATCTGCTATTGTGAGCAACCTGCTCCAGAGTTTCAGTGGTGCCATGGAGATGTCCCTCTTGCAGAGTCAGCATTTTCCATGTTGTAGCCTCTGTGTGTGTCTCCTGCCTTCCACTGCACAGCTCTGAGGCAGATCCTGGCTCCAGCTCTCCACACCTTGCTGCTTATGGAGCTGCAGGGAACATCATCATCACTGCCTGCCCTTAACTGTGTTTGCTCAACATCTCGATTTCCTCTCAGCCTGCTCTTCCAGAAGTAGAGCAGACCCAGCTGGTTCTCTCAGCCCATCTCACACATCGTGCTGGCAGCCCTCGAGTCTCCTGATGGCTCTCTGGGCTCACTCCAACGTGTCCATGTCTCTCTGGTACTGGGGAGCCCAGCGCTGGGCACAGTGCTCCAGCAGGAGCTTTGACCTGCCAGACACTGGAGAGGAATCTCTTCCCCCCACCTGCTGGCTACTCTTTTGTTCTCATCCTCATCCCAGCAGGACAGCCAGAGCCCAGAAACTCCTCCAGAGGAGCAGAGTGCAGGACTTGCTGCCTGTGCTGGTGTTGGAGCACTTTTGTTCTGCCAAGAAGCAATGCATCCTGAAACAGTGCCAGGTGGTGCCTCGGGAGTCTTCTTCTCCTGGTTATTAGCGAGGTTCAGCATCACTCCATGGCTAGCAGAAGTCTGAGCCCAGCAGCAACACCACAGGATTTTGCTGGCTGCAGGATGCAAAGGTGCCTGCAGGGCCAGCACCCCAATTTGTGAGCACTGAAACATCAGCCATGAGAAGAAAAGTCAGGTTTGGAACAGCAACCATTTATGGCCATCCCCAAGGGCTGCACTGAGGCTACCACGGGAATGGATTATTGGGAATTTCCTGTGGAAGTAACAATTTTATTTTCCACACTAAAAATTCCCACTCAGCCACTATGACATTGTTTGGAACCCTGGAAGCTTCCTGTACAGGTGCTCCTGCAGTGTGTGGCCAAGCAGTACACAAACACCTCCTGTCAACAAGATAAAATCACAGCTCTAAAACTGTCCAGGAACTGGTGGAGAATCAGGGCTCACTGGCCAGGAAAAGCAGCAGGAGGAGGAGTAGGAAGAGGAAGAAGAAAAGGAAGAGGAGGGAAAAGAGGAGGAAAAGTAGGGGGAAAAGGAGAAGGGAGAGGATGAGGAAGAGGAGGAAGAAGAGGAGGAGGAAGAGGAGGACCCCCCATCCTCAGCAAATCCTCTGCTTTCTACCGAGGGTGATGTATGTAGGATGGGATTCAGCAGGAGCTGGCTCAAGTCAGTGCCCTGGAGCCACTGCTGGCCTGCAGACCCTGCCCAGAGCTGCTTTCTTTTCTCAGCCCTGTTCAGCCCCGTGCTGCCCTCGCAGCTGGTGCAGCCCACCCTGCTTGTGGCTCCGCAGAGCTATTGACGGAGCCGTCCCTGCGCTGGTCCTGCTCGCTCAGGTGCCACAAGCGACAGCAGCGCCAGAAGACCTCAGCAGAGCAGCAGCGGCTGCAGCCCAGGCTGCGGCTCCCACCTGTTCCTCTTGCCGTGCACTGCCCTCTCGTGGGAAAGCGTCGGAAAATATTCCCAAAACCAAACCCTGCAGGAAAACCAGAAACCCGCTGGACTGTTTGCCCCAGCGCTCTGAAGAGCCTGGACGTGGGGTCGGCAGCAGCTCACACTCAGGCGTATACAGATGTATAAAAAGGGCATTTCCAGAGTTGCTCCCTAGTTCAGCTGGAACGAATCCATCTTTGCACTGTCTGTACTTTGCGTTCCTGCTAGAGCTCATCGTGTCTGCAGGGTGTTGGCGTTTTCACATCAACACAGCTCATGGGTTGGAACTTCATCTCTGTATCCATCATAATGCTCTTAACCAGCAGGGCTTGCTGTGGTATGGAGCCACCGAGCAGGGGGCACAATACAAATCAGCTCCACCATATTTTACATCCAGACTTCAGAACAGGATCAGTTACTCTTTACTTGTCCCCTACCAAAGAAGCCTGCATCCCACAGTGCTCTCCCGGCAAGCAGATGGATGTCTGACAGGAAGCTCAGGTGCAGCCAGAGCTCAGCCACTGCTGTTGGCACTCCAGCACTGGTGCTGGTGCCCACGAACTCCCATGGCCAGGACGAGCCTCTGGTGGGGGTGGCACTGCATGAGCAGCCCCAGAGCTGACAAGGGAGGGCAGAGGCTGGAGGCCAGTGCCATAGTGACTCTGAGAGTTGAGCCCACGGTCTGAATTCATGGTTAGCACCAAGGGTAGAGACCACCCCGTGCCAGCAGCACATCTGACCTACAGTGCTGGAGAAGCTCCACCAGAGCCCTGCTGCCACCCAGCTGAGGCTGTGCTCTGCCCTGCTGACCCCCAGGATTTGCAGTGCTCTTTGGTTGCTGCCTTCAGCAGTCAGCTTTGGTGACACTGCCCTTTTTTAATACACTTGGGGACAGCTGGGTGTGGTGACAATGCTGCCAGGCTCTGCAGTCTGACTCTTTAAGGAGCAAGCTGCCAGCCTGTAGTATTTTTAATTTACAAGGATGCTTTTACAGCTTTGATCAGCATCAGAGGAACCTTCAGGAGCAGCTAAAAGTAAACAGCTACAGAAATGCACTTCGGGGAATTCCAATTTCAATAGAGGTCTGTTTGAGCTCTCAGTTCTTTCATACAGGCATCTTTTAGAGCCAACTAGGAACAGCACAGAACGAAGGCAGGGGAGTTTTCCCTCCCTGGCCATCCAATCAAACTGAGTGGGTCAGCTTTAGAGAGGAGAGTGTTCTTCTGTTCCCCTTTGAGCCTCCTGCTCGGGCACTGGGGGGGTGTTCTGGTTTGTGCCCTTTCTCTTCCATCAGCACAAGAAGTCCTGGGCTCAGGAAGACTGCTGGGTTTGTTTGATCTCCCTCGCAGCAGCAAAATCAGAGCAGAAGCAGGATTCAGCAGAAGAAAGGCTCAGTACAAAGCCTTAAGACTTGTGGATTCCACTGATTTCCACGGCAGTGGCAGAAAACAGGATCAGCCTTATTGCATTTCCCTCCGTGGTGCATTGCTTCCTTCCCATGGCAGATGGCACTAGCAGCACCTAGTAACCAATTCACCACTTCCCACCCACAATGTTGGGTTCAGTCCTTTGTAGCTTTGCCAGCTATCAGTCGTTGGCCCTCAGGTTTTATCTCCAGGCCAAGCATCATGTCAGCTGGACATCTGGGACAGGGGGAGAGAAGGAAAGGGGCAGATCTCAATGAGAACAGTTCAACAGTTCAGTCCTGGGTAGTCAGAGGTGGCTGAGGCTGGGTTTGTCTGTGCTGTGGAAGGAGAGCAATCTTACTGTGCCAGAAGGTTTAGCAACCTGGGGAGCTGAATTTCAGGTGGGCAAGGATGGAAGTGCCAGGCCCTGTATGAAGTGTGGCCTTTGGATCCTTTGGAAAACCCACACAAATTCCTTCAGGTTTTAAGTCCACCAAGAACTAAAGTGTGAAGCTCCTGAGCAGAGGCTGAGATCCTGGCAGGATATTTTTCCATGAGGTTCGTCTCTACCCAAGCATGGTTTAACCCCATCCAAGCAGAAACATTTTTGGAATAGCAGCAGCCTGACCCACTTCCTGCAGTCTTAGGTGAGGGGAAAGAGAAAACTTCTCCTGCCCTACTTATTTTGTGTTTAATTTTGCACTCAGGTTGCCAGAGGCTACTTGAAAAAACAATTTGCTGCTTATTTCCAACGCTACAGAATCCATCCTCCAGAGGAGTTTTGGATCATCTGGAATGTGGCAGAGAGACACAAGGAAAACTCAGATTATTTTTCCAAGAGATATTTGCTGAACAATTTTTTTTTTTTTTTTTTTTTGCAAATTAGTAAGAACAGGAAGAGGACTAAGATGTGGCCAAGGTGGCCACCAGTAGCCTGGCTTGGATCAGCAATGGTGTGGTCAGCAAAACCAGGGCAGGGATCATCTCCCTGTGTTGGGAGCCTTGAATCCTAAGTTCAGTTTTGGGCTTCTCACTCCAAGAAGGACATTGAGGAGCTGGAGCAGGTACAGAGAAGGGGAACCAAGCTGGTGAAGGGTCTGGAGGACAGGACTGGGGAGGAGTAGCTGAGGGAGCTGGAGTTGTTCAGCTTGTAGAAGGAGAGGCTGAGGATAAAGGGAAATGGCCTCAAGTTGCCCCAGGGGAGGTTTAGGTTGGACATGAGAAACAATTTCTTCCCTTAAAAGGTTGTCAAAGCCCAGCCCAGGCTGCCTAGGGCAGTGGTGGAGTCCCCATCCCTTGGAGGGGTTTCAAAGTGGTGGAGTGGTGCTGAGGCCCATGGGTCAGTGGTGACCTTGGAGGTCTTTTCCAACTAAATATAGGATTTTCTTTAACTGTGCATGCTGAGATGCAAACCTGCTCCTCCTTTCACTGCCAAATGGACCCCGAAGGGTTTGGTGCTTGCATCTGAACCAGTCAATACAGGAGAGCTCCTGAGTCCTACACAAACCCGTGTGCCTGAGCCGCTTCTATGTGCCGAGGTGCTGAGCACTGCAGAACAACCACCCTGACGTTTTGCAGGGCTTGTGATGCACGCAGGCAGGTGCCCGGAGCCGGGGTCAGGTGCGGAGGTGCAGCCTCGTGGTTTGTGGCACTAGATGGCAGGAGACGGAAGGGAATCGCCGCGGAGCGGCAGCGCAGGCTCTGCGCACAGCGCCTGGCGAACAACTGCCTGGCAAACATCTGCCTGCGAACAACTGCCTGCGAACAACTGCCTGGCAAACATCTGCCTGCGAACAACTGCCTGCAAACATCTGCCTGCAAACAACTGCCTGCGAACAACTGCCTGCAAACATCTGCCTGCAAACAACTGCCTGGCAAACATCTGCCTGCAAACAACTGCCTGCGAACAACTGCCTGCAAACATCTGCCTGCAAACAACTGCCTGGCAAACATCTGTTTGCAAACAACTGCCTGGCAAACAACTGCCTGGCAAACATCTGCCTGCAAACAACCGCCTGCAAACATCTGCCTGCGAACAAGTGCCTGGCAAACATCTGCCTGCAAACAAGTGCCTGGCAAACATCTGCCTGCAAACAAGTGCCTGGCAAACAAGTGCCTGCCGGGCTGTGAGGCAGGCAGTGAAAGCAAACGGAGACACTGCGAGGGCTCTGCGGTAAAGAAGAGACTTCTCTGGCTCGACGGCCAAGGTGCTTCCTGGAGGACGTCTGCTGAAACACACACATAGACCCTCAGGGATGAGCAGAGTTCAGCATGGACTAGATACAATGGTGCTGATTCTACAGAGTTCAACCCCCCGTGCAGTCAGCCCAGAGTGGGTTAGAAGCCAGTGGTACAGAAACCAAATTGCATGTCAGAAAGTGGTGAAACGTTGGACCCGAGTCTGTGTTTGTTAGAGAGATCAGGATGAAACCTTATGGCAGAGCCAGAGTGTTCCTCACCAAGGAAAGGCTTTTGTGTGTCTTCTGAAGTCCTGCATGCTGCAGCTGGAGGAAGTAAGTTGGGCTGAGGTTCTGACAGGCACTTTAGACAGGCTGGCTCCCTTCTAGAAGTTTATTCTCCGTAGTCTCTGGCTTAAAGCTTCCTGAGTTGAGTTTTGAACAGGACTCTTCAGTGTTGTCAGAGAAAGGTTCTCACGGCTGCCCTGCAAAGGGATGCCATCAGCTGTGTTTCTGGCAGGTAACTGAGAACATTAACAGAATGTGCAGCTGCCTCTAGACTGCCTGATGGCATTTGGAACACTAAAGTGCATGGAATGGAGGGAGGCATCCTGGCACTGCCCTTGCTCTGGAGGGCAGGAGTCTGTTGCAGCAGACCACTGGTTCGGTCTTCAGATAGCTATGTGGCCATTTCCTCTTGAGTCCTAAAGTAGCCAGCTGCCAGAGAAAGCTCTAGATTATCAGTCTGGATCCTTGGCTTTAATCCAGAGAGAGCTGTCTCTGAGTGAAGAGATTTTTGCTATGGAAACAGTTTCCATGGCGCATGGATAGCCTAGTTCTGACTATCAGATAGATCACCCAGAGTGACAACACCAGACCAAAGTACATGCTGCCTTCTTTTCCATTTTCTTGGGAACAGCAGCCACCTGTTTATCCCCAGCAGTAGCTGCCTCACAGGATGCAAAATGGGATTCTGCCAAGGAACTCCCATGTGGATGAAGATGATACTCAGAGAACAAAACCAAACCAAACATTTTTTAAAGCTTAGCAAGACAGCTGAACTGAAAACTGAGTCATTGAAGGACAACTGAATCCCAGCTGAGTTCCTTCACCTGCAGAACTTACCTACCATGCTTAGGTATTTACAGTATTAGCTATTGTAAATACCTAATATACCTAAATAGTATTAGGTATGCACAACAACATCTAAGCCCTCACATGTAGCTGGGTTGAATGTCATTGTGCAGGACTGTCCACCCCTGCAGTCACACAGAGGCAGGAGCATGGGAGACACTCGTCCTGATGCTGCCTGCTTGTGGGGTTTGGGGGTTCCTCCTGTTTCCCTCCTCTGTCCTCTGACATCTTTCACCAGATCTAGATTTTATTCCCTGGCTTTTTAACATTTCAGAAGCAGAATGGCAGCCTCCTGTAGTGCCAGGATATTTCCCCATTCACGTTTTCCAGCCCTCTCAGCATTTCTCAGTATTCAAGCTCTGAAGCACACTAATTACATACAGCTTGGCGCTCTCAAGGCATCCAGATTTGAAGGAGGACAATCAAAATATCATCCCAGGCACAGATGGTAAAATGACCGATAATTATCAGGCAGTGTTAAGGGTGAGAAAGGGAGGAGAGGGAAAGACACTTTTCATGCCAGTGCAGCTGACAGATAAATTAAAAACTCAGTAGTTACTGCTTCACCTACCTCCAGGATGAAATTCTACCTAATGCTCCCTTTCCTGCCAGAAGACACCAAGATACTCCACTGCAGAAGACCTGGGAGTTCCCTGGGGAGCCAGCACAGCACACTGCCATACTGAACTCATTCTTTCAACGTCCCTTTCCCTTCTGAGTAGTTCTGTATGTACAGCTCTGGTACATGCTAGGTGATGTAAGTAAAACCTCAGCCCCTGCTGCTTGTGCCTCAGCAGTCCCACACAGCTCACCCGAGCACGACTCCAGGACATTTCTCAAGGCTTTCACAGCAAACACTGCTCTTATCTTTTCTTTCTCCTCAACATTACAAAAAGTCATTGCTAAGTATCCAGTGGTTGCAAGTAATGTGTCTGTTGCAGCCTGAGCCTGAGCACAACCTCGCACTGTGAACATTCCACTCCCTTTGGGGTGACAGAAGTGAAGCTGTGCCTAAGTCCGAGTGTGCTCAGATAGGGTTGAGACTCTGGGCACTGCTGATTGCTAAACCACAACCTCATACAAACTTACCAAAGGTTTGTGCTCTGGTGGCTGCCAGGAGACCCCGGGATTGGGCTTGCAGTTGCCAAAGATTTTCTCCTGCTGGGACAAATCATTCACCCTCCCCCTTTCTCAGCACCCCTATCTGCAATCCAGCTCCAAAGTACTGCTGCCGTCAAGTCCAGGAGGGCTGAGATCTTCAGTGGCTGCAGGGCACAAATTCTGAGGGCTGGAGGAGTGCCCCAGGAGTGCGCTGTGCCACCAGACACAAGTGGTTTGCACAGAAGGTAAACAGCCATGCTTTCTGTGGGAGGTGCAAGGAGAGCTTTAATTGCCATCCTCATCTTTTGCCAGACAGAGAAGCCAGAGCAAACTCCTCCCTGGTGAAGGGCTGCAGAGGCACTCAGATAAAAAGCCTGTAGGTCCAGAGAGAGGACATCTTTTTGATGTGGCTGCTCGGAGTGCTGGCAGGGCTAAAGAGACACCTTGGACAGACACACTGCTGTTTGTCAATCCAGTTTGATCCATCTCTCACTCAGACCTCTCAGCAGCAATGCTTTTTCCAGAACTGACTCAGAAGTTTAAAACCAGGTGGCCACTGGTGTCTTAAGGCAGGATCTCCAGACAGAAGGAGCTTTCCTTCACAATGCTGCCTGCTGCAGATCCTTCACCAGGAATTTTTTTCTCCTCTGAGTGGTTTTAAGAGGGAATTCCATCCATATAAAGCAAGCTAGAACTGAAGTCTAGCAATGTTTCCAGGACTACAGCCGTGCTAAGGAAGAGAACTCATCAGGTTGGTAGTGCTGTCATTTGGCATCATCCATCAGCCTAGTTTCTGAAGACTCCCACGGGAGGTTAATCTGTTTGTGATTTGTCTAATTTCCTTCTAAAGCAGCCTCCATATTTAAATCTCTCATTTCTACAAATCAGAAAAGTTCCTCTCCTCCCAGCAGCAGAACTACACTTTGCAAACATCCTCATGCATTGGTGTAACACTGCACACACTTGAGGTGTAGCAAAGACATAGAGCAGGGGAGGTAACGAAGAGCAGCAGGTGAAATGAAGCCATGGGGGTTGCCTTCTGCCAGTCAGTGACCTGACCTCACCACACCTGGCTTTACCTTTGCAGCCACCTCTGAGCACACAGAAGGGAGGCTGTGGATACCCCTCCCTGGAGCTGTTCCAGGCCAGGTTGAATGGAGTCTTGAGCAACCCGGGCCAGCGGGAGGTGTCCCTGCCCATGGCAGGAGGGATGGGACTGGATTATCTGTAAAATCTCTTCCAATCTAATCCATTCTGTGATTCTATGAGGCTATGTTAAGCAGGGGGCAATGGATACGAACTGGAACACAGGAAGCTCCTCCTCGACACCAGGAGGAACTTCCTTACTGCAAGAGTGCTGGAACCCAGGAGCAGGCTGCCCAGAGAGTCTCCTTCTCTGGAGACTTTCAAGACCCATCTGGACATGTTCCTGTGTGACCTGCCCTGAGTGATCCTCTTCTGGCAGGGGGGTTGGACTGGATGATCTCTGGAGGTCCCTTCCAACCCCTATCATGGAGTCATGGTTTTGCAATTCTCTGTTATGGGCTCGGGCAGCTCAAGGGGGAGAACACCGCGAAGGGAACAGCCCTGCCCTGGACTGCCTTTCCCATCTCCAGACTCCATCCCGCAGCTTGTGCCAGCCGCGGTGCTGGGGTGGAAGCGCCCAAAGCGAATGCCAGCCTGGCCCTCCGCTGCCGGAGCTGGGCGTCCCCGGGGCACTAGCGGGGATGCAGCAGCTCTCTCGCACCGACCAGCGGCAGCTGCTTCCCTCCCCTCTGCCGCGGGATGCCGACAAGCAGGCGGCTTGGAAGTGGTTCTGCTCCGTTCTGTGAAGTCAGGCTGAAAGGAGCTATCGACCTACTGCACCCCGGCGGCGTCTTTACCTGCTCCAGCAGGCACCTCTCGGCTGTTCGACAAACATCCGCAACAGAATTCTCTGCTTCTCGCTGCCCCCACGCTCCAGTGACTCGACCCGTGGGAGTCTTCCACACTCACTGTTCCACCCTTCCACAGTGTGCAGAGGAGGCAGCACCCTCCGCTTCTCACAATTTCGGTTTCAATGTACCTCAGAGCCTCCCTTCCCATCGCTCAGCCCCAAGGTTTCGGGCACCGCCAGGCACTTCACATCCCACTTTCTCCTCGCTTCGTGGCTCCTCAGGACACTGTTTCACGCGTGTGGATGTCTGCCGTTTATCAGCCCCAGCCGGGGGAACCGCGGCGGAACGCTGCCGGTGCCCTTTGCCGGTACCCGTGGCCGGAGCCCGTGCCCGGTGCCCCGGCGCAGCACCTGCCCAGCCAGCGCTCTCGCTTCCCGCCCTGGGGCTGGGGCTGGGGCTGGGGCCGGGCGGTGGCGAGCGGCCCCCCTGACTCCCCTCAGCCCTCCCAGGGCGGGAGGACGGGCGGGAAGGAGCCTCCCCCGCCCCGTCCCGCCGACGGCCCCGTGCCCAGGCGCTGCAGGGTTGCGAGGCGAGGTCCTCCCCGGCCCTCCCTGCCCGCGCCCCGCTCCGCGCCGGCCGAGTGCGAGCCAGGCCCCGCAGCATGCGGCCCCGCGGGCCCCTCGCCGCCCTGCTGCCCCTTTGTCTGCTCTGCCTCCAGGCTGCGCTGCCGGCCCGCGGCCTTCGCGCCCGCTACGACGGGTAAGTGCCCGCCGAGCCCCGCGCCTCTCCGCCCGCCGCCCGCACCTCGCCCGCGGCCCGCGGCTGGCCCTGCCCGCGGCGCTTGTCCGCAGGTGCTGCCGAGCTGCGCCTGTGCCTGCTGCCGCTCAGCCGCGGCGCGCCCCGGAGCCTGCTTGCCATAGACGGCTCCGAGGCTCTGCCAGCGACAGGCAAGATGCTGCGCTGAGGGGCAAAGAAAAGTTTCGCTGCCCTAAAAAAGAAAGGTTTAATGCTCCTCTCTCACTCTCCGCGGCAGAAATTCTGATGATACAGGCAGATAAACCGTTTCAGAGGCTGTGCCGTGCTGTGAGATGGATGAAGGTTTGGGGATCCCTTTAGGCGTCAATTTTAACAGGAAAAGTCTGCTCATGGGAAGGGTTGGCAAGCCCTGGCCGGTGAAGTCCCCGTCCCTGGAGGGGATTTCAAAGCCATGGAGACGGTGCTGAGGGACATGGGTTAGTGGTGAGCTGGCAGTGCTGGGGTGAGGGTTGGACTCGACGAGCTTTAACATCTCTTTCAACCAAAACGATTCTGTGGTTCTGCAAACTTAAAACTGTTGGTTTAAAGTCGAACAATATCTTACTGAGTGCATAAAAATCTCAGCCAACAAGAGAAATTGATTCACCTTGCTGTGAGCAGAGTCACAGAATCCCAGCGTGGTGGAGGTCGGGGTGGGACTTCTAGAGACCATCTAGGAGAGAAAAAAAATAACACCCCCCCCTTTCTTCTTCTTCTCCTGCTTCCTGAAGACTGGAGTGCCACTGGCTTTCCTCCAGTCCTCCAGCACCTCTCCTGCTCTCAGCCTCTCAGAGATGGAGAGTAGCTTAGCAAGTCAAGACTTCTGCATGCGTTTCAAACTAGACTGTTTTTTAGCTTTTTTGGTTGTTTGTTTGTTTTTTTCTTTTTTCAATTGAAGCTCAAATTTGTGTTTAGAAAACTAAACTGTTCTTGAGAGCCACAGACACAGGTTTTGTGCAGCAGCAGTGTGTGGTCCTGGTCTCAGCAAGCCCTGCCTGTTTTTAGATTTAGGATTGTCTCCAGGTTGACACTGAGATGGGTGACACGTTGCCTGTGCTGCCACATAACTTCTGAACAGGAGTGACCTGAGCTGGCTGCTGATGGATGTTTGAGATGCCAAAACACACATTTTAATGCCCCCCTCTGTTTAAGCGAGATTGTCAATCCATAACCAAACTGATTAAAACAGAAATCAATGTGTGTAGATTCAGCTACTGCACCTCTGCTCACCCATTCTGTTTAAGTCCTAAAACCCATTTTCTTCTTTAAGCATTTTATGTGCCCTCACTGATGTGTGAGTGACCCACCTCAGCTTGCCCTGTTGATCTCTGTCCCAGGCAGGGATTGCACTGGGGCTAAACCTAGAAAAATGAGACTTCTCATCAGCTTCCAGAGCCTGGGCAAGCACAGTGAAAATCCCTGCTCAGAAGGGGCAGGTTGCAGTAGAAAGGCTCCTGGTTGACAGACATTTGTAGCAAGGGGCCAAGATCTCTTTACAAGCCTTGCTGGAAGTGTGGTCACATTCGTAACAGCAAGCAGAACCTGCACCACATGTGTAACACAACCTGCAAGAAGAACCTGAGCTTCTGCCCACTGGACTGATCTTTTCCATTTCTGCATCCTGGCATTATTTGTGTCAATAAAGGATGATGAAAAACAAGTTTGAAGGTTTCTTCAGAATGACAAATCTATTTTGTCCTTTTGAGGTATCTGTCAGCAGCCCAGTGGCCTGGGCAGGATCATTTCATTTCCTCTGTGAAGCTGAACTTAGCAGAGCAGGAGTTGCCATCACTGCTGAACCTGGGTGGCACCCGAGGGGAAGAATGTCTTGGTAGGGTGTCTGGGGAGAAAGGCAATCAGCAGGTGAAGATGGTTTGCTGCTGTTCAACATTCAGGTTCCCATGTTCATCACTCCAGCCACCTGACTTCATTTAGTGCTAAGAAGTGTGTGCCAGTCCTGTACTACAGAGAGGAAAGGCATCAATATAATCAGAGCCACAGAATGAGAGAAAAAAAGAACCAAAAAAGAAAGGCAATGGCAACATTTCTCATATACTCAGCACTGAGAGGCACTGAGCAATTGTAGCTCTTGAGCTGAGGACTCTGGCCTGAGACCGTTGGGAATGCAGATGTTTCTCCAGACTAACCTCTCCAAGCTGTGTTCAGAGCAGGCCAGGTGTGACACATGGAGAGATCTTTAAGCAAAAGCATTCCAGATACCTTTGGGAAGTTGATAAGGACTTGGGAGGTCTCAGCAAAGAGGCAGCAGCTCCCATGCCCACTGAGTTCTTGCAGACAGGAGCACTGCCTTGCCTTCTGCTGCCCCTCACCACCCTCACTGTCAAGAATTTCTTCCCAGTCTCCACTCTAAATTTGCCCTCAGGCTCCAATCCATTCCCCCTTACGCCGTCACAAGATGGAGCAGCTAATTGCTGGCCAGCAAAGAAATGCTCAATAATCATGCTGTTAAGACATAAAATAGAAACACACACCACCACCACCCCAGGAAAAAAGGACTTTATGGAGGAGCAAAGCACAGAGAGCCCCTGGGAGGAGGACCAGTTTCACAGCAGTCAATGGAAACCAGAATTATTAGGGTATATCAGCAACCAGGAGTCTCTCTGGCCCCGTGGAAACCAAGACGTTCCTCAGGAGAAAAGCAGCACAGAGGGCAAGCAGACAAAGAAGGAATTGTTAAATTAGTTGTTGGGTAAAGAACTTTGCTGCTCACACAAAGAATTGGGTGGGCTTAAGGTAATATTTTTCAAGTTATCAGCTTGCAGGCAGGGTATTTATTTTGCAAGTGCAGGGCTATAAAACACCAGATGTTGTGCAAGGAAGCAATGGCAGGAGAAGGCTGGAAGCTGTCTGCAAGGAACAGGCAGAGGCTTGCTTTCAGCAGCGACCTCTTGCTCATAAAGCAGAGTTTGCCTCCAGTGCAAGGACACCAAACACCCCCTACTGCAGCCAAGACTTGCGTCTCCACCGCCTGGGGAGTTCTGTTGGTTTGAGCTTCATTACTGCTCCTATGAAATGGGGACAGGGCAGTTTGTAGTTAGAATTACAGTGGGAGAAGTAGGAGTTGGTAGGGAGTAAGTGAAGGAAACTTTGGCTGTTGGATGAGCAGAGGCTGATAGGCCTTTGCTGGGATGGCCACAAGTTACCTGGGTGTGTGGTTTGAGTCACTCCACTCTCTGTGTCCCAAAGGGAAAATGTATAACAGTGAGATTATTTATCATTGGAGATGGAACATCCAAAGCTCTGGTATAAGCTCAAAGCACCACCTCACTTCTTGTGCTGCTGCTTGCATGGTGGAAGGATTTGGCAGCACGCTCAGGATGTAGCATGCCAGCTCCTTCTGCCATGAAACTTCATGTAAGGAGAGCTGGGTGTAACAAGAGGAGAACAGGAAAGAAGCTGCAGGAAGGTGGAGCTGACAGTTTAATGGTTTTGTACAGCTCTGCTTTTGTGTGGATCCTAGAATAGAATGGGTTGGGTGGGAAGGGACCTTAAAGATCATCTAGTTCCAAGCCCCCTACCATGGGGAGGGACACCTCCCACTAGAGCAGGCTGCTCAGAGCCTCTGAGTGTGAATTCACACAAGATACCAAGTGTGGCTCAGTGTGCACATCACAGCTTTACAGAGTGAAATAATTGCAACTGGAAACTGATCTCAAGAGCCCAGTGTAGAAAAGGCAGTGTAAATGCTAAGGGCACATTCATGCAAAAGCAGAGAATGGGATTTTAGCTGCATTTTTAATTAAAAAAAAAAAAAACAAAAAAAAACCAAACAAGACGACACTGGGATCAGGTTTTGGTGTTTAGTGGCCATGTAGTGTTGGTGCTAATTGAAAGAAATCCCCTTCAGTTTATAACTTCCCTAAATCCCATCCCTTCAGGCATGCTGAGGCAGCTGTCCTCTTCTGGGCCGACACACAGAACCAGGCTGAGGTTCAGGACTGATCACACGTTTCCAAACTGGTGCACTCAAGCTAGCATGAGACAGTACAAACTCTGTGTATTCAGGGGAAATTTTGTCTCTCTTTTCTAGTCCATGTCAGTCAAGTTCAGCTACCTCCTACTTATCTACCAAAACATCTGCAGAATGCAGCAGAGCACCCAAATCTCCCCCTCCTCTCCCCAGCACTTCACCTCTAGATGGGGAGTGAGGCTCTCTCTGATGGAGTTCCCTGGGTGCCACAGCAGCAGGAGCAGCTCAGTCAGGATGCCGCTGTGGGGACATATCTTGGCAAGCAACAGCTCCCGGATGGAAATAGCTTCTGGCACTGGGAGATGTGTCACAGAAGGCCTCTGCTCATGGTTTTCAAAGGACCTTCCCTTTTGCTGGCTCTGCAGGTGCTGAGCTGAGATTACAGCCTGCCCTGTACAAACCTGCTGCTCTTCCTCCTCCTCTCAGCTCTCACCCTCTTCTGCTTCATTGTCCCCGCGTTTTGCCACAGCAGCCCACATGGGCAGGGCCTTTTGCCACTTGTCAGCAGAGGACTCCAGGTCTCTGCTGTCTCCTGTCTGTAGTATAATGAAGTAAGAGTAGTCTCAGCCCTCACACAGGTCTTTGGACAGTGGATCCAGCCAGGGCAATAAGCAGCAGTGAAAACAAACTTGATTTGTTATTATATGAATGCTTTCAGGTTAGGGATTTGTTTTCAGTTGGGTGGATGGCAACAAGTGCTGATGAGATGGTTTAAGGAGCTCCAGCTCCTGTCAGTGTTTTGTTAATTCTGTGAAGGATGGCAGCAGGGAAGAACCTAAACTGAACCAAACTGATGTCTTCATCACCTACCGGCAGGCAAAGCCTCTTTGAGAAGGAGCTGACACCAGAAGGCAAGAGTCTGTGGTCTCTGCTGGACTTGGTGTCTTGTTCTCCTAGATCCCTTTGGATTCTGTGGGTTTAGTTGCTTGGGTTTAGTAGTTTTCTGGGTGTGAGAGTTGGAAATTGTGATCAGTTACAGGCAAGTTAGCAGTAGGTGGTGAACAGCTGCTCTAACCTCTTCAATCCCGGGTAACTCACATCCCGGATGGGGCTGGTGACAGTGTCCTTTGTCACTAAACCTGCCTTTGTTTGCATACACTCACACCACTCTGCACCAACGTTTCCGAGGTGGAAGAGGTGTCCCTCGCAGCTCCTGCCCCGGGAAGCCAACAGGCACAAAGGCAACTCTTCTGCACGGCAAGTAGGAGCAGCAGGTTGCCATGCGGGGAGGCAGACTAAACAAGCTGCTGCTTACGATAAAAACTATAAACTCCTAGAAACATTTACTGTATCAGGTGTCTGAGGAAAATTGTGCTCATAAATCTGAGCTGGTTTGGAAACCCAATTCCCAGGACAACTGCAGACCGCCCCAGGCATTTGCTGTCTGCCTGCTGTTAGGCAGAACATGGCTGCGGCGTGTTTCAGAGCCAGCCCCTCAGCAGCAGCTTTGCCTCTTGGAGCACAGCAGTGAGTTGTCTGAACAAAAGAGCACATGCAGTCCTAAAGGGCTCGGGGACAAAGATCCCGAGGTTTGGGGGTTCTCTCCGTTTAACAAGCTGGATCCCAGACCGATGTTTAACAAGCAATCAGTGTGGGAAATGCCTTCGAGCAATCAAGTCGTAAACAAACGTCTCAGGCAGTCAGTTGGAGGCTGTCGGAGCGGCGCAGATCCTGCCTGTTGCTGCCGCAGCTGCAGGCGGAGCGGTGCTCAGGGGCTGGTTGGGCGCCGCTCGCTGCGGCCGTGCCTGGTGCCGGCACAGGGCAGCTCAGCACAACGCCTGCCCCGCAGCCAGTGTGGGGCTGGCAGACACTGCCCAGCTGCTCTGGAGCGCAGCCAAGGTGCTGCAGGGTAGTTTGGATGGATTTACAGCCGTGTAGGCAAAGTCCGGCCAAAAAGGAGCACTCCCTAAGCGAAGGGAAAGTGATTACCAGGCAGGCAGGTGAGACTTTCCCAAATTCCACTTCAGAGCATTAAGGCCTTTTGCACCTGGCTGGAAGCGAAAACCATCCCATCTGATAGGAGCTCTGGGGTTTTTTGTGGCACAGCTTCCAAGAAGTAGATTAAGTTTCTTTTCTTGCTAATATAAAGGACTTCCAAACCTCAGTGCATTAATTCTCTGCTCACAGGATGGCTTTCAAGTTACACTTCTCTTCCAAGCTTATAGTTTTGTGGTTGCTTTAGATAAAATGAATCACGCTGCCACCTTCTCTTCTGGTTTTACTATTTACCTAGTGAAGTGCTGGAGGAAATGCAGACACTGGTTCGGGAACCTGAATAATCCTGTGGAACGTGGGCTCAGGAGGGTCGTGCGCTGGACAGTTGATAGTAAAGAGGCTGTTTTCTCCAGAAGCTACCAAATGCTCTGGAGTGAATGAAACTGTGATGCATTTTAATTCGTGGTGTGACCAGAACTGGCCAAACTCACCCCACACTCATGCACACTTCTTTGTATCGTGCAGCCATGAACTGACTCTTAAGTCAGAAGCTCCATACTTCATCTTGTATTTCTCCATACATTTAATCACATTGGTAACAGATTCTGAGCCCAAAGAAGTCCAAAGAACTCGAAGCAACAAGATGAACTATTTAAAGGCTCTGTCTTTGTGTTTTTAGTTGTTAGGAAAGATTTCCAGCCTCTTGTTTAAACGAGAAGGAAAAGCTCTTAGTTATGCCAGGGATCCCAGAACCTCACACGCAATGGTGAATGGTTTCTGCTGTCCTTGTGGGATATCAATCACAGGACCCATAAACCAAGAGTGAGGAGTCTTCCAGGCAGGAGACATCTGGTTCTTTGGCAGCCTGCACAGACTTTATATTGCCAGCTGTAAATTGGGCCGAGTTCTCCCCAGGCTGCAGCTGGCGGGGGGCTGTCTGGACTGCCATGTGCTCCTGGTAGCTCTCACACTGGCACTTTAGTTGATTCCTCTCCCTTCTCTCCACCCAGGTAAAACTTCCCACTCAGCCCTAGTATTCAAGCTACAGCCTTGCTCTAAGCCTCTAAATATGCATTTCTATTTGGCTTGCTAAGGACTGGATTTACAGTGCTAGAAGAACTCTGCCCCAGGATGTTCCTCTGAATCACTCAAAAGTTCTACACTTGCAGACATTCAAAGAAGCAATCAGAAGATTTCTTGTCCATGCAAGACCATGAATACATCCACTGACTAGTCAGAAACTCCTGCCTTCCCTTCCCTCCCCCTTGTGATGGTGCTTCCACTTCCCTCCTCCTTCAGTGCTCACTGAGAAATCACTGAGCCTCCCAGCAGTGATGGACCACACAGGAGTGTGTGAATCTTAACCTGGCTGCTGCTGCGTGTGCTGCCCACTGACTGGGAAACCATGAGTTCAGTTACAGCCCCCCAGCAGGAGAGGCACAGAGAGAATGGCTTCTGCTTTTGCCCTTGTTTCCAGCGTGGCAGGGAAGTCAGCAGCTACTCTGCTCTTCGGAGGGTGCCCAAAGGCAAGTTTTAAGTGTTGCTTATTAATTGTGAGCATTAAGGAGACTTGGTCAGCGTCGGGAATCTCTTCACTGTCGCATCCACAGTGCCAGCAGCACTGCCCTGCTCCCTAACCCACTCGTGGCTCTAGTGCATTCCTGTGTCATCCTGTGCTTGTCTGCTAGCAGGGGCGCTGCCAACAGCCACAGCAGCACCAGAGTGCCGCTCACTGCTGCAGCAGGCTGTCAGGACCGGGCTGGCACAGACAAACAGCACCCAGATGCTCACCCAGCCGGGGAGTGCAGCGTTCGGTCACTGATAGCCCCCCTGTTCCACAGCTCATTCTGCTGGAAGTTGACCTTCAGAATAAATGTGCAATGCAAACCTTGGAGCATGTAAAGAGCCTCTAAAATCTCTCCCATCACTTAGCAATATCCATCACTTTTGGCTCAGTGTACTTCCCCATTTAATGCTGACATTTATGGTTACTCAAACACAGCTAAACAGGAATGCTGAGAGGAAAGAAGCTGGAAGCAGCTGAATTAATAGTTACACTTTTCCAGCACTTCATTTTCGAGTTAGCTAATGGCATGAGAGTCTGAAACGTGTGAGAACAGAGAATTGATGCTTGCAGGAGACCTTTAGAGAGCCTCATTCGTGCCGAGCTGGATGATTACAGTATTTTATGGAGAGGTTCTGAGGAGGAGTGCTTTGGGTTGGTGTTTCACAGGAGAGGGGCATGGGGCTGAGGAACTGGTTCACACCTTGCAGCCTGTGCTGACCTCGATAGCTCCGAGCCCCCAGCACTCGTGTAGCACAGTGGCCCAGTGGGGAGAGAGCAGCTGTCAAGTGGAGGTGGGAAAAACTAAAGTTCTCTGGGTGGGTTTTGATTAAATTAGCTTTCAGTAGATGTTTCCTAGAGAGTTTTTCCATATTTTCCATGGAGGAGGATAGGAAATTGCAGGGCTTGGCATCAGTGGATCCAGTGAGTCCAGAGCAATCCATAGTGCCTTGTCTAAAAGTTCTCCTCAGCCACTGGCTCCTTTTGCAGAAGAATCCTTCCCTGTTGTAGTCAGATTTGCACTGCCTAAAAGTGAAGCCTTCACCTGCTCTGTACCAGAACTGTATTTAAAGCAGGGAAATTCTCCCTCTGTAATTATGCAGCACAAATCTCCACTGCTCTCTTAAGTCAGAAGTGATTTTACAGAGAACTGACACAGCATTAATCTGGTGAGGAAAATTATTTCTCCAGCAGCTTATGGAAATGGCAAAATATAATTGCCTTAATGGCTGATGCAGGAACTGTGCAGAGAATAAATAATTTCATTGCCACTAAAATATTTATTTCCCTCCTCAAGCCCTCAGTTTGATTTGGGTTTTTGGATCCTGTTCTGCAGTTGGTGTGTTTGGTTTCCTGCAGCACTGCAGGTTCCTTTAGGCAGTGGCAGGGCAGCAGGCTTGGTGTAAGACACTGGGGACTCTTTTGTGCTGTGAGGAGGAAGAAGAGAAAGCTTTGGGGAAATCCAGATCAAAGCAGGGTCAGGTTGTATGTGAGGACTGAGTCCAAAGAGCCAGACCCAGCTCTCACTGCTGTGACAGAGCTCTGCCTTCCCCTCCACTCCCTGCAGAAAGTCAGGCTGAAGGCTTGGGAGCTGCTGGAAGCCTCCTTTGGTTCAGCATCCTCAAGTCTTTTTATCAAGGCACAGAGTTAAGCGTGTGCAAGAGCTGTGATGTGTCACAACGTCATGAGGGCTTACAGCCTTGGTCCTCCTCCACTCAGAACTGCTGAGGCAACACCTTGAGTCCTGGGCTCAGTTTTGGGGACCTCACTCCAGAAGGGACATTGAGGGGCTGGAGCAGGTCTGGGGAAGAGTAATGAAGCTGGTGAAGGGCTGGGGAGGAGCAGCTGAGGGAGCTGGGGGTGTACAGTGTGGAGAAGAGGAGGCTGAGGGCAGAGCTCATTGCTCTCTGCAGCTCCCTGAGAGGAGGATGCAGCCAGGTGGGGGTTGGGCTCTGCTCCCAAGGAACAAGGGACAGGACAAGAGGAGATGGCCTCAAGTTGCCCCAGTGGAAGTTTAGATTGGACATCAGAAGAAACTTCTTCACTGAAAGGGAGGTGTTTAAAAGCTGCAGAGGCACGGTGGTGAGGGGCATGGATTGGCACCAGACTTGGTGGTTAGGTAATGGCTGAACTCAATCCACAGCAGCTGGGAGCCTTGCTCAGCCTGCGTGGAGGGAGCTGCCTGTCCCCAGTGAGGCTGCTTGGCTGCCATGCCCTAACTGCTAAGGACAGCTCTCCTCAGGCTGTCCATGGGTGCATCTGAATGACCCTCAGGGATACTTAGAAAAATTACTTTCAAACAACCAAACAAAACCCAAAGAAACAAAACCTTTCTCTAAAAACTAACCAACCAACTCCAGCGTGTTCAAAGCAAGCCTTGGGAAGCTTCCCATGCTCCAGACATCTCCATGCAGCACTGTTCCATGCCAAAATATTTTTTTACTCCATAAATATTTTCATCTTCCTTGCTGTAACTTGCATAAATGAATAAATACATAGCAAACACTAATGATCAGTCCCAAATTAAAACTGAGCCCACTGCCTTGACATTTACTTCTAAAATATGCATGAGACAACTCCTCTGATCTCTCTTTCATCCCCTTACAAACTCTTACACTTCCCAGTTATTTGTACTTCTGTGCCAAGTACAGCAATGAGTGCAGGCTTCCCTGCTCAGCATCCCTGTGAGGATCAAGGTCTCCATCTGAGCTCAGGAGGCTCCTGATCAGGAGTCACCAAACACTCTCAGGCTCCATCCCATTCAGCAGCAGGGACCCCTTCATGCCTTTGTGCCTCGTTCTCTGTGCCTGAGGTATCATTGCTCACAAAGCCAGAGAGGTTTCACCTCTCATTTTTCTCAGGTCATTTACTCAAGGAAGGTTCTAGACAAGCACTGTCAGTAGAGGGTGGGCTGCATGGCTCAGTTGTCAGAGCTGGGAGGGAACTCAGTAGTGCAGGGTTTGAGATCCCAGATGCAGGAATTTCTCCTGTAACTGATGTCTTGGCTGCATGATCACTCCCTGCATTTTCTGTGGTCTGCCATAGTCCATGGCACGGATGGAGGTCATGGAATGGACAGCTCTGCAGTGTGCTTCCTGCTGGCACTGTCCCTTGAGAGTTGCTAAAGAGAGCTCACAGCATCAGCTGCTGTTATCCAGAACCTTCTGAGCATCTATGAACAGCTGCTTGCATCACTGCATGTGTGCCGGCTTGGATGGACAAAGCAAAAAGCATGTTCCTGGTGTGAGGGTCACCTCCCTTGCACAGGCATGTTCCTGGTGTGAGGGTCACCTCCCTTGCACAGGCATGTTCCTGGCGTGAGGGTCACCTCCCTTGCACAGGCATGTTCCTGGTGTGAGGGTCANGCAGGGCTCCTCCCTTGCATAGGCATGTTCCTGGTGTGAGGGTCACCTCCCTTGCACAGGCATGTTCCTGGTGTGAGGGTCACCTCCCTTGCACAGGCATGTTCCTGGTGTGAGGGTCACCTCCCTTGCACAGGCATGTTCCTGGCGTGAGGGTCACCTCCCTTGCACAGGCATGTTCCTGGTGTGAGAGTCACCTCCCTTGCACAGGTATACTCCTGGTGTGGAGGTTGCCTCTAACACAGGACAACACAGGACTCTTCCAAAGAGAAGCTCCCTCTAGCACAAAAGGAGGACTCTCCTAAGCCCATTTGATGCTTAGCGTGCAAACCCAATGTCTCTTACCTCAAAAAGATTCTTTTGGATAAAAGGAAAGGGTCGTTTTGCTGTGAGGCAGATACCTGGTGTGGAAGATGTCAGCCTGAGCAGCTTAAAGTGGAAGGAATGAACAAAGGCCTTTGCTGGGAAGCAGAGGCTCCAGCTGACACCTTGGTCTGCAGAGAGCAAATCACTGCTGTGGAGGAGGAAGTTCAGGAGCAGAGCTGCAGCTCCCCTGGCACATTGCAGCTGCTGGAAGAGAGCAGCAATGCAGCAGCTGAGTGCATTTGCTGTTGCCTTCTGCTGTGGCAAGGCCTCGAAGTGTCCTCTCCCTGTTGTGTTCTGGCAGGGAGAAGCTGATCCGAGTGGTTCCTGGGAGCCAGCAGGATGCAGAGATGCTGAGGGCTGCACTTGACAGGCTCCAGGTGAGTTCAGGACTTTCACCTTTCTGCTGGCCTTTGCTGAAGGCTGTGCTGGGTTAACTGGCAGGCCTGGCAGCTGGCACTTTACCCTGAGCTATTTCAAACTCTGCACAGCAGCTCTTGCCCATTAAATTCCCAATTTCCCCATAAAACAGTACAGGAATTAGATTCATTCTGCCTGACAGCTCTGTGAGAACCACTCAGTGCCTTAAAGTAACAGAGGTGCCACATTTGGCAGTCTGAACAGAGCAGCAGGGCAAAGCAAGGGGCTGCAGCCTGAGCAGTTCTCTGGCTCCCACAGAGCACTGCCCTAGAGGTGCTCCTGCAGCACTTAGCAAGAGCCTGCCCCTCAGCTGTGAACGTTACTGTAAGAGCCCAAAAGGAACAATTGGTTTACTCCCAGTTAGGAAAACCTCTATCTAGAGCCCCACAGAACACAGGTGAAGTGCTCATTGCTGCCCCTGGGTGCTGGGGCACTCACAGCACATCTGCCTCTGCCCTTCTCATACTCTAGACCCTGAGAAGCAAAAAGGTTGCTTACCTTCCTGTGACTGTTTCTCATTGCAAAGCTCCCCCAGGCTCCCAGGAAGAGATTCCTTCCCTGGTTCCAAAGTGGGAGCAGCAGAAGCTTGAAGAGTTGCATATTCTGCCTTTGAGAGCAGGAGCATAAGATGCTGGCAAACCTGGCTGCTTAATTAGGGAGTGATGGGTTCTGGTGAGGCAGGGAGCTGAGGATGTTTAAGGGAAGACTCAAGAGAGAGGGAATGTTGAGACCCAGTTTCATGCAAACTGACCAGGTCTAGGTCAGCTTCACTGCACAGCTACATAGGGTCAGAGAGAAAGAGACCTGAGTGGCTAACAAGGAGTGGATATGTTGGATGGGGAGAGCTTTGCCTTCTGCCCTGCTGAAGCCAATGCAGGAGAAATCAGCAGGCTGCAAGGTCCATCCCTTTTGGGAAGAGCACAAGGAGGCACTTCTTGAATGTTCACTTACAGAAACCTACAGAGATGTCCTTGAAGGATCATCTTGGAGCTGCCTTTGGGGCTTGGTGTAGAGGAAGTCTTAGAACATGTCCTCAGTAGGTCACCTGGGCAGCAGTGACAGCCTGGCCACAGCATAAGGGACAAGACTTGCAGAAGGTATTGGAGGACTGCTCAGGGGCTTTAGTCCATGAGGGAACCTTTCTGCCTCAAGAGGTAAGCTGACAGCTCAGGTCCTGGTGCAGAAGCAGTCACCACCAGTACAGAGCTGTTAGCTTAGCTCATGCACTTCTACAGGTGAAGTCCTTTCAGACTCCTAAACTTAGCACCTGGAACTCCTCAGGAGGGGCATTTGCTCCTTCATGGTTTCACAGAACCAATCCACAGAACACTTGGTGCAGTAAGACCCTGGGCCCTGCCAGAGTGCCCCTGAGCCACGCCGGGGTGCCCCTGAGCCCTGCTGGGGTCCCCAGGCTCTGCTGCAGCGCCACTGCCAGTGCCTGCACCCAGACACTGATGCTCGGGAAGGTTTCACTGCACACCTCTGGGGTCCTGAGTGCTCAGAGGCAAATCACATCACTCATCATCACTTGCTGAGTAATTCCCACAGATTACCTTTACTCTGCAGCTCCATTGCCCACAGTGCTCTGTCGTTAATCATTGTTATGAATGGATTCCTGCCCTGGCTGCTTCTATTCACTTGTGTGTGACAAAACATTGCCTCTCCCCGGTGAGCACAGCACAGAGCTGCATGCTGTGGGAGCAGCCACTCCTGCAGGCTGCAGCTGCCTGGCTGCAGGCTCCGCAAGCTTCGAATCACAGAATCGTTTGGGTTGGAAAAGACCTTTCAGACCCAGCCCAGCCCTTAGCCCAGCACTGCCAGGGCACCACTAACCCATGATCCTCACACCACATCTCCAGGGCTTTGAAACCCCTCTAGGGATGGGGAGTTCACCCCTGCCCTGGGCAGCCTGGGCCAGGCTTTGCCAACCTTTCTGGGGAAGAACTGTTCCTCATATGCAACCTCAGGCTGGAAGAGACCTTCCAGATCATCAAGTCCAATCCTTAAAGTTGCTTAAACATGCAGGTATTTGACCATAACCTCAGCCACAGTAACGAGAGAAAAAGGAAGCCTCAAGGTACAGAGTCCAGCTGACCACCATGCCAGCCTGCAGGGCAGCAGGAGGTCCTAGTGCTCTAGGACCACTGTGCCACCACCATCTCTGCAGAGCAGCCCTTCAGGAAGCTCTTGCACATCATACTCTGCTGTCTCTGCAGCTGGTTTGTGGGACAGAAGGTGTCTGAGGCCACAAGAAATGAGGCAGGTGGGAACAGAGCCATGTTCTTTTCCAAGGCAGGGGATGCCAGGCTCTGGTTCTCAACAAGATACCAGGGTAGGGAGCTGCCAGCAGTACCCACACAGCAGCAGGTCTCCCTTGGCTCCAGCATGTCCCAGATAAAGTCTCCTTCAGCTTCTGTGTGTAAGAAAAGCAAGAACCTGGTACCTGTGCCACCCTTGAGCCCCTTTTGCACAGATCTTGTGCCAAAGAGCCCTGGAGCAGATAGGGCTGCAAGGGGGGAATGCTGGAGCTGCTCTTGCATTTCCCATGCATGCTGCATGCAATGCCAAGGTCTGAGCTGAAGTGCAGCCAAAGCTTCAGCAGTGCAAGCACAAACTCATGGAGTTGTTTCCTATCTGTAGGTCTCTGTCAGAGCCCTCATCAGCTGCTCCACCACCCCCACAGGCACCAGCCTCACATTTCAGATGTTCTGCTGCAGCCCTTTGCTCTTAGATATCCTCTTTTTATAGATGCTGTCCCCCAGGGCTCCTTTTGTCCCCTCCTCTCACACATCTCTCCAGTGACTGTCTATTGTCTCCTGCTCTTCCACATTTAGGAGACACTTGAGGAAGTCTCTTGCTGATTTCTGAGCCTTTTCATGGGTTTGATTCTGTTAGACCTGACTGATAGAGACAAATGTCACATTCCCAAGTGCTCTGCACAGAGACAGGGATTTGCTCAGGTCCTCAGCCCCAGCAGACTGTTTGTCTGCTCTGAAATTGGCCTTTGTGTTATTTTTGAAGCACTTTGTGTGAGCCTGGACTGGTAACTTCTACCCCACCAGTGGCCCACAGGCACCCAGCTGGGCTCAGGGCTGTTTGTGTAGGGGACAAGGAGCTTCTGCTTTCTGAACGTTCCTGGCTGCTCAGACCTCTGCAGCTTCTCCAGGAGCAGTGCCTGGGAGCAGTTGCCACTTCAGCTTTGGGAAGAGCCAGCCTGGCAGGCCTTGAAGTCACAACTCCACTCCCTTTGTTTCCCAGCCCCTGCAGCAGCTGCTGATCCATTGTAATCCCTGAATTGATCCTGTCATTGCAGTTCAGGGAATCAGAAAAATACCTCATAGGAGAGCTGGCTCACTGGGCTATAAATCTGATAGCTACAGCTCCATAGGAAAGTGCTGAAAGAGGCTGCAGAGAACAAAACCCTGCCTGAAAATGCAGCAAGCAGCCTGGCAGCCCAAATGGGAAGGAAAGAACGAGCTGAGCAGGGAGGGCTGTGTGCATTGTGCTTTGCACAGGCAGCAAATCTCTATAGCCAGATGCTTCAGTCATCAGTCCAGACTGTAACCTCACTCAGAGCTGGGCTGCCAGGCAGGACTGCATGGAACATTTCAGCTGCACAGGGAGCATCAGGTGGCAGAACATGTGTCTGGGAACCACTTGCCAGGCTCAGGAGGACAATGCTGCTCCAGAAGAACTTCAGCAGGGAGATGCAGGACAGAGCAGGAGAGCCCAGGCAGAGAGAGTGCCCAGGTAGAGAGAAGGCCTGGACTTGCAGATGGGAGGAACTGGCTTCCTTCTTTCCTGGTGCTGAAGCCTGAGTCTCAGCTCCCCACTCTTCAGCACAGTCCCAGTGGGAGCAGGATCAGTCTCTTACTGTTCCATTTCTTGTGCAGGGCAGCAAGAACTACAAAAGGAAGCAGGCCATAAATAGCTTAATCAGCAACGAGCGAGGCTGGGCTTTGCTAATGAGTCTCCTAGAGCCTGTTCCATGTCTTTCAAATCTACTGAGCCCAGTGGCATCTGCACTGGAGTGGATATTCAATTACCACAGAGCTGTGCCAGAGTTTTTCCTCAATGACTGCTGAGGCACAGCCTGTTGAGTTCTTTGCAGCAGTGCAGAGCCCTGTGTAAAGCTACACCAGAATAAGTAGAGTAGGAGAGCCCAGGGCTGTGTTACAGCTCCCCAGAGTGCTGCACAGCTCCCCAGCTCAGGCATCCTTCACCTCTGCTCCTGCTGGCTGTGGCTGCTGCAAGCCCAAGAGTCGCTGCTGATTTATTGGCACAAACTGAGCTGTCTCTCAGCCTCGAGTTTTTGTTCCCAGACCTGTACTGCAGCTGGCCAGGGGACACCTCAGCTGCTCTTAGCTTGTGTGCCGCAGTCAGTGGTTGGTTTTGTGAGGATGGCTCATGCTAAGCTGACAGAAGCACTGCTACTGCAGGAGCACCAAACTTACCTGCTGGGATGTGTATTTTGGGGGACAAACCTGAGGAGTCAGACGGACATTTCTAATTACCCATGTGTGAAGCCAGGCATGCTGGATGTCACTGGGTGCCTGCCACCGGGCAGAGCACAGAAGAGAGGTGATGTAGCAAGCAAGCACCAGGGGTCAGCGCTCCGAGACGACCTCGCTGCTAAGCAGCAGTTGGCACCATTGGACTCCTGAGCTGGGTCTCTGCTGCCCATCTGTCACAGCGGCTGCCAGCTTCGCCAGCCCTCGGAACTCTGCTGGTCTTGGTGTCAGCCTCCAGAAGATGCTGTGCCCACCCACCAGCACCAGACAGCTCCACAGGCCATATTGTGGCAGTGTGTAACAGTGGCTCTGGCAGAAGGAGGAGAGTTTTTACCCTTCCAAAGGAGCAGGCACTAAACTGGATTGGCAGGACTCGGGTCTCTGTTGCTTGAAGAGATAGCATCAAGTCCATCATCAGATACCTCCTTGGCAGGCAGAATACTCTTAGTCAGGGCCATTTGAGGAATAGTGGCAACTAAAGCCTTGTTGCAAGACTGAACTCTCTTCCCAAACAAGGCTCAGAGCTGGAATGCATGAGATAATCCCAAAGTACTGCCTGGTAGCACAGGGAGCTCCTTGTAAAGGTAGAGACTGATGGGCTCTGTGGAGCCAGCACTCAGGGCTTGTGCAGCAGTCTGAGGACACTCATGAAGCTGGAGGTGGGTGATGTTCCAAGCTGTTTGTGCAGGCACATTCCTCAGGCCATTCTCTTTTCCACCTCTGGTGAGAGCTGGGGTTGGGCTGGACACAGTCATTGCCCAGCTCTGCTCCCTCGGCACAAGCAGGAGCAGCCAGCACATGTCACCATCTTTGCCAGGCCTGGCGTCTTCACCTCCGTGGCTTGAAGCATGCCACCTCCTGAGTTGCCCCACCTACATGAGTGCATGTGAATTACAGGTTGGTTCCCGCACTACAGGTGGACGTGTGGCAGCCCAGCAGCCCCTTCCACATCGCCAAGGGGACGGTCACTGACGTGCGAGTCCCTCGGAACGCATCCCGGAGTCTGCTGCCCCTGCTCCAGCAAACAAGCATCCCCTACACGTAAGCCTGTGCCTTGCTTTCTGTGAGAGAACCTGAGACCTGGCCTGAGAGGGGTTGCACCTCAGGCAGTGAGACTGGAGCCAGGCAGTGCCAGGAGAGCAGCCCTGGTGCTGGCAGAAGGGACACTGAGCCACAAGCAGGCAGCTGGGGTCCAGCATCCTGCTTGGGAACCAAGCTAAAGTGTTTGCAGTGCATACACAGCCTCAGCTGGCCAGAGCAGAGTGCTGACTGCCATGCCCCAGCCTGCTCAGCCTCCCTTTGTGTCGAGCAGGAGCAAGGGTTGCCTAGTGGGGTGCTGTGGACATGGGGGAAGCCTTTGCCATGAGCTGCAGGAGTCTGCCAGCTCTGCTCAGAACTCCCCATGCCTTGTGGCCCAGCTCGGGACGGACAGGCTGGGGCTCACACCTCAGTCATAGCGTTTGCTGAGAGCAGTCGAGGCAGCTTTGGAGCACACTCATCACTTCATGTTTATCAGTATGGCACAGCAGAGGAGAGCAATCATCCTGTCATTAAAGCCTTTGCAGTGAGAGGCTGAAGCAGCTGAACAATCAGCTGATGAGTTATTTGAATTCTCCAATGTTTGCTGAATGAAGCCCAACGTGAGGCTATTTATACTTATTTCTCTGGGAGAAAAGGATGGCACAGATCACACACTCCCTGTGCTTTTAGCAGCATCCCATTTGCATTACAAGAATAGTCTTTGACTAATCTGGCATTCCAAAAACACAACCCCAGAGATAAGGCAATGAATGACACCGACCCTGGAGCAGCTTCCACACGGGCTCCACTGCTGTTTGCCTTTGAAACGAGATGGAGATTTCTCTCTGCCTACCCAGAAATCTCCCCCGGTTTGCTCAGGTGTGCTGCTGCTGCTCCTGTCACAGTAAGCACCTACAGTGGGATGGCAGAAGGCTGTTTATAGCTGAAACAAGCACTTGAAGACCTTCACTCAGGTTGCAGAGCAGAGCACACAGGAGCAAGAGCTGTGGGACTGAAGGGTCTCTGCAGGTCACCTGAAACTGTGCCACGAGTGCTAGGACACCACAGGAATTATCCCCAGGGAAAATTCCCTCTATGCCAATCACATCCATTCCTAAAGACTCATAGACCTGTAGTAAAACAGACCTGTAGTGTACAGAGCACAGCCAGACCTGCTCCACAGGCAAAGGAGGGTGCCCTCCTGACACTGCCTGCATTGCCCCCCTCCTGCTCTGCTGCCTTAACTGGCTCCCCGGGGCTTTGGAGGGCACTTCTACATCTCAGAGCAGCTGGAGACCCTTGGCAGCACATACCCAAACGAGCCTGAAGCTCCTGACTGTCAGAGCAGAACAGGTGAGGTAAGGTCAGGGTGGTTTAGCTTCTGCTGTGTTTCTCTGCCCGTGCCTGTGCTGTGGCCTCAGTGTTCCACCAGTTTCACAGTGTTCTTCTCTTGCCTAGGATCCTCATAGCAGACCTCCAGCAAGCAATAGACAACCAGACTGGACTGAGGCCACACAGGAGTCGGAGGTCCCTCTCGGGCTACAACTATGAGGTGTATCACTCTCTGGAAGAAGTAAGTGAACACTCAGAGGGTTCCTCTCTCACAGGTTCAGTCACAGATGGGTTGGGTTTAAAGGGACCTTGAAGAGTTCCAACCCCCTGCCATGGGCAGGGACAGCTCCCACCAGCCCAGGCTGCTCAAGCCTCATCCAGCCTGGCCTTGAACACTTCCAGGGAGGAGACATCCACAGCCTCCCTGGGCAACCTGTCCCAGTCTCTCTCAACCCTCACTGTAAAGAATTTCTTCCTGATCTCCAGCCTGAGTCTGCCCTCCTCAAGCTTACCAACTGCACTCTTAGTTTTCCTAAGGCTTCACTTTCTCTCCAAGTTATGGTGACCTGTTCCTCTTCAGCATTTTCACCTTCAAACAGAGACACCTTGAAATGATCCATTTAATACTTGTATTCTTTACATGTAACTGCCTTTGAGAGCTTCTGAGGGCTGGTTTTAAGAGAATTTTTTTACTGAGAGCCCCAGAGCTGTTCAAGGGTGGAAACAACAGCAAACAAAACAAAGCAGAAAGACAACAACTATAGGAAATCCAAAATGATAGAGAGGCTGAGAGCTGAGGTTAATGAACATGTTGCAGCTGCCTTGGGTGGAGTGCAAGGAGTGAAGCAGCAGCTTCATTGCTGTGTTTGCAGATCCAGGACTGGATGCACCACCTGAACAGAACCCACTCAGATCTCGTTCACATGTTCTCAGTTGGGAAATCCTACGAAGGGAGACCACTCTTTGTGCTGAAGGTAAGGACAAAACAGGCACTAATCAGACCTGTCTGCAGTCAGGCACAGACAGTTGGCAGTGTGCCCTAAGGAGGATCTGCTGAGCTGAGCTCTTTGAATGGCATCTCCGTGGACAAAAAACCCAAGAAGCTGGAAAATGAGAAGCCAAACCCTGTTAGCTTGGAGCATACTGGTGGGGCTGGATCCCAGCACAAGTTCAGCTGGCAGAATTTGGATTTCAGGGAATTGGAAAGTTCTGTGTTTATAGACAGCTTGTAAAGCAGTCATGGAGGAGAGAGAGCCCAGGGGGCTCTGGAGCCCATCTCAGCACGTGCCAGACACTTCCTCTTGAGCTGCTGGCACAGTCCCAGGGCTGTGCACTCCCAGCTCCCATCATCAGAGCCATCAATTAAAGGGTGTCATCAGGGCACAACAGATGATTTCTGATGTACTTTCTGCTCAGCTGCTCTTGTGGA
Source organism: Ramphastos sulfuratus (assembly GCA_013399055.1). Taxonomy (NCBI): domain Eukaryota; kingdom Metazoa; phylum Chordata; class Aves; order Piciformes; family Ramphastidae; genus Ramphastos; species Ramphastos sulfuratus. The sequence goes on along the minus strand of WBNM01032222.1, from coordinate 102,247 downwards.
GTTCTGAACATCTGACTGCACCAGGCTCTCCCAGCAGCATCCTTTTCCCTCACCCTGCTCCCTGTGAGGTGTGAGGATCCTTCCTCAGAAAGGAGCTGACACATCTCACTTTGGCTCTAGCTGTGGGGCTTTTTTTTTCCATAGGTTAGGTTCATTTTCTTGGCCACATCTGCATGGCATGGGCTTGGCCACAGCTTTGAAAGGAACAAAGTGAAGATGGTTTTGTGTTTCTAGCACTCTGCTGTTTCTCCCTGCTGTGTTTCACCCCCGTCACGAGCTCTGTTGATGTGTCTGTGGATCTTCACACCTCAAGCTAGGTACAAGATCACGGCCCTACAAGAAAGCTGTCTGGATAGACTGTGGGATCCACGCCAGGGAGTGGATTGGGCCTGCCTTCTGCCAGTGGTTTGTGAAGGAGGTGAGTGGTTCACGCTGCAGTCACACAGCTCCTGCCCGCTGCTCACCGTGGGGGCTTTGCTAGGAGCATTCTCACATCATCCACAAGAAAAGTACCTCACTGTGATACTGCACTTCCCATGTGTGCAACACTTACGTGTGTGCTGAACAAAGCCGACAGCGGCAGGCAGAGCCAGGCGGGCGCGGGGCAGCCTCAGCCCCTGGCAGGTGTCAGCAGTGCTGGTTCCAGAGCCCCGTGCCAGGAAGGTTGTAGTTGTGGTCCTGGGCCAGATAACACCAGTGCCTGTGTGTTCTGCTTCAGATGACCTCGCAGAAAGCTTTGCATTAACAAAGGCACTTCTGGTCTATGTAACTCCACAAGACCTGTGCTCCAGCAGCTCCATGTCCTTCTTGGAGTATGGGATCCAAAAGTGAACCCAGGATTTGAGGTGTGGCCCCAACAGTGCCAAGTACAGGGGACAATCACTGCCTTAGTCCTTCTGGTCACACCATTCCTGATCCAGGCCAGGTTGCTGTTGGCTTTCTTGGCCAGCTGGGCACACACTGGCTGGTGTTCAGCCACTGTTGACTGACACCCCCAGGTCTTTCTCTGCCAGGCAGCTTCCAGCCACTCTGCCTCAAGCCTGGAGCATTCATGAGGTTGTTGTGACCCAGCACTTAGCCTTGTTAAACCTCATCCCTCTGGCTTCAGCCCATTGATCCTGCCTGTCCAGATCCCTCTGTAGAGCCTCCCCACACTCCAGCATCCCACCCGACCTGGGGTCGTCTGCAGCTGTACCTGGCCTCACCCTCGCCTGCCCACTGGCCATGCACTGCTGTGTTCACCAGTGGCACACTCTTCTCTCTCCTTGGAGCAATGTTTCAGACCAGCAAGGGGGCAGAAGGCATCAGGAGAGGAACACATTATGCTCACAGTCCATCACTCCCATGACTGGGAGAGGAGGAAGGAGAGTGTGTGGTTCAGGATATTGCTTTTCTCATTCAATGGAGTGGACATTTTTCATAGGAACTCTGGGAACAGTGAAGGTCTCTCTGTGCTTCCAGCTCTGGAGTTCTCTCTTGCTGGCAGACTCCCCCCTAGAGCACCTCTGCGGCCCATCAGCAGACTTCCCACTCTCCTGGTGCTTAGGGGCAGCTCTGAGAAAGGGCAGGCACTTGGCAGCAGATTTTTCGTGGCTGCCTGCTGTCTCTGAGGAGTAGCACCAGCAGTCCACTGGTGTGAGGCAAGCGAAAGGAGATGTTGGATTTATGTGGTGTTTGCTCCTTGCCTAGCAGCAGCAGCAGCAGCAGCCACTGCTGTGCAGGCAGCCAGCAATACCTCACTGGGCTGCCACCTCACCCTGTGATCTCTGGCAGCTGTTCTGCTGAAGCATCCATGCTCCTGTGCACAACCAGCTGAGCCTCCCTGTGTGAGCTGAGCAAGACCCAGCTTCCTTCCATCCAGAAGTGCAGAGCGGACCAAGGCAGATCAGACGTGGGAAGAGAGGGTGGAAAAGCAAGAGGCTGCTCACTGCACAGGCTCGGTCTGTATCTGGGCAGATGCATCAGGCAGAAAGAAGAGATGAACTAGGGCAAAAGAGCTGGAAAAGAGAAAGATAATGCACAAGGAAGAGGTTTGCAGGATGTGTTAGCATTGAAAGCACAAAGCCAGCCCAGTGGCATTCTGGATCGAAGAGAAGGGGAGCAGAGACCATAGTTTGGGGGTTGCTTGATCTTTGGGGTGTTTTGGGTTCTGATCTGCTCCAGCAGGAGCTCTGACCTTGGCTCTGTGCTCAGAGCTCTCAGCAGAAGGTAATCAGATGTTCCACCAGGACCAGCAGCACTGCTGGCACTTGCCAAGCCCTTCCTCATGCTGCTTGAATTTCAAGGCAGGAAAGGGGACACCCTGCACCAGCAGAACCCCAGACACAGAAGGTGACAGCTGGGGACAGGTTTCTGTTTATTTCACTTTTGAAGTGCTGGCCTTCGTGCTGCTTGCTGCCAAGCCCAGGCCTCAACCCCATCTTTTCACCCCATAATAATGAGCTAAGAGAGACACAGACTGACCAAGCTGTGTGAGGGCAACACCTACCCCCACTGCTTGAAGCCTGATTTCTGAGTGCCCTTGGAGGGTGCATTGGCATGCAGGCTGCCAATTAGCCAGCCATTGCCACCAGGAGGGACCAGCCCTCACCAGGGACTGTGAAGGGATCAAAAGCTCAGGTTCTTCCTCAGCAATGTTTATGAAGTGCTGGACTGTACAGAGAGGACACCAAAGTAACAGCACACACAGAGCAGAGTCAGGACACTGGCAGTCAGAGATGGGTCCAAGCAGCAGACCCAGGCAGCCCCGGTGTTCAAAGGGCTCTTCTGCACCACACAGCCCACGCAGAAGGGCATGAAGATGTAAGTGTTGCTGCTTTGAGACCTGCTGAAAGCCACTGCAGCACTTACTCTGCAAAATTCCACCCATAGTCCACGTCCTGATGGACAAAACATCTGCCATGTGCTGCATCAACAGTCAGAGCAGCACTCAGTCACTCATCCCAGTGCTGACATCCACACTGGCATCAAAACAGCTTCACAGGCTGGATCACTTCTGGCACTTGCTGAGTTCCATCAGGACTAAGTAATCCTTCAGGAGTCCAAAGTATTTCCCCTGTGTGGCCTGCCCAAGGTGATCTGCTTTGGCAGGGGGTTGGACCAAATGATCTCTGGAGGTCCTTTCCAACCCCTAACATCCTGTGATTCTGTGATCTCTGCAGCACGTCCTTGCTGCTGAAAGCAGCTCACTGCTGTGCACTGCTGCTGAGGAGAAGGAGCCTGCAGCAGCAGTGAATGCCACCAGCAGAAGCTGCCTGGCTGGCCCACAGCTCTGCTGGGTTTGGTTTGCAGCGGGCAGAAGCCGAGGCGAGGCCAGGAGGGTGCCATGCAGTGCCATGGGGTCACCACCACGAGGCATGGCAGCATTGCTTCCACAGCAGCCCTGGCAAAAGCCTTTTCCCTGCGGTGCCTCCTTCTGGCCCCTGGTGGATTTCCACCGCAGGACACTTGGAGAAGGCACTTTCCTCTGCTGTGACAGCCAAGCAGTTACAGTGGTTTCCAGTTTTCCTCTCCTCAAGGGAGCTAAGTACTGCACTCTTCTGCCTGCCCATGCCCTGGGGAAGGTGCCATGGCTTGCGTGGTGCTTGCAGGCAGTCACTTGTCACAGGGGGAGCACACCTGGATGGAATGCAGGCAGCCTGGAGCTGTGGGATGCCTGCAGAGGGAACTCTTCAGTGACCCTTGTCAGTGCAGACTCCCATGTGAGTCTTCATCACCAGGACGCTCAGATTCTGCCCTGTGAAGGCTTTTCAGCTTTGAGTGGGTTCTTCTTGAAGGCACAGAGACTTCCCTTGGCTGTTCCAATGCACTGCTTACCTCAGGGAAGGAATTCTGGTTGCTATTTTAGCAATCCACTCCTGGGTGATGATGCTGAGTAACTGAGACCTTGGTAAAACTGCTGATGTGCAGAAACACTTCTGAGCATGGGAAAGGACTGCAGAAAGGGCTGCAAAGGCAAATCCTGTCTGTTGGAAAGTTGAGTCGTTCCAGCAGTGAAACGAGAAGCAGCAGTTCTCATCATATTAGTAACTGTGGCTGAACAATTTAATTAAGCACTGTATTCAGTTGACCTCTGGTGCCTTGCCCTCAGTATGTGCCACCCTGGACCAGCATAATTAGGACATAAAATTCAAGCACTACAGTTTTCTGTGGTGGACATCTCAGGAGGTCTTCAGTAACTTGGTGGGGATTAGTTTCACACAGTTGGCAGCAGAGACATTTGAGCTGCCCCTGTCAGAGTATTCTCAGTGCTTTCTAAGGTGGAAATGACCTTTGGCTTTTTTGCTTTAGGCTCTTGAGACATACCAGACAGACCCTGCCATGAGAAAGATGCTCACCCAGCTCTATTTCTATGTCATGCCTGTGTTTAATGTGGATGGGTACCAGTTCAGCTGGACAGATGTGAGTAGTGTCAGTGGTGGGACTCAAGGAGCTGTTCAGACAGGCAGGGTGGAGTGGTTGTTGGGTGGTGCCAGGGTGGCTGCCTGTATAGCCCGTGCCGTCCCTTTGTGGCACACAACATGGGGGTGGGCTGCTGGGGCTGTGACACTGAGCACAGGTACCAGGGTGGTTTGTTCCAGCTGCAGAGAGACTCTTGCTTAGCCCTTTGCTAACTCACCTCAGGATCGCTTCTGGAGGAAGACGCGGTCGAGGGAGGCGCGGTCCCGGTGCCACGGCGTCGATGCCAACCGCAACTGGAAGGTGAAGTGGTGTGGTGAGTCTGGAGCCTCGGCCCGCCCGGCCCGCTCGGCCTGCCGCCGCGGGGAGCAGGCTGGGTCACAGCCACGCTGGAGCCCTCTCTCTTCCACGGCTGCAGCTGAAGCCGCTTTGCTGTGATGCCATAAGCCAGGGCTCCAATCTGCCTTTAGGCTTCCAAGGAAATAAAAGTCCTGAATTTTGGACTCATCATAAGCCAGAAGGTGCCTGGTGAGGGTGGCAGCACTGACCCATGGCTGTACTCCTGCAGTCACACCACCAATCTGAAGCACAGTTTTGAGCCTGTGCAGGAATTACCTGACTACAGCCTCAGGAAGCATTTCAGACTTGAGTTTCTTTAGCCCAGCATCCCTCTGAAGCGGCTCTAGGGCACTGGGAAGGGTCAGACTTGCCTCGTTGGCCTCACAGAGAAATGTCTGTGAGTATTTTAGGGCCATTGTTACTAGCGATGCAATAGGAAGAGGAAGAGCCTCTCAACACAGAAATGCAGCCTGTAAACATGATGTAAAATGTGACCTCAGTTTTGCACAGAAAGGGCAGCAGGAATGAAGCAGTGGCAGGAGGGCTGGAAGGGGTCCACTGAAGAAGAAGTGAGGTTGTATTAGATCTTGCAGTAAGACAGTGAGTGAGCAGCCCCAGGAGCTGAGCAGCAGCACTCTGCTGTGACACACAGCAGTGGGGATCTGCTCCTGCCAGCCTCTCCCCCATCCTCAGCTGCTCCCTTCACCCTGCAGCTCTTCACTCCTCCTGCATTTGTCCACCTTATTTACTCTCCACACTTGTAAAAGCAGGACTGGTGCTGGCAGAGTGCTGGTGCCACATCCCTGCCCTCACCCCATCCCTCTTCCACGGGAGGTCTCTCGGTGCTCTGCAGCACAGCAGCGCTCTGCAGCCCGAGGCAGCACGGCCAGGCTGGTTGGCAGGGGCTGCATTCTCTCAGGAGGTGTTTGAGACCTGGACAGCAGTGAGGGTGGCTAAACTGCCTGGGGAGAACCCAGCAAAGCTGCTGAATGCAGGGAGCCAGTTGGTAAAGGAGATTCCAGTATGGAAACTGAGGTTGTCCTCCCCTTCTCCAAGGCCACCACGGGAACTGTCCCTTTGTACTGCTCACCAGCTTCACTCACAGGCAGGCACTGCCTGCAGCTGGGCTTGAAAATGGCAGAGCATAGCAGGCTGGCAGGGCTCAGAGAGGTTTTCTCCTCACTGAACACCACTACACTGAGCCATATTTCACCACTGGGGCGTTTCCCTTGTGGGATCCTGCTCCTGCTGTCCATTTTCATGACTCAGTGCACAGCACTGTCACGGGAGATGAAGTAGCCACAAATCCCCAAAGGCTCCAGAGGCTCTGCTCAGCAGCTGCCCTTTATCACCTGAGGAGACATGGGGCAGAGTGCTGCTGGGACCCAGGTGGCTTGGTGGTTCTGCAGGGAGGAACCATCTGCCCCCTCTGCAGCCTTTCCACCCCCACTAAGACCTTTGAGTCCCCAGCTGTGGCTACTGAATGGCTGCCTCCATTTCCACCTTACAAAGGAAGCTGCAGCATCAGATTCTCCCACTTGCTAATTCTTTTGCCATCAGGCTGACTGCACAGCCCTGTTGGTGCTGCCATTGCTCTGCCTCCTCACACATTGCTCTGTCTTACTGTTTGAAGGTGGCAGCACTGCCCTACACAAAGGAGAGCTGATAAAGCTGCTGCTGGTGCTGCAGGGCCCTGGTGGCACCACGGAAGCTGTTGCTGTTCTATGGGGCAATGTACATCATGTGGCATTTCTGAAATCTCAGTGGATGAGAGAGCAGAGGGCATCTGCATAAGGACTGCTCTGCCAGGCCCAGGCCCTGAGCTGGAAACCAGGCAGTGGCTCAGGTCCAGGACTGCTCAGTGATGGAGCAGCCACTGCCTCATCTCCCTCCTCAAGCTTTGTCATTCAGTGCCTCGGGGATGTTACAGGCAGCTCAGAGCCACCTGAGCAGGGCGCGTGGGGACAGCTATCCTCACACCTGTCCCAGGCCTGGTGGAAGAAGAAGCCCTGTGCCAACTGAGATGGTTTGTGTTGAGCTGGCTGGGCCTGGGGTCTGCAAGAGTGACCACGGGCAGTGGTCAGGAGCCAGCCTCATGTTTTAAACCAGCCTCTGAGGTTGTTGACCATCACTGCAGCCACCAGCATGGTGGCCAGAGCAGCAGAGTCCCCTCGAGGGCCAGGGTTGCCTTGGCAGTGACCATTGAAGAGAAACAGCTCTCTGGGGCAGACAGAGCAGCCAGGTCCTGATGTTGGAATGCTCCCATGAAATGTGCTGCTTGCGGACAGCCCGGGGAGGAAAGGGAAGGAAGGCAAGTCTCTGCTTGGGGTTGGGTTGAAGATGTCTTCTGGAGAGGGCTGTATGGAGCTGCCAGGTGGCAGCTTGCTGTGCCCCCGGGGTGAACCAGCAGAGTGCCCACCAAGCTCCTGCTGGCTCAGCCCCATCAGGCACTGCCTCCGGCGGGGCCCGGAGCTGGCCCTCGGCGGCTCCATGGGGCTGACTGCAGCTCTCTCCTGCCAGCCGAAGGTGCCTCCCTGCACCCCTGCGACGATACCTACTGCGGGCCCTTCCCCGAGTCCGAGCCGGAGGTGAGGGCTGTGGCGCAGTTCCTGCGCAGGCAGCGCAGGCAGCTTCGGGCGTACCTCTCCTTCCACGCCTACGCGCAGATGCTGCTCTACCCCTACTCGTACAAGTACGGCACCATCCCCAACCTCGGCTGCGTGGTGAGTGCCTGCCGGCTGCGCACAGCCTGCTCGGGCAGTGCTGGGACGGTGTGATGGGACAGTGCTGGGACAGGGAGCTGGGACACTGCTGGGACAGGGAGCTGGGGTCTTGAGGTCTGTGGTGATGGGTTGGACTTGATCTTTGAGGTCTCTTCCAACCTTGCTTATACTGTGATACTGTGACACTGCTGGGACAATGCTGGGATAGTGCTGGGACAGGGTGATGGGACAGGGTGCTGGGACAGGGTACTGGGACAGGGTGCTGGGACAGGGTGATGGGACAATGGTGGAACAGTGATGGGACAGGGTGCTGGGATAGGGTGATGGGATAGTGCTGGGACAGGGAGCTGGGACAGGGTGCTGGGACAATGGTGGGACAGGGTGCTGGGACAGGGTGCTGGGACAATGCTGGCATAGTGCTGGGACAGGGTGATGGGATAGTGTGCTGGGACAATGCTGGGACAATGCTGGGACAGGGTGCTGGGACAATGTGCTTCCCTGGGGAATGTTGTTTGGAGATCAGATTTGTTTCCTCAATACTTGACACATATTTAGCATCACAGAATGATTTGACTTGGAAAGGACCTTAAGGATTATCCAGTTACAATCCCCTGCCATGGGCAGGGACACCTTCCACTAGTCCAGGTTGCTCCAGGCCCCATCCAACCTGGCCTTCCATGTGCTATGGAATTTATTCTGGCTTTATTTACTCTGGACCCACCTGCACTGCCATTTCTGGCTGTGCAGCCTCTGCTCCCTGGAGTCAGCAGCAGTCTGACTAGAATGGTATCTTGCCTTCCATCCACCAGTGCCTTTAAATTACTTTATAGGCTAAATCCCTGGCCTTTCATTCTAGTCATTATCATTTTATTTAATTAACTGTAGTGGATGTAGCCAAGCCCCTGGACCTCTAGCTGAAAGTCTGTCCCTTTGTGCTCAGAACTTGAACACCAGGAGCACAGAGAAGAGCATCTTCCACGTGAGGAGCAAAAGCAAAGGGAGCTGGTTGGTGTTTGTTGGCCAGAGGAGGACTCTCCTTTCACCAGAGGTCACTTTAAGCCTCACCCTGCTCAGACACAGTGCTTCCACCCCTAGGACAAGCTCCTAACTCACAGCAGGGACTTCTGCCTATTAGTAGATTAAACTAAGATGTTTAGGATGCAAGCCTGTGGATTTAGAGGTCTGTACAGCTTGTATGTTCCATCCTCAGCCTGACAGAACTGTTCCCCCTGCTCACAGCCTGAGGTCTCTTCTGAGCCAGCCCCTGCACATAAATCCCTCCTGTGGCTTGTTCTGGTGGGACACGTGGCTGAGCTTTTCTTCCTGGCTGCTCCTGCTCACGGCCACACTCCACAGCCACTTCCAAGCCTCCTTCTTTCTCCCTCAGTGCCCAGTAAAATTACACTCTCCAGATACCTCTCGCTTTGGCCTTGGAAGCTGAGGGGCTCTTAACTTTCTGCTTTAAGCTATTTGACTGCAAAGGAGCTTAACTGCACCTTGGGTGTCTCCTGTGCAGCATAAATGATGTTGTCAGTCCCTGGAGCTTTGCTGACATTTTGCTCAGCTGCCCTCGCAGCACTCCACGATCTCAACCCTTTCTGTGGGTTTATTTCTCTTAAGACACTTAATTTCAGTGGCTGCTAAAAATTCTCCTTCCTGATGTCATTCCTGGGAAATACAGTGAATTAGAAGCTAACTAAGCAGCCAGAGGAGCTAAAAATATGAGACTTGTGGGGACTGACCAGCCAGCCCTCCACTGACTATGAATAAATCAATGAATCTTCTTTTTATTCTACCTCCTCCAGCCCCTTCTGGGGAGAAGGAAAGAGAAAGTTGCTCCCCAAGTGAACTGGGGGGACTGCTGCACACTAACCCCAGGCAGTGGTGATTTCAAACCACAGAATCTCATTCCTTTGAAGACCAGCAGGTGCAGGAGTATTTAAGAACTGACAACACAGCAGAAGGTAGAGAGATGGTGCTAGGAAGAACCAGCATCTGCCGTGCCAGCAGATGGTTCTTGGGTGCCTGATGGAGATAGCAGAGGCAAGGCAGCAGCAGACACTGCCGGGGGATTCACTGGAAGGAGAGGGAGTCTCTGACTGGGAGCTCCACACGCAGCAGTGACTCTTCAGGACACACTGTTCCTGCTGCTCCAGGGCCATGCCCATGATGGGACAGGAGTGAGTGCCCTCAGCACACACCCTCCCTCTTTCCATCCACAGCTTTCAGGCCAGCCCAGGCTTTGATCTCTGCTAGCTGCTCCCCAGGTCCGTGAGGCTTTGGATCTGGCTTCTCATCAGGGCCAGAGGAGCACAGCCCCAAAGGGACAAGGACAGATGCTGTTTTAGCCAACAGCCCTGCACCAAGGGAAGCTGAGTCCCACTTCTAAATATTTTGCCAGAGTTTGGACTCCACACTTCTTTTTATTGTGGTGGGTCAAAACCCAGGGAGGTTGGAAGAAGAGACTGAAGTAATTTCCTGTTGTTTTGAAAGCTCATTGCAGGGATCGAAGTGAACTTGGATGGCATTTGAATGGGTACTGCTGCTTGTTTACTTGTGTGTTTTAATGCTTGCCTGCAGCCAAAGGCTCCATCACCTGGTGGCTCCTAAATGAATCATTTTTAGTATTTGAAGTGTCTGAAACAGTGACTTGAGCTGAGGTTTCAGATTCTCCAGTTCTCTTGGGAGTTACCAGGAGCTGGGAAGCAGCTGATCTCTGCTGATCTCTGCTGATCTCTGTTTCCTGCTGCTGCTGGAAGAAGCTTTGCTGGTCTGCAGGGACTGTGGCCAGTGGAGAACTGCAGGGCTCCATGTGCACAGCAGACAAATAACATTTGGTGCTAAGAGGGGGGCAGGACTAATCCTGAGCAGAAGAAGGGATGTGTCTGTCTGGGTGGGATCGCTGCAGCGAGCTGTCAGTCACCATTTCGATTGAAGTGTTCAATTATTCAGAGCTGCTTTGAAACTGGAGAGCTGTGTGCTGATCACAACGTGCATATTCTGCTCTCATCCAGGCACAGCTCTTATTAAGGCGCTCCTGAAATCCTTTCTGTTGAGATACTTGAAATGAAAGTGCACTTTTAGACTGAAAACAGCCAGCAGAAGCACTGCTCCATCTCCAGAGTTCTGCATCTCACCCCTGCCAGCCCTTCCCTCCCTGTGCAGTGGGTTCCTCCGTGCCTGCAGAGGGCCTGGCCGAGTCTCCCTGTGTCTGTGGAGAGCTGGCAACGTCAGCTCAAGCCTGCTGCTCCAGGCTGTGCAAAGGCTGCTTGCCTGGACTGATCCAGGATCCAGCCTGCACTCTCTGATGCCGTTGGGAGCTGTCCTCTTCTCTGGGGGCAGAACTCCAGCAGTGGAAGGAAGCAGCACCCCTCAAGGATAAGGGCATCGAGTTCACAGTGTTCAGGGACACCTGCCTACATGGCAGACATGGACCTGGGGCACTCCTGCTCTGGCCTCCAGATGGTTGCTGCCTCTGCACACAACTGGGTTGCAGTCCATCCATAGCCCAGGTTCCAATCCATCCATAGGTCAGGTTCCAATCCATCCATGGCCCAGGTTCCAGTCCATCCATAGGTCAGGTTCCAATCCATCCATGGCCCAGGTTCCAGTCCCATGAAGCCTTCCATGCCAGTCTGACTCCTGTGTTTGCTTCTCTCCCCACAGGAGTCAGCAGCCTACGATGCTGTCAACGCCCTGCAGTCAGCCTATGGCGTAAGATACAGATACGGTCCCGCATCCAGCACCTTGTGTAAGTCCTCCTCCGGCAGGGGTTGAGGCCTTGGACCTTCCTGGAGTAGGGAGGAGGTCCCCTTCTAACAGCAAAGCAAGCAGGCACTGTCTGCTGCAGCTGTGGGTGGTGGGAAGGGTGGAAGGTGAAGTTTTGTAACTGAGGCAGTTGGGTGATTGCAGCGAGATGAACTCAGCTGATGCAATGAGGGTGCAATGCAAGGATTCCAGAGGCAGCAGCCTGCAAATGGCAGCTTCAGAACACATGGAAGCAGAGGGTTAAAGAAAAAGCTAACACAAGCTCACAAAGAGCATGGCTTTATCAGGTGGTGTAAATGCACTGCTCCCTTCTAAACTGCAGAGGAGGAAGCAGTTCAAGCAGGTTTCATTCTTCACCCTCCCTGTCCCTCTCCTGGGCAGCTATGGCACACAGCCACTCGTAGAGCTCTCACATTCAAGGGGTGTCTTGAAAATCTGGGTTTCAACTGCCCCCGGGTCTGGATGATGACAAATGACAGCAGCAGGATGCTTACTGCACATTCTCCACTTCTCAGAGAGCAGTTTCCAGAGTGGATTTCCCTCTCTCTTTAACACCTGTCCATGCAGTGCATCAGCAACCTTTGGCAGTGGGATGGGGAAGAGAAGGTGGAAGTGCAACAGGTTTCAGTGAGGCACATTCTGATTGCTGCAGCCATGAGGCCTGAATGCTCCTGGCTATGGTGACAGACAAGGAACAAATGAGAAGACTCAGTAAGCAGCAGGAGCTTTCACAAGGAAGGTCAGAGGGACAGGAAGTTACTGTAGAAGGACTCCAAAGCTGCTGAGGGGCCTGGAGCATCTCTGTGAGGAGCAAAGGCTGAGAGCCCTGGGGCTGTGTGGCCTGGGCAAGAGCAGCCCCAGAGGGGATCTGGGCAATACTCAGGAAGAGCTAAAGGGTGGGAAGATGGGGTCAGCATCAGGACAAGGCAAGGGGCACAAACTGGAACCCAGGAGATTCCATCTGAACAGGAGAAGGAAATTCTTTGGTGTGAGGATGCTGGAGCCCTGGAGCAGGCTGTCCAGAGAGGTCATGGAACCTTCTCCAGAGAGCTTCCACCCGCCCTGGCCATTGTGACCCTAGGCAAGCTGCTGTGGGTGCCCTGCTCTAGCAGGGGGCTGGACTGGATGATCTCCAGAGGTCCCTTCCAACCCCACCATGCTAGGACTCTGCCATCCCCTCTGCCATTGCTGTGTTCTGGCTGCCAGAGCTGCACTTCTCTGGGCCTCCATCTCCCAGCACAGCCCTCACCTTGCGCTCCCTGCAGCACAGTCAGTGTCTGTGTCAAAGGAGGAGCTGTGACCCGTCTGCTCAGAAGACAGCAGGCCACAGGAGGGCTGATCTTTATGTAAATACAAGTGTCTGGGGTAATCAGCACATGGAGATAAGAGCAGAAGCAGCTCACTTCCTTGGCAAGGTTTGTTAATATTAGACACCACCTATGCAAATGCTCTCAAGCTGCAAGGAAATGGTGAGAAAACAAGGCAGAAATTAAAAGAATTTTAAAAGGCCTTTGAAAAGGAGGATGTAGATTAACTTTATCATCTTTCCCCTGCAAAGGAATTGCCAAAAAAAACCCAATTAAACCTGGGAGTGTGCAGAGTTCTAGTCCAGCTGGGAGATCTTTGTGGAAGCAAAGCTTCACACTGCACCTGCCTGAGGACAAGAACAGTTGGAGGCTGTGTTCCAAACACTCTCTTTTATTGGAGTTTTGCTTCACACAGAGCGGTCTCTCGCTCCTGTTTCCCTGTGACAACCACAGGTCTCATCCACCCTGTGCTCAGCACCTTCTGCCAGGTGCTGGCTGCTGCTGGGCGCTGGGCACAGGGCTGGGAGAATCCTTGCTGGGTGCTGGGCACAGTGCCAGCAGCCCCCTCTGGCTCCCTCAGGGCTCCCCTGTGACCCCTCTCTGCCCTGCCCCGCAGATGTGAGCTCTGGCAGCTCCATGGACTGGGCCTACAGGAGCGGTGTGCCCTACGCCTTCGCCTTCGAGCTGCGCGACACTGGGCACTACGGCTTCCTGCTGCCCGAGCCGCTGATCCTGCCCACCTGCACCGAGACCATGCTGGCAGTCAGAGCCATCACCCTGCACCTGCTGGCCAAGTGCCACTGATGGCTGCTCCCCTGGGCTGACAGCCGCGGGGCACTGCTGCTGCTGCTGCTGCCTTCTGCACCTCTGGGCTCTCGGTGCTGCTGTTCCTGCCGAACTGACTCGGGAGGGAATGGGGAGAAAGCCTCCAAGATCTGCTCTGCAGAAGCCCTTGAAGTGGCTGTGCCAACATAGGTACCCGATGGGTGTAAACTGACCTGTTCCTTTGGCAATGGGCTTGGGTTCCGCAGCTTCAGTGAGGCAGGCCTAGGCACACAGACAGGTGTGCCCCTCCCACAGGCCTTCCTCCCCTCCCCGAGAGGAAGCCTTTGCTCCCTGGGGCCTCCTGAGCCAAGGGGTGAAGCCTGCATCACCCTGCCTGTGCCCTCTGGCCCACCCCACAGCTGGCTGTGCTGCCCGTGCCACTGCAGCCTCCCGCACGCACACAGCCCTCTGCAGGTGCCCATCCTGACGGATCCCTCCTGTCGGGCAGTTTCCTGGCCCAGGTCTCCCTCCACCCTTCAGAGAAACTTCTCCAAGGCGTCTGTGGGGCTGGACTCAACCCAGCAGACTGCCTCTGGAAGCGCAGCTTTGGGCACTCACTGCTCTGCTTCGTGGAGAGGCAGGACCCGGAGCAGGACCCGGGCAGGACCCGGAGCTGGGAGCCAGCAGCGGCCTGGCACCTCTGGGTCCTGCTGTAGCATATTCCCCGCAGCCCGGGACCCAGCCCGGCTCTGCCGCCCGGGACCCAACCCGGCTCTGCCGCCCGGCACCCAGCCCGGCTCTGCCGCCCGGCACCCAGCCCGGCTCTGCCGCCCGGGACGCAACCTGGCGCTGCCGCCCGGCACCCAGCCTGGCTCTGCCGCCCGGCGCTGCTGGCTGCTGGCTTCTGCTCGGTGTCCCTGCAGGCAGCTGCGGGCTCTGCGCTTCTCCCGGTCACGATTTTTGCATGTTTTAAGGGAATCGGTAAGAGATCCTCCATTGAGCTGCAGGCACAGTGGAAGCTTCACAGTCGGTAAGCGCCAGGTTTGAAAGGAGAACCCTGGAAGCCAGAGGACGCAGCAGCTTTTGTTACACGTGAAGTACTGTGTTTTATCTTCCCTGCCAAAGTGTCTGTTGTACTTTAGGAACGTGGAGCTCAATCTTATGCTGTGACGTGGCAAATAAAACAGATTTGTTACTAAAGCTATCCAAGGCTTTGAAATGTTCTTCACATTTCATTCACCTGTTAAGCACAGGCCACTCAGGGATGTGCTTGAGGCCCCATCCCTGGAGACATTCAAGATCAAACTTGACGGGGCCCTGAGCAACCTGCTCTGGGGTTGGACAAGATGCCCTTGGAGGGTCCCTTCCCACCTGCTGCACTCTGGGGTTCTGTGAAATGTCTGTGCCAGCCCTCTGCAGGAAGTGTTTCAGACCCCAGAAGCACTGAAGTGTTTCAGACCTCACACACTTTGGAGATATTTTGCCATCAAAGCTGCTGGGATTACTTCAGAAGGGTTTCTTCTGCAGGAAGCTAAGTCTCCTTTCTGAGAAGCTGAGCTGAGGTGTGCCAGGACTGAAAAGAAAGGCAAAGGATGCAAGTAAAGCATGGAGCAGAGGATCAGAGAAAAAGATCCTAATTAAACAGCAAGACTCAAAAGGAATCAGACAGAATGAATCTGGTTGGAAGGGACCCTCAATGGTCATCTTGTCCACCCCCCTGCAGTCTGCAGGGACACCTCCAGCTAGAGCAGGTGAAGACTGGAGGCCCCTGGAGCAGCAGAGGTTACTTGGAGCAGTATAAACCAGAGGGTTTATTTCTAACCACCAGGAATAAAGTCAGAGAAGCAGCAGTTAAGGGAGAGCCAAGGAGGTCCCAGTGAACCATGCTCACCTGCTGAGTGCTCGGAGGGCCGCAGGGTCAGAGGGGAGGGAGGCAGCTCTCTGTCACCAGGCAGGCAGCTGAAGAACAGAAGTGAGGCAGAGACAAATCAGCTTAGATTGACACCCACTGAGAAGTGCCAGAGTGGCTTCATCCTGAGTGAGCCAACAACCAGGCACTGCTGGCGTGACTGCCAAGTGCCATGAGCTGAGGGCACCAAGAGGACACCGAACGCTGCTGGGGTCAAAGCCCACGGTCAAGCTCCTCCCAGCTCAAAACTGATCTGCCTTTGGAGTGCTCCCACGGGAGCAGTGTTTGTTATTTTCCACAACCCTGTGACACAATTAATTGCCAGTGACTATTAGCAAGGAGGCAAAGGTGTCTGGTGATGCTCTCTACCTGCCCTGGCAATTAGAGTCTTTCCCATCCCATGCCAGTTGGCACCCTCTCTCCACCTCCCCATCTGTGCATAGAGATCAACAAATGCAGGTGGGTCCCTGCTGTGTGAAGAACATTCCACACAGAGGCAGCAGCAGATATCTGCAGCATATCTGGGCTGTACTTGCACGAGGGAAGGTGTCTGAGTGCACAAAGCTCCACATACCTGCTGCGAGGTGTGGGACTGGCAGGAACAGGGAGGAGCTGGAGGGCAGAGCTGCATCTCCACTCCTCATTAGGCCCTCGTAGCAGAAGGCGTGGGGGATTTTCCTCTCTCCTTCTGCATGGCCATCATTTTCTTGAGCACACAGCTCTTCAGGAACAGATTGATGCCACAGCTGAAAGGGATAAAGCTGCAGCACCACCAACATGCAGCAGGCAATTAAAAAGATGCCATAAATTCCAAGGCAAGAGCAGCGCTGGAACTGGGAGATGAGGCTGAGACAGGAATGTTTCCAAGGAAGCTCTCTGAGGCTCCACTAAAGCTTGACAATGTCTATCTATTTAAACCACACTTTATGCTCAGATTCACTGGAGTGCAGAACTCGAGGCTGCAGTGAAAGGGAAGTGATTGGATATGGATAATTTTCCTTGCCATTCGGCGTGAGAAATCCTTTAGCACAGCCAGAGTCGGTCTGTCTAGGGTAGATCTTCAAAAGGGAGTCACAGATAAAGAACAACCTTTAAACTCTGCCAATTCCTTTGCTGCACAAAGGAGCACCACTCACACATCCATCTCTCTGTCTTTGCCTTAGGAGTTTCCTGGCAATTCCCCACAGCACCGTGGCAAGGGCCCAGAGCTTCCGCAGCCCATCGCTGCTGTTGGGCACAGGCACAGCAGCGATCCCGCAGCCAAAGGTGATCTCGGAGATCTGGCAGCTGGCCCAGCCTGTGCCCCCCGGCCTGCGTGGCTGCAAAATCTCCTCCCCGGGCACAGCCATCAGGGTGCTAAGGAGCAAGCAGGAGCCGGAGCGGCAGCTGGCTGCTGCTGCCGCCACCCTCTGCTGTCCCTGTATCCATCTCCGGGGGGGCAGGTCTCAGCCCTCGCCTCCCCTCGTCTGGGAGAAGAATTCCACAGCCTCCTGCTCCAGAGAGAGGATTTAACTCATCTGACTTCCACTGTATGAAAGCTCTTCATCTGAACTCGATTGAGTCTGTTTCCTCTGCAGTCCATAGAGGAAACAAAAGGCTGCAGAGGATGACAGGTCACATCCATCTTGCACTGGGTGCTGTCAGTGCTGCAGGAGTTACTCATTAGATGTTAGCCTCTGTGCATAGCAAGAGCCCAGCTGACAGCTGAGGCTGGTCCCTGGCTTTTGTAGCTGCTGGACTTAATGAAGATAAATTCCACTCCAGAATGAGACAGAGCCTTTAATTTCCAGTACATCAACCACACTCCAGCTCTGCCTAAGTTCAGATGCCCAAAGTTCTTCCCTCAAAGGGTTGCCCATGGCAGGTGGGATGGGCAGGGGCCAAAGGGCTCTGTTAGGAAGAAGTTCTTCGTTGTAGCTGTGGATCCCTGTCCCCCAGAACACAACTGCACAGGATCTGGCTGCGCCTGTTTCTGCCATGTAACTTCAGCTCTCACTCAGGCAGCTCTCATTTCCACAGCCACCAGCAGTGATGCCTGGCGCCTTTCAGGGGCTGTGGACCATGAAGGCTTCTCCCTTTCTGTCCCTCTCATGTCTCTTTTAATCCCACCAGTTATTTTTGTTACTCTGCACTCACATTTCATCTCTTGTCCTCGTGGTTTGCTGGAGTGTCCCCATTAACAGTGATTAGCTTCCTGCCCCCGAGGTAGCTCCCTGATGTGTTCTTCTTCTCCTCCTTTCCTGGACAAGTCAAACGAGGCCAGCACAGAGCACACAGAACAGCAGAGCCACCCAACATGGCATTGCAGCAAGCAGCAAGCAATGCAGAACATTCAAAATCTGTCACAGGGAAGTCCCAGCCTGTCACCAAAAATAGCAATGCCCAGGGTTGGAGAGACCCTGTGGGTTTCACCCCAGCAGCTGATGGGTTGCCAGCTGCCCATGAAGCCAGAGGAGAGGCTCCTTCAAGCAGTCTCCTCTGCTAATCATCTTTTTCATGGGATGGTACCTAAAGGCTACTGAGTTTGAAGTGCTCCCTGAATTGTTGTCTTACTGTTACAAGAGCATGGGCAGGAGGGGCAGGGAGGGGATCCTGCCCCTTTGCTCTGCTGAGACACCCCCCTGCAGTGCTGGGCCAGCTCTGGAATCTTCAGCACAGCAGAGACAGGGACCTGGTAGAGTACAGCCAGAGGAGGGCACAGCAATGCTGGGAGGGCTGGAAGCCCTCTGCTGTGAGGCCAGGTGAGAAAGAGGGAGACCTTCTGGTGGTCTTTCAGTGCTAAAGGGGCCAGTCAGAAAGCTGGGGACAGACTTCTGAGCAGGGCCTCCTGTGACAGGACAAGGGGAGGTGGTTGGAACTGAAAGAGGGAGATTCAGACTGGAGAGAAGGGAGAAGTGTTTGGCACTGAGGGTGGTGAGAGCCTGGCCCAGGCTGCCCAGAGAGATGGCAGGAGAAGCCTCATGCCTGGCACCGTTGCAGGTCAGGTCGTTTGGGACTCTGAGCAAGCTGCTCTGGGTGGGGATGTCCCTGCACAGGGCCAGCACACTGCACACTTCCAGATCACAAAACGAAACCAAACTCTCCGTTCTGCCTGAATCTGAACCCAGAGAGTTGGTCTGAGTGTCCCAGGTGCTGTGAAGCAGTCAGGTCAGTTTTCAGAGATCCAGACTGCACAGCAGCTCTGACACTGGCCTTGAAACCAGAAACGTGGTGGAAGTCCAAGCAAAACTGTCACAGGCATGCCAAAATGCCTCGTGGAGGTACCTGAGTGAACAATTCTGCAGTAAACACTTGGTGAGATAATTGGGCTGCAGAACAAGTCAGTGCAGAGCTGCTCTCGTGGTGGTGTGGGCAGGACCAAACCTAACTCCCACTCAATTGTATCATTCTCCTGGTGCGTTTTCAGCCCTGCCACCAAGCCCACAGTGCACAACCTGTGCTGAAATTCCAGTTACTGCACTCGAGACAGGAAATCACCCACTGCAGCTGCTGGAGGAAACAATCAGGCAGACTCAAAGGTCACTTCATGGCAGTTAAAGGTGCTTACTGCTCTTTGCTTCTCACCTTCATTCTCAGCCTTTCCTGATCTCTGCCTCAGCTTCTCAACATGGATGTTAAAACATTTGGACACCATCCTTGTTATTCCTTTGACTTAACCCTGCCCAGAGATTAAAAGGATATTTTTCTCCAGTTGAATTCCATTCAACCTTTCTCAGTTCCTTTTCATTCTCAACTTTTCTTTTGTAACTCTCAGCTTATTGAAGGGGACCTGCACAAGCCTTTGGAAATGCCTGAGTTCTGAAGCCAGCTGCTGGATCAAGGTGCGGGAATCGTTCAGCATGCAAAAATCAGGCTACAACCAGGGCTTCACCCTCCCAAAGGCTGTTCAGTGCCTCTAAACCAAGGCTTCACCCTCCCAAAGGTGGCTGTGCTCCCCAAAAGAAACACTTGATCTCTGCTCAAGGGTGTCTCAGAAATTCACCCTCTCAGACATCCCTAAGCAGGTCCTTGGGTGTGAAAAACTGCTGGAGAAGCTTTAAAAAGGCCAAGGCTGCCTAACCATTGGTTAAAGCAATCTTTCCTCCTGCTTTTCAGACGGCTGCTTGCATGGCTTCTTGTCCCCACTGCAGCTGGAGTCAGGTCGATGCTCTGCCCAGCAGCTGGCAGAGTGCTGTGCTTGGGGGCTAGGAGGAGCACAGCCCTGAGATCACACTGATGGGTGAGTTGTTCCTGGGCACTGCTTACAGCAGGGCAAGGACTTTTCAGCTTCCTGGTGGTGGCTGGGGGACACAAAGAGCTGAGAGGGGACTTGGACAGGACAGCCGACCCAGAGGGCCAGTTTCCAGCCAAGTTCTGACCTCCCCTGCATCACCACCAGAGGTGAGGCTGTTCCCCCACTGCCAGCTGCCATTTCTCCTGCAGCTGTCACAAGCACTGCCAAATCTCTCCCTTTCCCAGAGCATGTTCTTGCTCAGCTGCAGGCTGCATCTCAATGCAGCAAGAGCCTGCACTTCTTAGCTTTGAGGAAGAGATTTGCCACCTTGCAGGAGCCTCCTGGCACCGGTGGGTGTTTGTCTCATTGCTGTTCACTCCAGGCTGTCACATGCTTTTGTGCAAATGTTTGGAAGCAAATCAGGAATTACTTCCTGATTGCTATTCCCCAAGCTGACAAACGTTTGCTTCTTGTTCTGTTGGTGCAGCAGTGCATGTGCTGCAGTCTGCTTAACCTCTTCAGACACTCACTCTGCAAACAGATGATCAGCTCTGCATTTCAGCTCCTGAATTCACCCACAAAGCTGAGCCCTCTTTCAAGCGCTTCAGTCCATTTCTAGTGAGTGCACTGCAGGTGAGTGGCACTAACACTGATCCCATCTCCCGACCCATCCATCCCACATGCAGAGAGACGGGGCTGAGTGGTCTCTTGCACAATGGAAATACTGAAGGAAATTGCTGTTGAAGCAGTAGATTAAACAATAATTTGGCATAAAGTGGTAGTGTTGCCAAAAAAAGATACGTGAGCCTGCCCTCTGCTTGCCGATTTTCCTGTCCCTGCCCTTGTGCTGTCCTCACCCGTGAGCTCACACATTGTGCCGAGTTGCCTGGTGAATCGGGATATGGAATTTATCTGGATTTAAAATCCTCTGTGTCTCCTCAGGTTCATTTCAGCCTAATTAAATTCTGAGTGTAATTCAGCACATACTTTGAACGTGACAACACAAATGCTTACACTGACCAAGGGAGCAAGAAACAGGCGGGCAGGAGGAGGTCTCCTCTTAGTGGCAGTCCTGCCCTATTCCAGCTTGAAGTGATCACAGGCTAATTATCAGTGTCCCGTTCAAAAGCTCATCAAGGTGATTTAAGAAGACAATGCCACCATGACCTGCTTACCACCCCTGACCACACGTCCCCACTCACTGAACACGCAGGGGCGTTGGATCACTCCACTGGTGTCACTCAAGGCAGCTTTTTTGTGAGCCTGGTTTTGGCTGGAGCACTGAGCTGAGCTGGGCTGTAGATGTGGTGCTGAGGGACTGGGTTTAGCGGTCACCTGGCAGTGCTGGGCTAATAGTTGGGCTCTTAGAGGTCTTTTCCAGCCTAAATAATTCCATGATTCTGTGGTTCCATCTTTAGCTGGGAAGGCACAAATACTCTTTCACCCTTTTTGTCTCGGTGGAGACAAACTCCTTGCTTTTAAGATAATCAGCAAAGAGCTACACCTGTTCCTCATGGTCTGTAGCCTCTGAACAAAATCTGCCCTTAAAATGCTACCTCCAAGTCCACAAAACTCTTGATAACTTATTATTTTCACAGGTGGCTTCCCTGGCAACCAAAGCTGTCCTAGCATCTGCTCTGCCCAGAGCACTGGGACCCAGCACCCAAGCTAGGACCTGATGGAGGGCACTGGATTGTCTTTATCTCCAGTGCTTGGACCATAGCTTCCCTGGGATTTCCACCCTTGCTGGCCCAACTCTTGGAAGGAAACTGGATGTCAGCCTACTGGCAGGTGATTTACAATCACCTTCCCCTGCAGGTTCAGAGGCAGTCCCCTGATAACAATCAGGCTGTGCTGCTGTGGGGGTCAGGCAGGGCTGCAGCCATAGAGCAGGAGCTGCAAATTCAGCCAAGTGCAGCACTTACTTGAGTTGAGCACAGAAAGCGAAGAGTCAAGCCACACCAAAAAATCCAAGCCAGGAAGTTGAATCTATTCCTATTAGAGCAGGGCCTGTCTCTTCTGACAGGTCTTTTCCCCCAGTAGGTCGATGCTTCAGCAGCAATTCTCTGTGCTCAACCCAACCATATCTCACCAGTCAAATCACCTCGTGTGCAGCAGATGGGAACAGACATCCCTGTGAACAGAGGAGATGAGTGCAGTCTGAGGGCTCCTGATGCACAGGTACCCCTCGTCCTCCTGAGATGGCAATTGCAAGTCTGTTCCTGCCAAATGGACTGTGGAAATCAATAACAAACTCCATTTGCTAAATAACACTGGCAGGGGCTTGGCTAAGGAAATCTGGACAGGGGTGGCTGGTGCAAAACTACCAGCAAGAGCTCTATGGCAATTCTGCCTCCTGCCACGTGGTCACTCGCAGGCAGCTTTGGAAGACGTCGAAGTCAGTGACCAAAGTCACTTGCAGTGCTGCCTCCACTGCTGGAGCTCTCAGCACAGGAAGGACATGGAGCTGCTGGGGCAGGTCCAGAGGAGGCCACGAGCACCATCGGGGGCTGGAGCAGCTCTGCTAGGAGGACAGGCTGAGGGAGCTGGGGGTGTGCAGCCTGCAGAAGTCAGTTTCAGCAAAATCCCTGTGATGCTCTCACAGTCAGCCCTGCCATTCTCCGGCAGCTCCAGTTGAATTCCTCTTGTCAGGGTATTCCCTAACAAACCCAAACACAAGCACCTGTGAGGGGCTTTGTCACAAACCACTTTCCCTTGGGGGACCTGGCTGGAGCAATACCGCATCCGCTGCTGTCACTGGGGGCTGGAATACAGCTTCAGCACAGAGCTGCTGAGTGAACCACTCGGTGAAGAATGCAAGGCTGCTTTTCAGGTGTAGCAGGGTGGAAGGACAGCGTGGGCAGGCTCTCCCAAATTCCTCACCAGGAAGGGATGGGGATTCACATTTCTGCAAGGCTGCTGTCCTGACTGGTGCTGCAAGACCAGAGAAATAGAGGGCAGGAAGAGCTGGCTGGGGACAACCTCATTCCTGTGTGCTGGGTTTTCAGCCACGCAAGAAGGTAATTCTACAGAGAGTCCAAAGTTTGTTAAAACACAAAAGCCACAGTTTAACGTGAAGCTGCACTTCTTGTTTTTAATGCTTTCCACTGCACCGTGGGGAAGCAGTGTGGGATGTCTGGCCTGGATCAGCAGAGCCAGAGCAGGGATCACTCCCCTGTGCTGGGCACTGGTGGGCCCCTACCTTAAATAATGGGTTCGGTTCTAGGCCTCTCATTCCAGGGACATGGAGGAGCTGGAGCGGGTCCAGAGAAGGGCAACAAAGCTGGGGAAGGGTCTGGAGAGGAGCAGCTGGGGGTGGTTAGTCTGTAGAAGAAGAGGTTGAGGGCAGAGCTCATTGCTCTCTGCAGCTCCCTGCGAGGGAGTTGGGGTCGGTCCCAAGGAACAAGCGACAGGACAAGAGGCAACAACCTCAAGTAGCGCCGGCGGAGGTCCTGCACCCTGAGGCTGCCCTCCGCTCGCCGCGGTGCAAACCCGGGGGGCTCCTCCCCGCCGCAGCCTCCCGCTCCCGCGTCAGGCCAGGTGGCGCCTCCCGGGGAGCCTTCCTCCCCCTCCCGGCTGGTGGCCCGGAAGGGAAGCCCTGTCCCTCCTCCTGCTCAGCCGGCTCCCAGGTGGCAGCAGCCATCTCCCTGCCTCCCTCTCCGCGCCTCCCGTCGCTGCGCTCCACCTGTGGCGCGGCCGCGGGGCGGGCGTGAGGCGAGACCCCCCCCGGCCCTGCCCGCCTCTCTCCGCCCGCCGGGGCACGGCCGCCGCTTCCTCCCGCTCCGCAGCCCTGCGGCCGCGGCCCTGACGTCGCTTCCTTCCAACATGGCGAGGGCAGGTTGGTGCCGCATTCGCCGCCGCTGCTGCCGCCGCCGCCGCTGCCAGCGCTGCTGATGGAGGCGGCTGCCGGCCGGGCACGGCTCGGGGACTGAGCGCGTCTGGGCCGCGCTCCGCGCACACAGCGGGAGGCACGGGGAGAAAGGCGAAGGAAAGAGAAAGCTTCATCCCCCTCTCCTCCCTCCGCCGCGGGGGTTACTGTCGCCGCCGCCCGGGCCCACCTCAGCCTCCCCCCGGGCGGAGCTGCCGAGCGGACGCCGCTGCCCACCTCCGCGAGAGCCCTTTCCCCGGCCTGGCCCCGCGGCCTCGCCGCCTGCCCCGGCCCCCCACAGCCCTCTCCGGCGGCAGCGGCCGGCGCCCTGCTCTCGCTTTCTCTCCCCACCCCTCCGCCTCCGCCGGGTCGTGCCCATGTATGAAGGGAAGAAGACGAAGAACATGTTCCTGACGCGGGCGCTGGAGAAGATCCTGGCCGACAAGGAGGTGAAGAAGGCTCACCACTCCCAGCTGCGCAAAGCCTGCGAGGTGGCCCTAGGTGAGGCGGCCGGCAGGGGCTGCACGGGGCGGGCGGGGGTCGGGGGCGCGCCGGGACCCCTTCCTCCACTGCCTGCCGTGCGTCTGCGTTGCGGGCAGGGAGAGAGCGGGGGAAGAAGAGGCGCTCGGAGGCCTCTCCGTGCCGAGAGGGGCTGGGGGAGGTGGGGCTGCGGCGCAGGTGTGCGGCGGAGCCGCTGGAGTTGTGCGAGACTCGTGCCGGGTGCGCAGAGGCCGCGGCCTGGCCGGGCTCGTTGCGGGGCAGCCGTGCGGCCCGGGCCCGGCGGAGCGCTGGCGGCGGCGGGGAGGGCGCTGCGGCCCCCGCCCGGCTCCCTCCTCCTGCCGCTCGCAGCATGAATAGGCAGAGCCGGCGGAGCTGACCTGGAAGCAGACGGGCGGCGGGGAGGGAGCAGGTGACAGGCAGCGGTGCGGGGGGAGGACGCGGGGGTGGCGGAACAATGGCAGCGGCTGCAGCCGGGGCACGGGAGCCAGGAGGCTGACCCGCGGGAGGAGGGCTGGGTGGGCCGGGGAGGGCTGCACTCGATGATCCGAGAGGTCTCTGCTGTGTGCCAGGGAGGGCCTGAGCCGAGAGGCTGCTGATGGCGAAGGAAGCTTCCTGCTTGCTCGGCAGGGCTGGTGCAGCCCCGGGAGGTGCGGGGGTCCTTGCTTCGGGCTGGGCAGGGGGCTGCGGGTGCGGTCCGGCTGTCAGCATCCCCGCCAGAAGCTTCATTGTATGCCCATGCAGCGACAGGCAGCAAAGAGATGTCCCTGCCCCTGGCTGGAGGGTTGGAACTGGACGATCTTCAAGGTCCTTTCCAACCCAACCCGTTCTGTGAATCTGTGAGAAAGGCGAACTTGAGCTTCACAGCTGCGGCATGAGGAGCACTGGCAGGGCTGGAACCGATGTGACACAATCAGAGGTGCTCACCTCTGGAGGAGGGGCTGCTGTGTTTAATAGCACCGCGATGGGCTCTGTCCCTCCCGCTCTTGTGCAATCGCTCTTGGGGTTGGAGACAGCATCTTGAACTTGTGCAGTAATTTTGTCGGTTCACCCTGAGCCCTGTGAGGAGATGCTAACTGAAACTTGCCTTAAAAAACGAGTGTAAGTAGTTCCAGCTTGTTCTTTTGTCATGCTGTTTGTCTTTTATAAGAATTTCAATGCAAAACCCAAACCAAAACAGAATCTTCTTTTCTTTGTGAGAGGCCTTGGCAGGTGGATGGGGAGAAGTGGCAGCAGCCCCGACTGTTGGTTTCTTAATAATTGAGATGGGGAAAAGTGTTTCCTTGCATTTCTCATTCCTCTCTGAAGGTGTGGGTGATCATCTGGTGCTTCAGGCAGAGGGGATTAACCTGCTAACCCTTTGGTCTTTCCATTAAATTTATTCTGTGTACTTAAGATAGAAATAAAACAGAGAAATGTTTCCTTCTCCTTGAACTGAACTTCTCTCCAGCCTCTATGGCACCCATGGAGTTAGACCCAGGTATTAATCCTGTGTTGCTGCTGTGCTTTATTCCAGTAGCTTGATTTGTCTTAAGTCTCCTCTAGTCCCTCCAAGCAGGATAGTTGTGGTAGATGGTAGAGCAAGCCCTCTGGACTGCAGAGCCTGCTGCTGTCATCTTGGGAGCCCTCCCAGGGAATTCTTTGCCACAGCTTCCTGCAAACCTCCTCCTGTCTGTGTGACAGGGCCTGAATGGGACAGCGATCTGGTGTGTGGGTATGAAGGGCAGTGCAGGGGGAGAGAGGCAACGCCAGATGAGTGTTTGAGCTGAAGTATGTAGAAGGGCTTCATGAACTTTGGAAATATGAAATGTGGTGTTAACTGCCATGGAGTTGCACTGCATACCTCAGGCTTTTAGCTGGTGGCACAAGGGAATGAAGTTTGTGATTGTGGATGTGTGATAAGCTCCTAACTCAAAAGTAGCAGCTGTGAGCAGTGCTGGTGCCTGGCTGGAAGGAGCTGTTGGGAGCAAAGCTGATCTGTCCTTCGTTCCACCTGCGGGGCTGGGAGCACTGCTGACAGCAGGTGTTGTGCTCTCTCCAGCTCCCTCTTCACTTGCTGGACTCTTGCACTGGATGGTGCTTTGCTGCCTTCAGCAAGGAGTACATATTTGTTCCTCAGCGCTTGCCTGGTTTTAAGAGCAACAACATTAATGATTAAACATTAGTGAAATACTAACCTAGAATTAAGTTCTGGCAAGATCTAACTATTGCATCTTACTGGATTTTTTTTTAATTAGTTCATTAAAAAAAAAATGGCTGTTAAAAGTCACGGCAGTAGTGAGATGTCCTCAGATCAGAAACCATCCTCTTCAGACAGCATCATGGTTTTTGCACTTCAATGTGCAGTGCTACTCACTGAAACTATCTGATGGAATACAAAACTCTGCCATTAAGAGTTTTTTTTTTTTTTTCTTTCCCAGCTGCATGGCCAAGGTAAAATGCTGCTTCCTGTTAGTGTGTCAAATAGTCTAGCCAGTAGTTGTTAGCAGTCCAGACTTGTGGGGGCTCTTTCATTTTTTGAAAGGTCTTCATTTTTTGGTTTATTTTTCCTAGGTGCACTATTTGTGCAGCTTTACATTGTTAGCATCAGATGAGCTGCTGCTGAAGTATCTCAGAAACAAGCCAGCAGTGACCAGAAGTTGTTCCTGTGCAGCAGGCAAGCAAAGCTCTGGTTTTTAGCTGTAGATTGACAAGCAGGCTTTTACAATATCCATTTGTCACTTTAATCCTGCTGTATTTTTGCACAAACCTGTGCTGCTGCATTCCTTGAAGACTCTGCTTCGCCTGTTTCTGGTTTGTGGATTCTGGAGGAGAGAACCCTCACAACATCCCTGCTCTGGGGCAGGCTGACCTCTGAACAGATGAGCTCCTTCTACCTTGACCATTTTTCTGGGCTATTAGAAGATAAGAAAGCAAAATGTGGCCCAAGTGTTGCAGCTTGAATGATAGATGCTCTTTGGTGTTTTACTCCTATCCTAAATCTAATGATTCACCAGCCTGTGGCTGGGTGAAAAGCTGACTCCTCACTTCAGTGTCCTTTTTCATGTTCCATTGTCCTTTTTGGAGGCCACTCTGTGCATGTATCTAGTCACCTTTCTTTACTTACCTAATGAAATAGAAACACACAACAGTTTGGGTTGCAAGGGACCTCCAAAGGGCATCCAGTCCAACCCCCTGCACTCAGCAGGGACATCCTCCACTAGAGCAGCTTGCTCAGAGTCTTCTCCAGCCTCACTGTGAACATCTCCAGGCATGGGACCTCAACCACCTCCCTGGGCAGCCTGTTGCAGTGTTCCAGCAGCCTCATGGTGCAGAACTTGTTCCTCACATCCAATCTCAATCTGCTCTGCTCTCACTTCAAACCACTGCCCCTGGTCCTGTCTCTGCAGGCCTTTGCAAACAGCTCCTTCAGCTACTGGCAGGCTGCTCTTAGGTCTGCCTGGAGCCTTCTCTTCTCCAGGCTGAACAACTTCAGCTCCCCCAACCTGTCCCCATAACTGAGGTGCTCCAGCCCCCTGATCATCTTGGTGGGGTCCTCTGGACCTGCACCATCAGGTGCATGTCATAAACACAGCTAATTTAGCATTCCCTATTGTTTACTTGCATAGCAGCTGCTCTTAATCTGGGTAAGGAATGAGTTTACCTTCAGAATGGTTTGCTTGCAGAGGCTCTCAGGCAGCAAGCTGAGAGCAGAGTTAGATTTAGAAGTTCCCTTCCCAGTCGGTTCTCTGCACTGCTCTTTCTGTCCTGGTTTTCGGCTGCATTACAGTATAGGAAGCTTTACAGTAAATACTCTGCATTATGTATGGTCCATAAAAGTCTTGATGGGGAAAAAACCCAAAACAATCCTCAGCTAAATATAAAGTTTTTAACAGGCTGAAGAAAAGCTGTTAGTGCTTTGTGCCAGAATCTGGGGTGTGCCTGCAAGGTGCTTTACAAAGGACCAAGCAGAGCAAAGCAGAGTTCCCTGCTACTAGTCCAGCTGCAGGGCAGTTGTTCTGTACAACAAGAACAGCAAACAGTGTAAAAGGACACAGATATGTTCCTGGAATGTACTTGAAAGCAAAGCATGCATGTGCTGCTTGAAATTCTGGAAGAGGGCTGAAACTTTGTCTCAAAAGGTTCCTCAGGGCTCCTTGGGCAACTCTGTCCTGCAGAGGTCCTGCTGGATGAGAGAGCTCTCAGGCACGGTGGAAGAAATTCTTCACTGTGAGAGTGGCAAGAGTCTGGAACGGATTGTCCAGGGAGGTTGTGGGTGCCCCCTCCCTGGAAATGTTCAAGACCAGGTTGGATGAGGCCTTTGGTAACCTGGGCTAGTTGAGCGGTGTCCCTGCCAGTGGCCTGACCTCTGAGGTCTCCTCCAGCCTAAGCCATTCTGTGACACTGCGGAGTCACCACTTGTGCTGCCATTCCACACACATCAGCACGATGAAGCAGCAGGGTATCACTCAGCACTGAGCCTTGGTTCTTCTGACAACAGGTAACGGGCAGCAGGACTCACCTCAGGGTCACATCTAGGTGCCTGCACGGACTTGGCAGTGGCCTGGGAAGGTCTCAGTAGTGTAAAGGTTTCTGTGTTTCCTTTTCTGTGTCACTCACATCCATGGCTACTCATGCTCTGCTGTCAGAGGCAGCTAGCAGTCAGGTCAGCAATTCAGGTGCATGTTGTCACCTCTGGGTGCACTGGGAAAAAGCCTTCCTAAAGCAGCACAAACAGGTGAAAATGCATTTTGAAGCCCAGTGTTGTTACTTCTCTGGAGCAATTTTGCTGAAGAAGTGTTGGATGAGCTAAATTTGGCTTTTGGATGATGCTGTCCTCAGCAGACTGCTCTCCATCCTTCATCAGAAGTAGTTGTCATTTAGGAGCTGAAGCCCAGGGTTTTGGAGTCTCTTCTGTGCTGAACAAGGAGAGATGGGCGTTGTGGCATTGTCTGCGTGTGCCATAGGCAGCTCTCTTCACTCTATACAAGTGTGGCCGTTTGAGTTAGATTCCTACCTCAGAGAAACTTGGAGGTGGAAGCTCTAAGGTGAACATTCTGGGGATAGGGCATAGAATGGCAACAATGGATAAGTTAATATAATCTCATTGGAGCATCAAAAGCTTTATGTCTGGAAGCACAGCTTGTACTTTCCCCTTGCTGCTTCGCCTGCGCCTGCTGCTATCTTCCCCTGCTGCTGTTTTGGCTGCTGCTGCTTCTGCTGCTTTCGCTGCCGCTTGACCCCTTCCCCATCTTCCTTCAGGTTATTATATATTCTTGTAGTAGTTGTATTTTTTCCCTACACTGTTATATTTAGTTTAAGAAATATAATTTTTTTTTCCTGACTTCATAAAAAAAAAACAATACATGTTGTGGTAAGTTTATTCTACCAGGGGAGGGATCCACCCTAACCTGGTACAACAAGTCACCATTGTCCATACAGAGTTTCTTTTCTGCTTGCAATTGTTCTTGCTGATTTTGAAGGAAGCCAGCAGGGTAAATGAAGGCTTTTTGCTGGTACAACCCAAGATGTAGCTATGTTTAAAAAAATAGTCCCTAACGGTTGCAGCTGCCCTTCCCTGCTCCTGCTTTGCCAAGCTTGGGTTTACCTGGAGGATTACAGGGTGGTTGAGGTCTCATCTACATCCGCAAAGATAAGAGCCTGGCTTGGTAACTGTGATGTTGGTTGTCACCATAAACTGCTTTCCAGGTTGCTTTCTGTGTTTGAGGTGTGAAGTAGCATTTCTGTTGGATTTATGGGACTCGGGAGAAGTTGTGCATAGTGGGAGGAGTTCTTGTGTTGGATGTGTGCAGAGTGGCAGTGCTGAGCAGCTTTAATCTCCTTCGAGAAAGGCAATGGTTGGCAGGGGGCACCTGAAAAGGGTTGTAGAAAATGGGGTAGATTGTGTTTGGGTTGGAGAGACTTGGGGGAAGAATGGTATTTATTTGAGGTGGAACTTTTGACTTTCCCTGGAACACAGCCTCAGTTCAAGCCTTCCATATTCCAAAGGTGGTAATGTTGATTTTCAGTATCTTCTAACGTGTCATTNCTTTTCTCAGCCTGTAATATAATTTTCTCCATTAAAATATTCCAATTAGCCTCAAACCAGCACACTGCCCCAAGCTGCCCAGGACAGTGCTGGAGTCCCCATTCCTGGGGGGGTTTCCAAGCTGTGGAGATGTGGTGCTGGGGGAAATGGTGCAGTGGTGCCCTGGCAGTGCTGGGTTAAGGGTTGGGCTCCATGATCTTAATGGGCTTCAGGGGGTGCTAAGTAGAAATCCCTCTCCTGGGGAGAGGGTGGGTGAGGCTTGGTACAAGGTGCTTCCCGTTTGCAGTGTCAGTGTAAGAGAGCTGCTAAAAATAGGCCTGCCCAGTCCCCAGAGGTGGAAATGCCTGGCAGAACTCCCTTAGTGATTTCTAATCAGTGTTCAGCCACTGAGGGGATTGGGAGGGACTGGAAGGCCTCTGCTGCTGCACCAGCAGGGCTTGGAGCCTGGGCAGGGCGAGCTGGGCAGGCGCTGGGGTATTGGCCTCATGGGGTCCCAGGCAGGGCAGGGGAATGGCTGGTGCACGATGGCAGGGAGAGCAAAAGGGCCCTCAGAGAAGAGAGATTTGGAAGTCAAAAGTGAGGCCTCTATCAAGTTAGGGTTTGGGGGTAGATTAAAATGTGGGGAAAGCTCCACACAGACTTCTGTAACTCCTGTGCTCTTCAGGGCTGAGCTGCACATGATCAGAAGCTAAAAGTGCCAGGCTGGCAGCAAAAGCTTCCTTCAGGTTTCACTGGAACTGATAAATGGTGACAGGTTTTGTTATGTTTTGGGGGAGTTGGTCCTGTTTTTCTTGTTGCTTCTTTCCACTCTTCCCGTGGTCTTATCTTTTAGGTATTCTTATTGATGTTGGAGATTTTGTTTGGAGGTTTCTGGGTTTGATTTATAGATGTAGTGCTGAGGGACATGGCCTGGTGGTGCCCTGGCAGTGCTAGGTTAAAAGTTGGACTGGGTTATCTGAAAGGTCTCTTCCAGCCAGAATGATTCTGCGATTGTGTTTATTGTTTAGTTTGAAGTTTCACATTGCAGTGTTCACTGTGACTGTATTAGTGTATGATGAGGTTTCAGCTGGGAAGCAGGAGCTCTTATCTTGAAGTCTGGAAGAGTCTGGGCTCTTGGTATCATGGAATGACAGAATGCTTTGGGTTGGAAGGGACCTTAAAAACCACCCAGTTGCAACCCCCTGCCACAGACAGGGATGCCTCCCACTAGCCCAAGTTGCTCAAGGCCTCATCCAACCTGGCCTTGAACACCTCCGGGGATGGAAGCAGCTTTGAAGCTTGGGCAGGGCATGTGGAGATTCTGCAAGCTCTGTGACTGGCACAGCTGCCAGCAGAGTGCTCCCTGTTCAGCACTGTGTGGGTTCTCTTGTCAGTGAGACGTGTTTGAAGAGCAGCACACATTAGAGAATGAAAAAAAAACCAGCTCAGGAATCACAACTAGGTCTGTTGCTTCTGCTCAGGCACAGGGAGGCAAACAGTGGGCTGGGGTTATTCTCTGGTGTTGCAGATCTCCCTATCACTCATACGGCTGAAGCAGTTTTGGAACTCAAGCAGAAGTTGTTTGGGAGCTGTCTCAGGTCCGGCTGTGCTGTTCAGGAGCTGGCAGAGGCAAGCCACACTGGGAGCTTCCTCCTCAACTGCACATAGGAGAATTTTATGTTGGAAATGCTCTTCTCGTTAGTAAAAACTCTGATTTTGAGGGAAGCACCCTGAAATGTACAATGTGTGAATGAATAGAAGTGGCCTGGCCCTGGTATGATTGCCCTGGTATGATTTCCCTGGTAGCTTCCCATCCCATTTCCATTTTAAACCTGCTGCAAACTCACCCAGATACACTCACCCAGGACTGTGCTTGCAGCACAGGTGAGAAGCACAAGCTGCTGGCAGTGTCCTCTGAGATGAGGATGGACTTTGCAGTGTGCAAAGCTAACCCATGGTGTGTGCCTGGCAGGCAGCCTGGGGGGGGCTGACTGTGTGCGAGGGGCAGGCTGGCTCTGTTGCATGGACCCAGGGGAGCAGCAGCTGGCAGATCTCAGGGTTCCCTTCTGCAGCTCAGGAAAGCTGGCAGTGCAGAGTCTTAGCTCACCTTGCTTCGTTTGCCTGCTGGCCTGTAACACCTGCAGCAGTCTGTGACAAAGGGGCTGGGCATAAATTAACCTCTGGGTTCATTCTCCTGCAATGCCACCAGAGCTTTATAGCTACTGTGAGTAAAATGCCAGCCTAGAACAGCTGCGTTTGCACCAGAGCTGGCTGCAGGCTGTGCCTATGAGGTGTGAGGAACATCTTCACCTGCAGTGAAATGAGACACTGAGATGTTTTCCACTCATGATTTAAGACATGACACTTTATTTTGTGTGATTGTGTGTGCATAATTAGGCATAGAAATAGATTCTGGATGCTCAGGAATCTTGCTACAAAGAAGTGTGCTTGTTTGAGATTGTCTGTAACGCTGTGGGGCAGACAGAGTGTGCTGGTTAGGGGTGTTGGGAGCAGCCTCAGCTTTGGGTCTCAGCTGCCCATCTCTGAATATTAAAGGCTGTGTGTAATGTTATGGGAAGGAACCTCTGTGGAGCAGTCTCTGCACCACAGTTCACAACCAAGTTAGCTTAAAGCCGTCTGACCTCTGTGCATGTAGGGGTGGCCAAGATACTGTTAGATACCAATGACTTCAAATTACTACTAATAACACTACTAATAAAATATCTTCAGTAGCACAGAGAAGGTGTATTAGCTGTAATCTGTTAGAGGTTTGCACTGGTCACAAAGAGATTGCCTAGAAACAGCCACAGAGTTAAAGTTAGGTGCTGGCTTCTGAAATTCCATTATTTGATAACCACAAATATAGCCTAAATATCCTTGATTTACAAAGTTCTTTGGCTGTTGTCTTTGGTGATAGCATTTATGTGGTCGTGTATCCTGAAATGCTCTTAGAGAACAGGAGAAGGGGCAGAATGAGTGCAGCAGAGAGCTGACTGCTGTTATGTGTGCATAGGTATGGAACCAGTTGGTGCAAGTACACTTTGTCATGGTAGTTCATGGAGAGCTCGTGGATCCATGACACCCTGACTGGAACACCTAACCTAGGGGACGTGGCACCTGGGGATGTGGTTTAGTGGCCATGGTGATCTTAGGCTGACACTTGGACTCGGTGCCCTTGGAGGCCTTTCCCAAGCCAACCGAGTCCCTGATTCATGCTCTGGTGAGCAGTGGTGAGAGGAGCACTTCGCTCTGGCAGGGTGCAGCAGGGCCGGGCTGTGATGTGGTGCTGGCCTGAAGCAGGACCTCTCTGGTCTGCTGACCAGGACCTGAGAAGAGAGAGCTGCCATGTGAGGAGTTGCTGTTCAGTGTGGCAGGCTGAACTGCAGAAAGACTTCTTTGAGACGCCAGGAGAAGATAGAAAAGTTTCCTTGTCTGGCTGCTGCAGATGTGCTGTGCTGAGGGCAGCCTCTGCAGTTCTCTGGGCACTGCCACCCTCATCCTTGTGTTCATTCCAACATCTGCCTGAGCTGTTTCCTGTGGCTGCAGACCTGGGGACGTCAGCAGCAGTGTGATGGCTGTAGGAGCTTCCTTTGGAAGAGCAGCACTCCTGATCAGCAGGGCTTCTGCTTTCAAGCTGGAGTCCTCCCTTACAAATACAAATTGTGGTTTGAAAGGTACAATGTTGATGTGGTTCTGAGGAGCATAGCATAGGCATCAACACAAACATCAGCGCACACCTTGCTGTTGCCAACTTACTTGTTTTCCATCTCCAGCGCAGCTGGATGGGTTGTATGGAGAGCCATAAAGTTGTAGGTCCCTGCCCGTGTCCTTGTCTCTGGAAAAGGTGATGCTTTTCTTGTGATTCCGAGCTCAGCAGGAGGGCAGGGGCACAAGGCTCGCTTAGTTAGAAAGTTACCAGGAGCTACCAGTGACCTTTAAAGTTTCGGTGGTTGAGAGGGATGAGAACCTTGCAGTGTCATGTGGCTGTGCTTCTTGGCCTCTGATTTCATCCCTACTTGCAGATTGCTTTTGAGGTTAACTGCACCAGAGCTTGTTGTCCTTGGTGAGCTCTCAGCTTTGGCAGTTCACAGTACAAACTGCTTGGCACAAAGGTTTGTGAAACCTCTTCATAGACACCTGGACATCTGAGAGCAAATGGTAGCCCCTGCTGTGGAGGTGAGAATCAAAAATCGTGAAGGCGTCCTCTCTGCAGGGCTTGGGGGGAGTCACTGCTCACAAAGCTTGCTCAGGCTTAGCTCTGGACTGTGTTTTAAAAAGTGCCATCCTGGGAGTCAAAACAAGCATCTGCTGTGTGCTGGATATGGCCTGGAACAGCCATCATTGTCTGCTAGGGTAGGACCGATTGGTGCCCAGCGCTCTGCTCTGGGTGTGTGTCACCACCTGTTGGCTGTCTCACCTGCTCCTGCCCGCGGAGGGCACAGCAGGGGCAGAAGTGCTTTGCTCAGCTGGAGCAGAGTGTGGCACTCAGTGGCTCCTCTGTGTCGCAGCAGTGTGTGCTGCCTGCTTGCATTCAGAAAATGTGGGATGAGGGTGCAGCATCCTTGCTGTGCACATGTGCTTGCTCCTTGCCTGGAGCAGTGGGGCTGATGGCAGGGTCGTGTTACACGGCAGTGCTGCTGGGGAGGTGGGCTGTGTGAGCAGTGGACGTGTGGCTTTTGTGCCTGCTGCCAAACGATGCAGAAACAAGGCTGGGGAACATAATGACAGCCTTGTTCAGCAGCAGCCTGGCCCTGCCAGAAGGAACACAAAGCAGTAGTAAAACATTTATTGCAGTCTTCAGTTGTCACCGACCAAGCAAATGAGCAAGTGGCACATAGTAGAAAATAACAGAGGAGTCTAAAGTGGTTTGATCAAGGGGTGACTGTCACAGCCCAACATGTGCTTGCGACTATCTGAGTGCCAGAAGCCTTCCACGACAGTCAGGTGAAGTCTTGGTGGCTGCCTCGGCAGGCCAGGAATGAGAAGGGATAGTCTGTGGAAGTCTGAACTGCATGGCATTAATTATCAGGGTATAAATGTTTGCTTGGCTGCTCGCAGGGAGCTGAGTCATGCTCAGCACAAGATCAGCTGTGTCGGCAGGGGACGTTCAGCTGAGGTGCACTGAGCAGCTCTTCAGTCCAGCTCCATCACCACCCAGGACGTGGTCTAAGATGTAACCACAGAAGAGTTGGTCTGCAATACAGTCCTCATTATTACCTCTTCCAACAGATGCTAAAATCTGCCCCAGTTCAGCTTTGGGGCAGCCGTGGAAAAGGTTGTCGAAAGCCCACAGGGTTTAGTTTCAAAAAGAGAGGGCAAGGCTGAAGGCTGTGGGAAGGGACCAGAACAGTTAGAACTGAGCTGGTGACTGTGTCAGGGCTCTGTTACACTGAGTCTGTCTCAGCCATCCAGACAAGGTTGTGAAAGCCTCTGATAGAGCAGGGAAGACATCATGCCCCTTATCTGTATGGCTTGTAGGAGATAAATCTGTGGGCAGGCTGGAGAAGGTCCAGGAAAGAGCCCCAAAGATGATCCATGGCCTGGGAAGCTGCCACGTGAGGAAAGGCTTAAAGACCTGGGTTTGTTCAGTCTGGAGGAGAGAAGGCTCTGGGGAGACCCCACTGTGTTCCAGGATTTGTAGGGTGGCTACCAAGTAGGTGTGGACTCCCTTTTTAGGAGGAGTCCCATGGGACAGAGCTGGGTGATGGGCACAGGATACTGCTGGGGAGATTCTGGCTGGACACAAGAGGAAAATCTATTCCCAGTGAGGACAGTCTGCCATTGGAGTAGTGGAAGCGATGGAGTCCCCAGCATGGGACACATCTAAGATCCATCTGGACAAGGTGTATCTAGAACAGGCTTTGGCCAAGGTAAGTTGGAGGTCCTAGAGGTCCCTTCCAACCTGGTAATCTGTAATTCTGTCACACCACAGAAGTGTTTGAGGAAGGAGACCCAAACACTTGACTTGCCTTGTTGTTGCGTGTGGACGCTGGGGAACTTCCTATCATGGAGTTACAAGGAGCAAGTCAGGAAAAAAAATGCCCAGTTTGAAGTTAAGCCAAAGTTTGTATCAGCGTGTTAGGTTCAGGAGGTTCTAGAGGGTCTCTAGTCTGAAGTTAGTGAACTGTTTGATAAGCTTGGGCACTGAGCGAGACTTTCATCTGTGGAGGAGAGGAAAAGTTGGAGTTGTGACTGATTCCGTGAAAGTTCTGATTCCTTCATCAAAAAGACAAATCAGCACACGATGCAGGAAAACCAGGCAGAAGCTGCCACACCACTTCCTGAGGAGCTCAGGTGGAGCTCTGCTGTCCTGCTGCAGAGACAGGGCACTTGGATGTGGTGCACTGGAAGCCAGCAATGGTGGCTGAAAGTATAGAATAGCTTCCAGAAAAGATCAAGCTGACTGTGCCACTCTCTCTGGAGGGGAAATATAGGAGGCAGATGGATGGCAAAGGAAGTCTGTGAGTTTCTAAGTGGCATAGGCAAGAAGAGAGAATAATTGGTTGTAATTGCTTGTGGTGCAGAGCCCAGTCTCCTGCGAGCAGCTCAGCTCCTCTCAAGCAAAGCAAGAGAGTCTCTGCTGCAGGTTGTGATGACATTGATCCCAGCAGCTCCACTGGTTTCAAGCGATGAAAGGTGAGTTTAGCAAGAGTTGTCAAACCTGCAGGGGCAGTCTTGGTGCAGCGGCAGTGTAAAGCCACAGCTGCTGTAGGAGGGGACTACTGCATCATTCTTGCCCTGCTTGGCCTCCTCTGCAGTTACTGAAACTGCTGCTGGCCATTGCTGGGGCAAATGCAGGCTGCATTCAAGGGGGTTTGGCCTTTTTGTCCAGCCTGGGCTTTTAGGTTTGGTTTCTAGTTTTGCTCCCTACCTCTCCAAGTTTACGTGAGCTTTACTGTAAGATCTGGGATAGGGCTGCTCGGGTCTTCTGCGTCTTTAGACACTGATCTGCTGGTGGATTTCAGGAGCTATTTACTGCCAGGCTTGATTGGTTGCCTTCATGCCTCTTGTTTGAAGTTCCTTTAGTGGCATTGAGTGTGCAGTGCAGTGGCTTTGGAGCTGGGCAGTGCAGGGCTGTCTGGGGCTCTTCTCTGTTCACACACATGGTGAACCGCCAAGGGAAATGTGCTTGCTGAACTCAGGCTGGAGTGGCTGTGTGCAAATCCCTGCCTTGTGGCATGAAAGGATGGAAACAGTGGTTTTGTGGGAGTGGCATCAAGAGCTGAAGACAGCAGTCTGGGAACTGAGCTTTGCATATAGGTGTAAAGCTGTGTTGAACTGAAGCAGGAAGAACAGACACTTGTGTAACACAGGCAGAGCTGAGCTGCTGCGCAGCACAATTGGGTTTCCAGTTTGTCTCTAGGGCAACCTCATGCTGGGCTGATAACTGAGCCAAGAGCATGAGTGAGAGTGCAACAGTCAGCTCTTGCTTGGGCTTTCTGTCACAGTTTCTGTAAGCACAGCACTTGGTGTTCACAGCTGTGATGCTGCTGTTAGAACAGGAGGGCATTGGTGAGAACGTGGCTTAAACCTTGGCACGGGCACTTGCTCTTCTGCCAGGAGGTCACTGAGTCTGTTGTGGGAGCATCAGCTCTTGAAACAGGAGTTTGCTGAAGAGTCAGAGACTTGCTGCTGTTACCCTTCTGTTTGTCACCTTGTCTGACTGCAAGAGGATGCTGAAGGCATGTTCTTGTGTCACTATCTTTTGGAAATGTATGGAGTCCAGCCACAGGGAAGTCTGGGTTGAAGAGGACCTGTGGAGGGCATCTTCTGGAAGCAGAGCCTTGGATGAGGCTGAGAGCCTGCCAAGCAGGGGTAATCCCAGTGGAGCAGACTCTGCCCCTTCTCTGAGTGGCCTGCTCATGGTTCAGATGTTACCAGTGGTAATGAATAGGCAGCAGCACATCAGGCTGCAGAAATCTCTCTCCCAGGGATGGACATGGTGGAATAATCCAAAAATCATATTGCAGAGGAGTGAGGTAAATTCTTGCTCTCGCATCCTGGGGTGGAGTGGGGGGGTGGGGGTTGAGTTGGGCTGCTCATGTTTGCTTGCTTTGAACTTAAAGGTCAGACTGAAGATGATCTTCAGAGAGAAGCTGACTGTGTCCTGCCAGATGAGTTCCAAGCAGCAGGGTTTTGTTCTGGAGATGTTTAATTTCAGTTCTGCTTTTTCTGCCAGGTGGAAATGATTGCACTGAAAGTGCTTTCCCAATTTTGAATGTAATTTTGTGTCTGCAAAACTTGTTTCTGCTTCTGTCATCTTTCTGTTCTGGCAGGACCTTGCACTGTGACAAGCAGAGAATGAGGGATGTGCTTGGGCTTCTGATATTGAAAATGAGGGAAATGAACTTACTCTGTTAAGGGGGAGGAAGCCAAACTTGATGTCAAAAATCAGTGTGCATCACCACAGGCCTGCTGCCCTTGTAGGAGCTGAGGCTGTGCCTCTGCCAGACCTGAGAGCTTTCACTAGAAGTGCCATAGCTAATCCTGTGCTTCACCTGGGTTCATGAATCCCAGTTGCAACCTTTCAATAAAGAAGAGATCATTGTTGTGCTGGAGTAAATGGGAGTGAACTCTCTCCTGTGCTGGAGTAAATGGGAGTGCTGCTTCTGAGGAGCTCCCTGAGATGTCTGCAGGTGGTGGGGGCTGGAGATGTGTTAGCACTGTGGCTGCAGTTTCAGTCTTGACCTGCCTTCTGATGCAGGCTGCTAGCAAACGCCACCAGCATTTAACTGTTCTGCTGAATTAAAACTTCCTCTTCAAGTTCTAGATTACATCTGGGATGTTAAAATCTCATTATTATGGGGATCTTGTGTGTGCATGTCTATAAAACTCTTCACACTTTAGAGAGCTGCAGTCTTAAACTGCTACCTTCTCCTGTGCAGCCAACACAGCTCTGTTGTATTCAGTGCAAAAAAGGTAAAAACCAGAAAGGCTTAGGTGCAGGTTCATTTCTCCGAGGTTGCAGCAGCGAGGCCGCTTTTGACCTCTCTAAATTTCCAAGGGCAGCATGTCAAGCTGCTGTGTCAAAGGGAGAGCTATTGGTGATTCATCACCTCCGGCGCTGCGCAGTGCCCGAGGGCAGCGCCGCCGCTGTCCGCAGGGCTCCCAGGGTGGCTGCAGACCTGCTCCTGCAGGCAGGGCAAGCTGCAGCTCTGCTGACAGAGGCAAATGCTCGCTCCAGTGAGCCTGGGAGTACTTGAGAAAATTGATAGAGGGGAGGACTGGAGGAACTGAGTCCCTCCTCAACGCATCCTGCTGGGAATTTTGCCTGCCTGATTGTTTTCCCTCTGCTTTCTGGTTGCTGACTGTGCTGGGCAGCTGCTGTGTCCAGGGCGGTGCTGGGGGGCAGCCTGCGTGTCCTGCCTGAAGGAGCCCAGAGGAGCTGGAGCTGCTGCATGCTGCTTGAAATCATTCAGTCCTCTCACCGTTCAAGGCTTACCTTCCCCCTTCCTGCCCATTTTAAGCTCCATTGCCAGATTCCCAGCTCTCAGTGGTGCAGGTACAGGCTCCTCCAGGAGCTCCACGCAGGGAGGGGACACGAAGCCAAAGCCTCCCTTCTGCGAAGCATCACCTGGGTTAGAACCCCTGGTTTATGGAATTTATCCCTGCTGGTTAGCTTCTGTTCACCTGGTTACAGGTTACAGAGATGGCAGCTGTGAATTTTGGCAAGAATACATGAGGCAGAGCAGCTGCTTTATTTCTGGTTGTGCTCTGGTCTCCAGGGGCATGCAGTGGCTTTGCAGTGCAGTATGTTGGTATTCTCATCAGACAGCTGCAGGCCCGCTGCTGTGTGCTGATCTCTGTACTCTCTGCCCCTAACTCTGTTGGTAAAATTGCCTTTTCTCCAAATCACAGCTCTTCTGCCCTGAGTGACTGCAGTCTAGGCCCTGATCAGCCTCTTCCTGGGGTCTCTCTGAATTTGGTGTTCTATCCTCTCATACTCTTCAGTAAGGAAACAGAAGCCCTCCCTCAGCACCTATTCTCCTGTATCCCTGCTGGATGTAATCTTGTGTTCTCTCTCTGATAATGAACACTCCACCCCCCAGCTGTAGCAGCCATACTGACAAAGCAGTTCTGTTTTACTCAATATTGGGACATATTTGGGTAAGCAGAAAGAAAGTTCACCTGCAGGAGCAGATCTGTTTCAGACCTAGGAGCTGTTGGGACAGAAAGCAAGGGAATAATCCAGTCCTAACCAAATTTCATATGGGAATTAGAGACACCCTGCAGTGTAATTAAGGTTTAAATTATCCTTTCAATCAGATTCATGGAGCAAACAGTGAATTGGTTGGAGTTTGGTCAGCGTTATGGACTAGCTAAGACAGTGCTGTCCACAGCACCTGCTTGGCCCATCCTGCCCTGGGTGCTCAACTGTGAGTACAGAGAGCTGCTAGGGCTACAGTGCAGGTGAGCTGAGCTGGGGACTGGCTGGTAAAGGGAAGAGAATCTGGAAAGTAGTTTGGTTTTCCTCACAGTGGAAACTCTTTACCTCTTGACACAATGTATGAGCAGTCTGAAGAGAGACCTCTGGGCATCATCCAGTCCAACCCCCTGCTAAAGCAGGGCACCCACAGCAGCTTGCCCAGGAGCACAATGGCCAGGGGAGCTTGGAAGCCCTGCAGAGAAGGAGACTCTCTGGCAGCCTGCTCCAGGGCTCCTGCACCCTCACAGCAAAGAATTTTCTCTTCCTGTTCAGATGAAGCCACCTGGGTTCCAGTTTGTGCCTGGTGTCCTTCATCCTGTTCCTGGGGCACCACCGAGCAGAGTCTGGCCCCATCCTCTTGTCCCACAGGTCCTTTAGCTCTTGCTGAGCATTGCTCACATGCCTTCTGGGGCTGCTCTTCTGCAGGCTTTCAGCCCCAGGGCTCTCAGCCTTAGCTGCTCCAGGCCCCTCAGCATCTCCCCAGGAGCTCCCTGTCTCTCCTGAGCTGGGGAGCACAGTTCCATTTCAGTGCCCTAGAATACTCTGAGGTACTTTCCATGGTAGTTCTGTGTTTACATCCCAGATCATGCAGAGACTCTGTAAGCTGGAGTCCTTTTCCCTGGTCTTGCCTTATTCCAGCATCTTGCATCTTCTCTTACTCCTCCCTGAAAGGGGCTGCTGAGCTGTTAAGCTTCTCCAGCTGTTGGGTCCTTCCTTCTGTGATTTTTGGGTGTGTGTTTTAGAAAGGGCAGAGCAAGCCAAGGAAGTAGCTGATGTTTTCAAGCCTGCTTTCAACTCCCTTTTCAGGCTACTCTTCAGTTTGCCTTTTCTCATCAAGTCCAAGTCTGTCAGTCAGTGTTCTGAGTCCTCTGTCTTCAACAGTTGTGCATCTAGCATGAGAGTCTGAGGTACCTCTGCTGTACCCTGTTTGGTGCTCGCTGGCTTCCTGTGTGCTCCCTGCTGGCTGTGGTCAGTGCATGACAGTGGAATTGTGCTGTGGTTGACTCGGGGTTTGGGCTGCAGAGCAGCAGGAGCAGGGAAAGCAGTCAGGCTTCTGTGTTCCCAGGGCTAAGAGGAAAGTTCTGGGCTGCTCTCCACCTCGTTCCTCTCACATGCTGGTCTGCCATTACAGTACTTTGGTCTCCTAAAACCTTTTGTCAGCCACTGCAAGAACTTTAGTTTTATTTGACAAAGGTTAGGCATGGCAAACCTTGCTCCTCCCAGCCTGGTGCAGTGCTGCTCAGAACGGCAGTGCCCCTGCAGTGGTGGTGAAGCTCTTCCCTTGGAGCTGCCTTTCCACCAGCAACAAAGTTCCTCTCTAGTGCCAGCTGTATGGCTGAGCCTGAAGACAGTTCCCTGGGGGATTTTCAGGAGTGGTGATAATTGGTTAGAGTAGCAGCAGCACAGTGAGGGCTCTGAGCAGCTCTGCCTGGGCTCTGTGATTGATTTGGTAACCTTTGCAAGTTTGCAAAGCAGAGACTGAACTCGGGGAGTGTCTGACAGCAGCCTGAGTCTGGTAACCAGGCAGGTCAGTGCAGTGCAGAGCTGCTGTTCCTGGGGCTTCTCTTCCTGACTGCTCGATGCCTGCTGGGCAACAGTGCCTCTGCCCATGCCCTGCTCTCAGTGGAGGCCTTCAGTGCTATTCTGGAGCCCCAGTGCCCACCTGCTGTCACATCTGCCCCAGATGGGGCTGGGACAGGGTTAGGGCAGCTCTTACAATGCTGCTCATTATAAATCTGTGTTTTCTGCTTCAAACTAACCTTGGTTTGCCTAAACAGTTCTGCTTTCTGATCATCTTCAGTTAATCTTGTGCTGGTGGTTGTGACAGCAATGCCATAACTCTGCCTTTGTTTCTCTTTGCAGAGGAAATCAAGGCTGAAACAGAAAAACAGAGGTAAGTGATGGCTCATTCTGATGGGTGCTGCCAGTCTGTGTGCCATACTTGATCTGCACTGAGGCACAGGCTGGGCTCTCTCTGAAAAGCTTTTTTCATGATCATTGGTGAGGTTGGTGGTGTTTGGAAAGGTGCTAAAAGTGCTGCTTCAGTGACTGGCTGTGAGGGTGCAAGGCACAGAGCCTGGGAGAAGGGCAGAAGATAGCTGAGAGGGAGCTGGCTGGGGTCTGGCCAGGGATCAAGGTCAGGAAAGGTCTTTGTGGGCAGCACTTCCTCTGAGTACTGAACCAAACTCATGCCATGGTGCAGTGGCTGAGTAGCTCTCAGCTTTCCTGGTGGTGTTTTTTTGTGAGCTGTAGTTGTATCTGTTGCAGTAGTACCGGCCCAGAGCTCTCAGACTTATCATTTGGTGCAGCAAAGGCACTGAATAGATTCCAGATCAGATTTCCCCTCCTCCTCTGCCTTCAGCCAGCAAGCAAGGGAGCCTTTCCCTTTCTCAGAGGAGAGAAGTCTTAGTGCCCTCAAACCAGCAGGGCCACTGGGTACCCACCTTGTGTGCCATGGGCCCATCTGGCTGCTCTGTGAAGGGGACAGAGGAGGAATAGAAGCCATTAGGGACAGGGATGTGGTCATTGTGCCTAAGTGCAGAGAAAGGACTCCCTCCTCCTGCTCATTCCCTTGCTGCTTG
Source organism: Ramphastos sulfuratus (assembly GCA_013399055.1). NCBI lineage: Eukaryota > Metazoa > Chordata > Aves > Piciformes > Ramphastidae > Ramphastos > Ramphastos sulfuratus. Next base: position 59,444 of record WBNM01032222.1, on the reverse strand, counting down.
GTTCTGCACCCTGTGGTGGTGCTGGGTGTGGGACCAGCTGCAGTGCTCTAACGCTGTCTCCTCTGCAGCCCCCCCCATGGAGAAGCAAAGCCTGGTTCCAGCACTCTTCCTCCCGTGAAGTCCAAGAGCAGCTTCATCGAAGCAGACAAATACTTCCTGCCGTTCGAGCTGGCCTGCCAGTCCAAGTGCCCCCGCATCGTCAGCACCTCTCTAGACTGTTTACAGGTCTGTACCAGGGGCAGCTCCACCTGCCCAGCCCCTGCTGCTCTGCAGGGGAGGTGCCAGCAGGCTCTGGGCTCTGCCGTTGCGCTCTGTGGCACACAGCAGCTCCAGTCCCTTCCTTGCGGTGCCTCAGTGGCTCTGGTTTACTCTGTGGTGCATGGCAGTGTTTGTTACACAGGGGCACAGAGTGGTGAGGCTTGGAAGGGAGCTCCAGAGGTGACCCAGGCCAAGCATATTTGTGTGTGTACTGCCTTGGATCTCCCTGCTTGGATCACTTTGGTTTGGTTTCTGTCGGCACAGCTCTGTGACATTCCAGGTGTGTGTCTGTGCTGAGCTAGCACAGCAGGCCCAGCATTATTAAATAGCTTTTGCTGCTATTTATCGTCCTGGTGAGCCACTGGAACAGGGTGCACAGAGAAGCTGTGGAGGCTTCAACCCTTGCAGTGTTCAAGGCCAGGCTGGATGAGGCCTTGAGTTACCTGGGCTAGTGGAGGTGTCCCTTCCCACGGCAGGGGGTTGGGACTGGAGGATTTTGAAGGTCCCTTCCAACCCAACACATTCTGTGACTCGATGAACACCTCAAATCAGAAGGCTGCTAGCAGCTTAGGCAGAGAGCATTGTCAGCTGCTCTGTCTGCCTGTGTGCTGACTCCATTTGAAGCCTGGTGTTATGTGAGCCAGTTTTTGGAGTCCTGTATGGTTCAAAATGCTCTTAACATTAAAGCTTTTCTTCATCAGTTAAGCTTGCAGACAAACTTAGTGTTGCTTGCAGTGAAAAGTGAATAAATCTGGACAGCAGTTAAAAATCTGCTGGAGGAGAATTGGGGTAAAATGCCCTGGTTTAATTATTCTGTGCAAGTGAGAGCTACCGAGTGAATTTATTTACTATAATGAAGAGCTGACTTATTTTTGAAGCTTTTATTTATGTGCTTGGGTTTTTTTCTTCTCCACAGAAACTTATAGCATATGGACACTTGACAGGGAATGCTCCAGACAGCACAGCTCCAGGCAAAAAATTAATTGATAGAATTATTGAGACAATATGTGGCTGCTTTCAAGGCCCTCAGACAGACGAAGGGGTCCAGCTACAGATAATAAAGGTAATGCAGTTAATGTTCCAGTATTTACAGCAGGAGGACACTCATGGCCTCGGGCTTCAAAGGCACAAGAGTTTGATTTGTAATGTAATGGTAATTCTCAACTGTTTGCTGGGTCCTGTTTGAGATGGGAACTTCTTATTTTATGCTTCTTTCCCTGCTCTCTCCCCCTGCTTTTTGGGTGGATTCGTGGCTGTGACCTCAAGTCTTGTGCACAGACCACTGGGTGAAATTTCATTCACAGCAGCTCAGAGGAGCCTTGTAATTGTGAGAAATTACTGTCAAATAATCCTGCACTCCCAGTAGGGAAGATGGTAATTAAGCAGCAGATTCTGAAATCCAGTTTGGAATTGCTGAAATGCAATTAGACCTGGCAGTCAGCTGTTACCATGGCAGTTCTGTGCTGCTGGGTCAGGCTCCTCTTAGAGGAGGTCTGAGGCTTCTTTCCATAGCTTATATGAAGGTTGCAGCGATTCGTGTCTCTGGGGTGCACTGCAGCAGCTTTCTGACTGCCCTGTTTGTGCTGGGTGTTGGTTACACAAGTCAGGCACAGGTGGGAGTGCCAGCCTGCTCCTGCAGCAGGGGGCTCAGCCTGCTGAGAGGCAGCTGGAGTTAGCTATGGGGGGTGGCTGTGTTTGTACCCTCAGGTCTCTTGCAGGCTCTGACTTCTTCCAGGGGGCAGTTCGTTGTGCTCCTTTTCATAGCCCACACCTGCCTTTCCCATGGGATTCCACTTCTCCAGCAGATGGTTGTTAGGTGTTGGGCTATGCTGCTGTTATTTTGCCCAAGCACAAGACACTTTTTGCCTTGCAGAGGGAAGTTCCTGTTGATTTGATAATCACAGAACTTCCAGTGACAGAAATCATTCTACCTCCCTCTCCCTGATGTTCTCCCTGCCTGAAGGCCTTGTTGGCTAAGAGAGGTTCTCTGGCAGGACCTGCAGTGTAATGAGGTGCTTGCAGTGGCTGCTCAGAGGTTTCCTTCCCTGCCTAGAGAACAGCCAAGGGGAAGAGCAGAGTCAAGTAGGTGTTTTTTCTTTCATCATCTCTCCTTAGCTCCCGCTGAAGATAGTGGATGAAAACAGATGAGCTAAGTGTGACCAGGAGTGGGAACTCAGCTGCAAAAAGCCTGGAGCAGCAAATCTTTGCCATGATAGAAAAGAGCAACTTAATGATTCCATAGGCAGTAGCTTGCTGTTCTGAGCTCTGCAGAGAGGCATTTTTCTGTCCCCACTTTGCTCCCAGCTGGCACACTTTTGATACTCTGAATCGACTGAAATCACTTCTAAAACAAGTACACAAAACCCCAAACAGCAGAGGTGCACCCATGGGGTGTTCTGTTCTGGTTTGGTTCCAGTTCTGTTAATGTGTTGCCTTTAGAGCAGTGCAGGAGGCTTCGTGCCCCAGAGCTGCTGCAAGGTGAGCAGTAAGTGCAGGGCTGGGGGGAAGGCAGAGCTGTGCTCGTTCCACCTCTCCAGGACCTGCGTCGTTGCTGTGTAGCTGGTTGGGATTTTCCTGCTGGGCTGTGACGTAGAGCAGGAGGCACGTGGCAGGGAGAGGTGAAGCAAGCATGACTCATGGTCTGAGGATGCTTCTGCATCAAACCCAGCATGAAAGGTGTTAGCCAAAGATCAAAGTTCCAGATGCTCATCGATTTACCAGCACGGTTAGGGCCAAGCAGGTTTGCTGTCTGCAGAAGCAAAGAAACCCAAAGAAGTGGCTGTAGGAGCTCAGCAGCCAGGAGGAAGTGTTTAGCTGTTGGGTATCTGCAAGGGGATGCCCTGCAGGCAGGACTGAGTCCTCAGGCAGGAGGGGAGCTGTGGCTGTTGGGGGAAGCTGCATTCCTCTCTTGAGGAGATTTGGCTCCGTGTCTGCACAAACATCTCTGTGCCTCCACAACTCCTTATCAGGTGGTGTGAAAAGAGCTGAGCTGTGGCAGTCACAACAAGCAGGGTGGAGAAACTTGGGCAGTTCAGGCTGTGAGGCAATTAATAGAGCACATAGTCGGGCTGCAGCCCTGTTGCCTTTCCTCTACCAGCAGGGTTTGTCTCTTAATATTAAAAGGTGGGGAAAAAAACCTGTCAGTCTTTACTGAACTGAGAAGGGAGTTAACATTGAGCTTTGAAATGTTAAATTGGGGTGAATAAGAAATTAATAAGGGAATAGAAGGTGACACAAAGAGTAACTTGATAGGTGACACAGCTGGAACAAAAGAGGTGGAGATTTGATCTCCCTGCACCATTTTGATAGTGTCCTAAATGGCAGGCAGCAAAAGATCTTAATGTGCCCAGTGAGCAGTTGTAGGCTCTCAGAGTGATGTGTTGTGTGTGTCTCTCTGTTACTTTCTGGAGCTGGAAGAGACAAATCTCAGCTGCATCTAAGTACTGACTGTACAGGTCCAGGCAGGGGTGTTTGGGCTCTGTTTGCTTGGGTGCATTTCAGGAACTGCTGATTCTATCTGTTAAACTGACACAGACAAAGTTCTTCCAGGTCAGTTTGGTGACAGGGATCTTCCTGAACTTTTAGAGGCTTGCTTGCATGTGTAGGAAGGGAGAAACAGATACCAGCTCCAATGGAAGGACAGAAGAGAGCTGCTGCAGAGGGCATCTACCCAGAGTTCAGGAGGGGTGGTTGTCCCACTGCCAACTGCCCAACATCACACTTTTTGTTCTTCACCTTTACACTTACTTGTAAGACACGTTTGGGACCCTTTGGGTTGTTCCCCAGGCTGCAGCAGCTGGTCTGATGGTCATGACTTGTGTCTATAAAACTCTGGGATGACCTCTGCTAACTACAAGCCTGGTAACTCAGTTACTTCTTGTTGTGGTGTGCTTGGTACATTGATTAAAGCCTCTCAGTGTTACTGGTGTCTGTGATGTTCTCGTACAGCTACATGGGAAAGCTTAATGGAGCTTTAGTAGAAGGTAATGTACTTTGTGTTTTAAAGAGTCCAGTTCTGATATTTATTCATTTGCAAACTGATTGGCAAGAAAGCTTTTGACAGATCCAGAATAACTCTGTGTGTGTTTGTCCAGGCTTTGCTCACTGCAGTAACATCTCAGCACATAGAAATCCACGAAGGGACTGTGCTGCAGGCTGTAAGGACATGTTACAACATCTACCTAGCAAGCAAAAATCTCATCAACCAAACCACAGCCAAGGCCACTCTGACACAAATGCTGAATGTCATTTTTGCACGTATGGAGAATCAAGCAGTGAGTATCTACAGAAAGCCTTGGAGTCAAAGTAGCTTTTGTCAGTGTGAAAGCTTTGGGGCTTCCCTAACTTCTGGGAAAGGAAAAGAAATTAAATCTGATATCTTACATTGGCACTTTTGTGCTTTGCACTTTGAAATGGGTGTAAAATGTGGGGGTGGTGTAGAGGATTTAAACTTCTTGTAGTGGCCCCTCTGTGGTGTTTGGCTGTCAGGAGGTGCCACACTACCTGTCTGTTAGTGCCACCCCTCTGCCCCGCTGCAGCTGTGAGCTATCCTGGGACAGTGCTGTGCACTGATGCAGAGGGTGGGTTTGCTGAATGGTGGAGCCCTAGGAAGGCCCTGGGCAGAGACAGCAGCTCTCCTGTGTATGGACTGAGGCATACAGCATGTGTACAGCTCCCTGACTGAAGTTCTTGGGCGATTGCAATGTTTTTGTAGCTTCAGGAAGCCAAACAGATGGAAAAGGAAAGGCACAGACAGCAGCACCATCTACAGCAGTCTCCAGTAAGCCATCATGAACCTGAGTCACCTCAGCTGAGACATATCCCAGCACAGACTGAGCAGCTGTCCAAAGAACATGAGAGTGAGCTGGAGCACAGCACAAACGACGTGGACAAGGCCCTGCAGGAGGATCTGGAGGCAGAAAATGGATCTGATATTTCTAGTGCTGAAAACGAGCAGACAGAAGCTGACCAAGCCACGGCAGCAGACAGTAATCAGTGTCTATTTCTGTTGGAGGGAGGGCCAGGGTCTGTATAAAGAAGAGCTGGAGGATTGTCTCTTGTTGCCCTCTCCCACATGTGGAGCCAGGCAGATATTCTCAGAGGCTGACTAATGCAAAGTGCCTCTTGTCCTTGCCACCCTGGGAGGCTTCGGCACCGGCAGCCTCCAGCACCACACTCCATAGCCACTGTAGCAGATTCCTCTTTGTGCCTGTGAGATGATCTCAAAGTTTTTGAGAGCAGCCTCTCAAACCCAGGAAATTGTCAGTGTTCAGTGCCTGTAAAAATCCAAACTTGCTGTGTCTGGTTGGCACAGGGCTGTGCAGCAATTACCATTTCCAGGCTAAACACTGAGTGCTTTTATTCTGCAAATACTATTTCCAGGGCATTCAAACGTGGCCTTTTTTAACACAATCTCCTATTAATAGATTTGGAATGGAGTTTTAAAATGCAATTAAAACATCTCCCTTTTTTCTGAGTTTCTCATTAATTCTTGTTTGGGTTTGTTTCTTTTTAAAGCTCTTTCTAAAGCTGATGGAGGAGCATACGACGGAGACAGCAATGAGTGTGAGGAGAAGGCACAGGAAATTGTAGAGAGCATTGTGCAGGAAATGGTGAACATAGTTGTTGGAGGTACTCTGGCAGTGTCTGTCTGGTCAACCCTGACTGCATTCTGCACCTTTTAGCAATTCACCACAGCACAGCAGGGACATGAAGCTGCTGGAACAGGTCCAGAGGGGGCCACAAAGATGCTCAGAGGGCTGGAAAACCTCCCCTGTGGGGAAAGGCTGGGAGAGCTGGGGTTGGTCAGCCTGCAGGAGAGAAGGCTGCAGGGAGGTCTTAGAGCAGCCTTCCAGTACCTGAAGGGAGCTAGAGGAAAGCCGAGGAGGGACTCCTCAGTGATAGTATGAAGGGGAATGGATTGGAGCTTGAGGAGGGGAGATTCAGACTGGAGATTAGGAAGAAATTCTTGACAATGAGGGTGGGGAGACACTGGTACAGGTTGCCCAGGGAGGTTGTGGATGTCCTTCCCTGGAGGTGTTCAAGGCCAGGCTGGATGAGGTCTTGAGCAACCTGGGCTAGTGGGAAGTGTCCCTGCTCGTGGCAGGGGGTTGGCACAGGATGAGCTTTAAGGTCCTTTCCAAGCCAGTCTAGGATTCTCTGAATGTTTAACCAAAAATGTCATTGTTTACATGCTGAGGGAAAGCCTCTCAAGCCTCTCTTGTCTGACCTGAGCTGTGCATTATTTAACAGCAGAGTGGCCAAGATTTGTAGATGACTTCACACTGTGTTGGAGATGAATGTTCTGCTCATTTGTTTCCAAATGCACTCTCCCCTGTTGGCTTGTCTCTGCTGGAAGGTGCACATCAAAGCTGTGACTTCTTTTCCCTCTCAGTACTTCTTGGAAACTTGGTAGAACAAAGAAACTGGAAATGTAAAATTGTCATTTTTTCAGTGGTGGTTTTCATTGGTGGGAATTCAGTGTGCTTAGCACTAAGGAAGTGCCATAAGGCCATGCACCTGCTGCCTTAAGTGCCTCTGCTAAACTTGGGTTGTGATTGGTTTAGCACCTCGAGGTTAGATTTAAAAGCTGTTCTGAGTTTTCCTTCTGCTGTAACCTTTGTAATTTTGGATCTCTGTCTGGCAGATGTGGAGGGCACTGCTGACAGTGCAGGTGGTGATGGCACCACGTTAGAGGACGGCAGTGACAGTGAGAACATTCAGGCCAATGGAATTCCAGGGACTCCAATCTCTGTTGCTTACACACCATCCTTACCTGATGACAGGCTTTCTGTCTCTTCTAATGATACTCAGGTACAGCTGAACGCTCTCAAACACTGAAGGAAGGGATGGCATTGCTCATGGCTCCAGGAATACCTTAAGAGAGGGCTGCAGGAGAGCTGGGGAGGGACTTTAGATAAGTCCCTGTGGTGACAGGATGAGGGGGAATGGATTGAAGCTTGAGAAGGGGCAGATTTAGACTGGAGACCAGGAAGAAATTCTTTCCAGTGAGTGTGGGGAGACACTGGAACAGGTTGCGCAGGGAGGTTGTGGATGCCCTCTCCCTGGAGGTGTTCAAAGCCAGGTTGGATGTCCCATAGAATTTGTAGCAAAGGTGCCCAGTGAGGTCACTGTTGCCATTCTGAGAAAATGTCAGGTGGGTTTTTAAGGTTTGTTAAGGTAGTTATTGGCTGGCAGTGGCTGAAGGCAATCCACTGCCATTACCTTCCCTAGCCCTGCCCTGCCCTGCCCTGCCTGCTCTGGCTGCAGTGGTAGCTGCTCCTCCCTGGCTGGCAGCTTGGCTGTTCTGTGTGCCCAGGCTGCAGCCTGAGGGGGGGTTTGGGTAGTCCTGCAGTGCAGAGCTGTAGTGACTTGGTCATGTGTGTGTCACTGTTAACTGCTTGTTGCTAGGAGGTGGGGATCTCCCTGCACACCCTGCTAATGCAAAATGGATACTGAAATATGTTAACTTCTTTAGGAATCTGGAAATTCTTCAGGACCTACTCCTGGTGCTAAGTTTTCCCACATTTTACAAAAGGATGCCTTCCTTGTATTCAGGTCACTGTGTAAACTCTCCATGAAGCCCCTGTCGGATGGACCCCCGGACCCCAAGTGAGTAGAATTGAGTTACCATGGTTTGGAATTGCAAAGGAAATGCACTGCTGCAGTGTTTGAGAGAGAACTGTCACTGAGACAGTCGTGGGAGGAGTCCAGAGACTGCAGAGCACTTTGCCTTTCAGTGCATGTTCTATGTGTTCCGTGAGTCACTGCTGCGACCTGTTCAGAGCTTCCTAACCCCTCTGCTGCCTCTGAGCACAGCCTTTTCTCAGCTGCTCTTGGTCATGCTGTTCAGAAAGGCTTGTAGAGATCTTCAGGTGTTTTGAGGCTGGCTAATGCAGCTCTGCTGCTCATTAATAACCTCGGTTCTTACCTACTGCTCTTCATCCCCCCCATTTCTCACATCTCCTGCTCGTTGGACATCCAGTCCATGTTACCAGCTCCATACAAGCTCCTTGCTCACCCTGGTTATGATCACTTCCTGATGCTGTTTCATTCTCTTGCACAACTTGGATGTTTTTGACAGCCTCCTTAGCCAACACGAGAATGTTCTGAAGATAAAGTCTTTATCTGGCTGGTTTGGAAGTCTCCTCCTCTGACCAAAGCCCCCACGCTTTTAGTTTGGCTTAGAGAGTTTTGTTGCATCCAAACCAAAAACTCCTCCTCTAGATGGCTGCCAGGAGTAGCTGGGAGCGGTGGCAGAGAGCTTTGCTTTCCTGCTCTTGCACAGCATTTCTGTGCACCTTCTTTAACAGTCAGGAGCAGCTCACTGCTGTTCATTTTCCAGAGGAGTCCTTTTTTTCTTCCTAAGATATTAAAACTGTAGTGCAACTTACGGTGAGTCAAAGGCTCAGTGCTCAAAGTGAAATTATTATTCACAATCAAACCAGCTTTACTGTTCCAAGGCCTAACTTTAATCACTTTAATCACTGATCTGTGTTGTGGATTTAATAAGCTGGGGAAAAATGTGATGTGGTAGAAGGAGCTTTGAAGGGTTAGCTCAGAGCTGTTCTCCAATTATTTCACTGTGGAAAGTCAGGACATTCAAAAATGAGGACTGAGATGTGAAGGGGTTTTCCTTACTGTTTTTGAGAATTAATCTTCCAGGAAATGCCATGAAACTCCTGGGGGTTTAGTCAGGTCTCTGGGACTAAGCCTGGCCTCTTATGAAAGGCTTTAATGGCTTCGCTCCCTCCGGAAGAGCAGCAGGAGCTGTTGAGGCACTTGGAGCATCTCCCCTGGATCCATGGAGCCCCTGCCATGTGCATTGGGCTGAGGAAAGTCTCCACGTAGAGCAAATTGGAAGAAACAGCATTTAGGGTAACGAGAGTTAGCTGCAAAGGCGTTTGAAGATGTCCTGTGGTTGGAGAAGTGCCTGGAATTTACTGGTGGTGCTGAGGCGTTGGTGGCTGCTTGAACTACTGCAGAGATGCTGTAAGGGGAAGAGGAGGAGGAGGACAGCAGTGGCATCTTAAAAATACTTGGCTGCCTCTTTCAACATCATCTGGCCAGGGAGAGGAGCTGGGAAGGCGTCAGTGAAAGTCTGGTTGAGGTCTGGGTAACTGGAATGCAGCTTTCTCTTACAGTGCCAAGACAGGGAGTTGAGACCAGGATTGTGCTTCCCAGGACGCTGTGCAGTGTCTGTTACCTCCTTTCTCCCTGCAAAATAAAATGCAGGGGTTGTGTCTTGAAGGCTCACTTAGTAGAGTTTAGTCCTTGAGCTTGTTTTAAGTGGGCTTTACACATCACACAGCATTGGTAGGGCCAGCAAGGTAGGAGCTCAGCTATGAGCTGGCAGCTGGGGGAAGCAGGCAGTGGTCGAAATCCTCAGCAGCTGTAGATTGCACAGCTCTGGTCCTGTGCTGTCTGCAATCTGGATGCAGAGACCATGCCATGCCTTTAGCATCAAAGGAAATTGGAATGCTTGCAGTGTCCACAGTGTCCTTGCAGTGGCTTGGTTTTTTTTTTGTAGAGGAACTTCCACAGAGAGCTGTTCTGAAGCATTTCAACTTGAAGTGCTCCTCTCAGAGGCTGGGCTGGGCTGTGTCAGAAGATTCCTGTCCTTGTTCCTTCTGTTTCATAACTGCCCTCCGTCAGCGAGTGGCTGTTCAGTGGCACCTCTGGGCTGCCTCGCAGGGAAGCTCTTTGTGTCTGCACCTGCTCTTCAGAGGAGCTGCAGTCCTCCTGCAGGTGCTCAGAGATGGGGAGGCAGCTCAGGAGCCTGAGGAGGGAATGCTTCCACCCAGGGCTGCCTGAAGTGCAGTGGATTCTCACGCATGCAGATTGCCTTCTGTGTGTGGTTGGGGTTTTGGCTGTTTGGTTTTGGAGTGTTAAAGCATAAATAGCAGCACTGTTCTGACATGGGCTGTGACTTCAGTCTGACAGAAGGATGCTGCTGCTGTGGAGCACTTGGCAGCACTGCAGTTGCCTGACTTTGCCATTGCCATGTTTAAAACAGGCACGTTCTGTGTCTTACTGCTCTTGGGGTGGGGTGGGGAAAGGATAGAGGACACTGCACTAAGAACAGGTGAGCTGTGGGGAGGAAGGAGGTCAGGCAGTGCAGGACTTCGTGGCCCTTTGACTTTTTCCATGCTGGTGGAAATAGAGGAGAAAGAGGAATTCCCAGCTTTGCAGTGTCAGGATTTGGAGGCAGGCTGGGTATTTCAGATGTGGTCTCCCAAAAATCCCTTGAAAGGCAGGAATGCTCCCTCCAGCCTCTGGCCAAGGTGCTGCTGCTGTGCCCTAGAGGAGAGGAACTGGCAGGGGTTATTCTTGCCCACCTTGGCTGGAGATGGACCACTTCAGCCAGCAACATCAACACCTCTGAATGCCTTTCCACAGCAGGTTGTGTCAGTTGAGTTTATTCCCTGAGCACAGGACAGTCCCTGTGGTGTGCAGTGGCTCTCTGTGAGTGCTTTGCTCCTTGGAGTTCCCCTGAGCTGATCTGCTGCCTTCTTTTGTTGCAGATCTCACGAGCTGCGGTCCAAGATCCTCTCACTGCAGCTGCTTCTCTCCATCCTGCAAAATGCAGGCCCTGTCTTCAGGACAAATGAGATGTTCATTAATGCTATTAAGCAGTACCTTTGTGTTGCACTGTCAAAAAATGGAGTCTCCTCAGTTCCAGAAGTTTTTGAACTCTCACTTTCCATATTTCTCACCCTCCTCTCAAACTTCAAGACTCACCTAAAGATGCAGATCGAGGTAGGTGCCATCAGGTCACCTTCACCCCGGAACCTTGCCCTTTGGGGGGCCACTGTGAATGCCGAAGCCTGCAGATTGCCCCTAGAGTCTGGAGGCTGTGTGTGAAAAGACAGAACTGCTGCTGATGCTGCAGCTGTGAGGAGTTAAAGCGAGGGATTTCTCTGCCTGTGGGTGCCGTTGCTGAGCTGATGTGCTGTGGCAGCTCTGGGGGAGGACCCTCGCTTTGCCAGTGCCTGTCAGAAGGGCTTTGTGTTCTGATCACTTCTCAGGTTGCATTGATGCCTTTCTGGGGAGGAAGCAGTAGGATTTCCAGTACTTCCTTGACCCTAGCTTGGACAGAGATGCGGCTTCAGTGATGGATTGAATGTGCCTTGAAAGCAGGATGTGTGGGAGACTGAGGACAGGCTGTGTGTGCTCCACAAAGCACTGGCCCCTCTGCAGCCTTGGGCACAGCAGGCAGGGCTGAGCTGCTCTGGAGTCACAGCTGCTGTGTGCTGCACTCACCAAATGCTGACAGAGCTCCCAGGCTGCTGTGCAGATTGTACCTGGGCCACAGCTGGCAGGAGTTTGATCAGCTTCCAGCACTGCCACCCTCTCCCCAAGTCCAAACAGAAAATAAAGGCACACCTGAGAGAAACTGGACGTAGGCTACCCTACACTGTTATAGGAGCTTCTAGAATGTGCTAAATTAGGAGCATCACCACAGAGCAGGGCTGTAGTTCCTTCTCACAAACATAAAAGCCAAAAGCATCCATCAATGACAAACCACCAGGGACAGCAGCTTGTAGACACTTCTCTCTTGCCTGCTTGTGAGCTAAGTATTCCTCTCCTTCAGCTGCTGATCCTGAAGGTTATTCAGAAGGTGTGGGTAGGCAAGTAGCTAACTTCAGCAGCAGCCTGTCTCTGGGAGCTGCAAGGAGAGCCATATGCTCTCCTTCCTGAGATGCAAAATCTCTGTATTTTGGGCTTGGGGCTGCATTCTTCATCAGGGAAAGGAATGTTTGGCAGCTTTTGTAGATCATAGTCTGAGATCCTGCTGGAAGGGACCCTCCCTTTGTCCTTTGACTTGAATATTCAGCTAACACTACCCTCTGACAGCTCAAATTGAGTCATACTTTGATTGCATTTCACTGGATTTCTAAGTGGGTCAATGAATATATTTGCAGGCAATGAAATCCTGTCTCTCAGGGGATTTGGGGTGTAATTTAGCTGTGCTCACCATGGCCACCCTTTCACAGCTGTGAATAAAGGAGCTTAACACCCTTATTTTCAGTGAACCAAACTGGATAATTAGCTTTTTTTTTTCTGCTTTACTTTCCCAATAAACCAGGAGAAAAGCCTGAGCTCTGTGACATGAGTTGCAGTAAGTAACACAGTGCTACCATTTTTAAATCTCTGAAATGTAAACAGTGCAGCTGTGAGAAGCTGCTCAGTCCAAATACACTTGTCCAGAGCTGGCACCAGGAGCAAGAAGCCAGCTCTGCCTCAGAAATGGCTTCAGAGCATGCAGACCCTTCAGCTCCTTTCTCATCTAGCTTAGATTTTGGTTGAATTTTTATACTTGAAACATTTTTCTCTGCTCCATCAATGACTTTTTAATTCTCTACCCAAAGAAATACATTTTCCTGCCCCCAGAGACTCTGTAACATTATTATCTTTCAGTAAAAGATCAGAAACCAGCAATTAGGTAGCTCAGGATTGCTTGGAGATGACCCTTTAGTATATTTTGCATACTCTGGTTGGATTTCACTCCAGTCTGGTGTGTTGAGGCGTTGGAAGGTCTTTTGTTGGTTGTGTGAACTCTTTGTGCTCCCTGGGGATTGTTCTCTTGGTTGGAGCAGGCACTGGGGTTGTGCTCTCTGCTTGTTCTGAAAAGGAAAATGCTGTTGGTGCATTTTGCCTGAGCCTTACTGTGGAAGCTGCTTCAAAAGCAGTGTTGCTGCTTTTCCCCAGATGTGACTCAAAGCCTGATGCTTGCCTGTAGCACACAGATCTCTCCAAATCCTGTGACAGAGGATATCTGAGGTTAAAAACAAGGGCAGTGCTTTGCAAGCTGCTCTCAGAGGAGAGCCTCACAGCTCGGGACTGTTGGCAGCGCTCTGGAAAAGGCACAAGTTGGTGGATTTGGGAGCCACGGCTGGCAGTGGAGGGCTGAGCTCCCTGAAGTGCAGAAGGGTGCTAGAATGCTGTGGGGGTTGGTGGTGCAAAGCCATGCTGCAGTTCACACCTGAAGTTCAGGTGCTGGTAGAGCAGTTCTGCTGCTTAGGGCAGGAGTGAGAAGCTGCCATGGTCACCTGCAGTGCTGATGGGGCTGGGGAGGAGCTCTTGAGAGGGGTGAAATAGTCTCTGTTCCAAACAAAAGCAGTTTTGGGGAAAACTGGCATCTTCTAGGGAAGAGAACTTTCTCAGTGGTGGACCTGCTGCAGTTTTTGTACTGTGCCTGACCCTTCTGGCAGTAGTGCCACAGAGTCCTCCTCTTGTGTCAAGGCATCTCCCTCTGGTGAAGGTCCAAAGCTTTGGCCTGGCCTGAGTGGCTCTTTGTTGTCTTTGTGCCATCAGATCACCGTCTCCTGGAGCAGATCTGTGGTGAGGTAATGCCTCTCCTGTCACAATCCCAGAGGAGCTCTTTGCAGCAGCTTAGGCTTCTTGTTAGGCTCAGCCATCCCTGGGGACCCCACAGTGTTCCTGGGTCTTCTGGGTTTGAGCGAGCAGAATATAAACCCAGTTTTTCAGCTGGACAGAACCACAAGTGCTGAAGTAGTAATTCAGATGCCTAATCCAACTGAGCCCAGCACAAGTTGTACTGGCTCTTATCCTCCTTTTCTTTCCTGTACTGTGAAGTGCTGCTTTCAGTGTCTTGACCATCCAGGTTAGTGGCTCTGTTTGTGATGGGTATTTATGTGTTGTTTTTTCCTCCCCCTTCCTGCAATGTTTGCTAGGTCTTCTTCAAGGAAATTTTCCTGTATATCCTGGAAACTTCAACGAGCTCCTTTGATCACAAGTGGATGGTGATCCAAACACTGACCAGGATATGTGCAGGTACTGAAGGCCTTGAGCTCTGCTTCTTACACTTCCCTGCTAAAGAGCAAACCTGGACTTGCCTTTCACTGAACGATCATTTCATGGTGGAGCCTCCTTTGGAGAGGTTCCAAACCCACCTGGACACTGTGATCCTGGGTGACCTTGCTTTAGCAGGGGGGTGGTTGGACTGGGTGATCTCCAGAGGGCCCTTCTGACCTCTGCTGTCCTGTGATCTGCTTTCTGACCAAGTCTCTCTGTTTACAGATGCCCAAAGTGTAGTGGACATCTATGTGAACTATGACTGTGATTTAAATGCAGCCAATATATTTGAAAGGCTGGTTAATGACCTCTCCAAGATTGCCCAAGGAAGGGGTAGCCAAGAGCTGGGCATGTCCAGTGTTCAGGTAAAACTGCCCCCAGACCCTCACCTTTCTTGGCATGATTACTTAAGCCTAAACTCTCCATACCACTGATCACTGCTTTGGAAATATTTTCTAGGAATTAAGTTTGAGAAAAAAGGGATTGGAATGCTTGGTCTCAATCCTGAAGTGCATGGTGGAGTGGAGTAAGGATCAGTATGTGAATCCCAACTCTCAGACAACGCTTGGTAAGACATGAGCTGGGGTTCTTCTGGCTTTGCTAAAGAGGTGCTGCAGCAGCTTGGTATACTTCTGTGCTGCTAGTGCTGAGAGAGAGAGAAACAGCTTTGTTCTGTAGCAGTAAGTTGTCTTTTCTTAACTGTATGAATGTCTAGAAAGGATCCTCTGTGATTAAGTCATAGTATGGGGGGGTTGTTCCTGTTTTCCCAACCAAGCCAAAAGCAGATAAGAACAAAGAGGTCACTGAAGATAACCCTAATGACTTTTGGAAGCCTTCAAAGAGGAGCTGAAGAATAGCTGTGGCTTGAATGTCTTCTCAGTGTATTTTGTATGTAACCCTTTCCAATTTATAGGCCAAGAGAAGCCCACAGAACAGGAGAGCAGTGAGACCAAGCACCCTGAGACCATTAACAGATATGGGAGCTTGAACTCGTTGGACTCGACAGCTTCGTCAGGGATCGGCAGCTACAGCACACAGATGTCTGGCACCGACAACCCAGAGCAGTTCGAAGTCCTAAAGCAGCAAAAGGAGATAATAGAACAAGGAATTGACTTGTGAGTGCCCTTTCCTCCCTCTCCTCAGAGCTATGAAGATTCCTGGGTTTCTTTCCTTCTCCTCATAGATACTCATCTTGTGTTAGGAAAAAACCTCTGGATGTAGCAGCACTTGCCCTGGTGAATGGTGCTGAATGGTGTCCCCTTTGGAGCCTGTCAGCACTGTTCTGTGTTAACCTAATTCCTCACAGCTAGAAGAGTACTCTGAATGTTTGCTCTTCTTTCTCCATACCTGCTTGACTAGAAATAAGAGTTTTGTGTTTGGGTAAGAAGAGCATCACACTGGTGTGATCAGCTAGATGTGATCTGGTGTAGTGTGCTCCTTGCTGATGGAGGTGCCTCTGTGCCTCAGCCGCTGCGTCCTTGTCTCTGACTTGTCTTGGTTAGGAGGATAGTAAAAGTTCTCAGTGCAGGCTGACCTGTACCTCCTGCCTGATTTCAGCCTCGTCACCTCACCTTCCAGCTGAGGTCACTTCATGCAGGCACGATTTTGTTGTTGTGTGGCTCTCAGCCCCTGAGCAAACATGCCTTAGTTCTCTGTGCTACCTGCTGCTTTGTCCTGTCTGTTTCCAGCCCTACAGGCAGCCTTGCACTTCTGACTGTATTGCACAGACTAAAGCAGAAGGCAGCAGAGTGTAGCTGATCCTTTCCAAGTCAAGACTTTGCTGTTCCTGTGGAATACTTTTTTCTTCACAAGTGCTGGAGTAAATGATAGTGTTCAGCTCTCTGCACTGGGAGCTGCTTGCAGGCCATGCTGGCAGTTACGCAGCAAACAAGAGGCTGTTTACAGGGGCAAAACCCCAATGTAAAATCATGCAGTGATAAAGGGAATGATCACAGAAGGGAATATAGCTCACTCCTGGCGCATGCAGTTTGATAAAGGAACCTATGTAATAGGTAGATTTTCAATACCTGACCCAAAATCATTCGATCTTTTTACTGAATTCAGGCTCTGTGCATGGGTAAAAAAGAGTTAACTTTCCTGATCTCGCCTGTACAGATTCAACAAGAAACCAAAGAGGGGGATTCAGTACCTGCAAGAGCAAGGAATGCTTGGCACTACTCCTGAAGACATTGCTCAGTTCTTGCACCAAGAGGAAAGATTAGATTCAGTAAGAAAACTGCTTTCCTGGTGGTTGTTTCTGCTCCCCTTGGTGTTGCAGGTCACCTGCTGGTGGCTTAAAGTGTTTGGCATTAGTGTGCAGTGAGGAAAAGGAAACCTCTTAGAGATCTGTGAGCTCAAGGGCTGTGGAGTATGCAGCGAAGTGTGAAGGAAAAGACTGACCTACTTGAGCTGGCTCACAGCCTCTGCTTGGTTACCCATGCAGCTAGGAACAACTCACTAAACTGCCCTTCAGTGAGGGACTGCCAGAAGTAGCTGTCCTCCACCTGGACAATGACCTGGCACAGCAACAGGAGGAGCATTTAATCTAGGTTAGTTCTTTGGGTTTATGTACACTTAGCAGCTGTTGCTGGACTTGAAAGGGTCCTGCAGTATCTGGCTGAGGAGAGTGGGAGTATTTCATGCTGGTGTTGTCATGAAGACCTTGGCTTCCGGGACTAGCAGTCTGCACCACCATGCTTAGTAGCCAGCCCCACTGCTTTCTAGGGAGAGGCTGGCATATGTCTGTGCTCCCAGCTTGACTGAAGTCCTGAATTTCAGTGTTGAGACTTCAAATCAGCCATCAAAACACATTTGTACCTCAGTCTGCATACACAGAATGCACAGTGGGTTTGCTGTGCTATGTTGCATTGGCAGTGCTCAACTCAGACATAGCAACAGGTTGTATTTGAGCATCACCTGTGGCTGCTTGAGCTTTGCACTGCGGTGGGGATGGAGTTGAGCTTACCGAGCTTTGATTCCTGCTGTAAGTTTCCCAACTGCAAAAATCATTCCAGCAGAGAGAAGTCAATCATTGGCCATGTTAAGCAGTGGAAAGGAGACAGACAGGAGCATTATGGTGGAGTCTATAGCCAAAGTCCTTTGCTGTGGAGGAGGAGCAGGAGCATGCCTCAGTTAGCTGCAGGCAGCGGCTGCTGCCGAGCCTGTGGGCAGTGTGACTCTCGGTCTGACTCTCAGCCTGCACTGCTTCTGTGCCAGTGTAAATGCACTCATTTGGCTCTTCTGCCCTCGGCGCAGACTCAGGTAGGGGAGTTCCTGGGGGACAACGACAAGTTCAACAAGGAGGTGATGTATGCCTACGTGGACCAGCACGACTTCTCCGCCAAGGACTTCGTCTCGGCCCTGCGCATGTTCCTGGAGGGCTTCCGCCTGCCGGGCGAGGCGCAGAAGATCGACCGCCTGATGGAGAAGTTCGCTGCTAGATACTTGGAGTGCAACCAGGGGTGAGCCCTGCTCTGCCCGCAGCTCTGCAGGCCTCCCGAACGACTGACAGGTCCTGATTTGCTGCTCTCTTGCTCCTTCTCCCCTGCAGGCAAACTCTCTTTGCCAGCGCAGACACCGCCTATGTTCTGGCCTACTCAATCATCATGCTGACAACAGACCTGCACAGCCCACAGGTAGGCTGCTGGAGGGCCTCACTGGACTCCACTGGCTTCTCACTTCATGGACACAGGGGAGGTTCTCCAGCCCAATGTCCATGCCTTGCCTTGGTTGGTAGATCTGACAGAGTAGTGTTGGTGTGTTGGATACTTGTCTTCCGCACCAGCAGATTTGGCCTTCCTGGTGTCTTTGCGTCTGGTTGGGGTGTTTTGGTAACTGCTGATGCTGACAGCTGCTTTCTGGCTTTCAGGTTAAGAATAAAATGACAAAAGAGCAGTATATCAAAATGAATAGAGGTATCAATGACAGCAAAGATCTCCCTGAAGAGTATTTGTCTGCAATCTATAATGAAATAGCTGGCAAGAAGATCTCAATGAAAGAAACAAAGGAGTTAACCATACCCACCAAATCCACCAAGCAAAGTGAGTAGCTGCAGGGTCAGGCTGCTTCCAGCTGTTGGCTCTTCACTTTCACCAAGCTGTCCCTTTTTAGAGTGAGAGATTAGTGCAGTGAGCACCACTTCACTGAAATGGGTCCTAACCTCCAGGCTCAGATCCTTCTGCTCTTAACATAAAGGCATGGTTCTGCCTCCAGACCTGTGCCAGGTGCAGCTGCTGCTTTTCACATCTCTGCATCTGAAGTGACTGCACAGACTGTGGAGAGGACAAGTTTTGGTGAACAGCAGCACAGGGAAATGCGTCTGAGGGCTTTATGAAGTGAAGGTGTTGCTGACATGGTGCAGAGCACACCCCCTGCTTGTGCCTTCCATTTCCAAGGTCACCCTTGTGCTTTCCTGCAGTTACAGCCTCCTCTTCCCAAACTCTGCATTACTGGTTTGTAGGCTCCTGACTTGTGCACTTGTAAAGTTCATTACCTTGTCCTCTCTGACACACCAGAACTGGTTTGTTTGCTCTGAGTGCAGATTCAGCTGTTCCTCATTCCAGCCTTTCTACAGAGAACATTTTGAGTCTTGCCTTCTGCTCACATTTGTGTGCTCCTGAGCCCTAGGAACAGATTGGTTACAGGAAATTTGCACCAGGATAAAAGAAGTCCTCTAATTGTCAGTGTTCATTTAATTAACATAATGAGTTTATGGTCATTTTAAAGAAGCTGCTGATTACTTTCTACTTGAGTTTCTCCTTCTTGATGAGATGGAGGTTCCATTAGTGAAATGAAAAGGTGATTAAGGTAGCTCTGCCTCAGAAGGCTGCCACTTGCTCTTGTTTTCTGTGCTGATGGATCACTAAGAACCTTCAGTTCACTTTGCATTTAGCTCAATGGATGTGATATTTGTGCTGTCAGTTGAGGCGATGATAAAAATGTTTGTTGTGCAAATCTAAAAATCCTCTAAGGGTTTGAAGTGAGGTTATTGCATAGAGAAGTTTGCTTTCAGTTAGAATTTCTCTGTGTTCCGTAAGAATAACAATTATCATCATCATCATCTCCTGCTGGTGTGGTCAAGATAATAAAGAACAATGAGTGTGGTACTTAATGAAAACTGATTATCAGGGTTCTTGAGGCCAGCATGGCCAAAAGAGGCAGAGCTGAGAGGAAAACTGTG
Organism: Ramphastos sulfuratus; assembly: GCA_013399055.1. Classification (NCBI taxonomy): domain Eukaryota; kingdom Metazoa; phylum Chordata; class Aves; order Piciformes; family Ramphastidae; genus Ramphastos; species Ramphastos sulfuratus. Next base: position 40,189 of record WBNM01032222.1, on the reverse strand, counting down.
TTCACAGGTGTGGCTAGTGAGAAGCAGAGGAGACTGCTGTACAACTTGGAAATGGAACAGATGGCCAAAACAGCCAAAGCTCTGATGGAGGCAGTGAGCCACGTGCAGGCTCCCTTCACCAGTGCAACGCACCTGGAGCACGTCAGACCCATGTTCAAGGTGAGAGGTGTGCTTGGAAATAGCACACAGGCCCCAAGTGCAAAATACTGACTGACAGGGCTGGTTGGGGGTAGTAAAGATTTGTGTCTGCTGGTTTGGTTGTGTTGGAAGCTACTGCCACAGGAAAGAAGGGATTTTGAGTCGTCTACTCCGGTTCCATCTACCCTGGGACTTAAGAAGTTTTCTGTGCTCTTACAAGCAGCATCTTGATGTAGTGGAGGAGTTAGGAGGAGGCTGTTGAGGGGGACAAAGTACAGAGAGTAGTTAAACTTGAAGTGGTAGGATTTGTGTTAGTGGAAATAAGAGTTCTAAAGGCGAGCAGTGGCTGAACTCAGCTGCTTGTGAGTCCCCCTCCTGCTGCTTTGCAGGAGCAATGACCAGAACAAACTGGCACTTCTCATGATGAAGGAATCTGTGCACACTGTGGTTCTTGCAGTAACTGTGGACTATCTTTTGCACAATAAGAAGTAAAGATAAAGGTTATCCTGGGAATACCCAAACTCCATGGACATCTGACTGCAGAGCTTTGGAGTTTGGTGTTTTCCAGCTGGCTGAAGGTGCTCGTGTGTGTTGGTTGCCGAGGGAAGCTGCTTCCAAGGGCAGCATTAATCTGCATCACTTTTGTTCTGTCTCATGTCTTCTCTAACCATACTTCTGTCCTGTTCTCTCTCATGTCCATTCTGTTCCATTCCCTTTTTGGCAAAGGCAACCCCAGGGTTGATGATGTGAGCTAAGGGTGGCCTTTCACCTTGAGCAAGGGGTTGGCTCAGTAACAATCCCTTCAAGCAGCAGCAGTTGCCAATGTGACTTTCCTTTTGTGCACGTTCCAGCTGGCATGGACACCTTTTCTGGCTGCCTTCAGTGTGGGTCTGCAGGACTGTGATGACACAGAGGTGGCCTCCCTTTGTCTGGAGGGCATACGATGTGCCATCAGGATCGCCTGCATCTTCAGCATCCAGGTAACAAAACAGACAAAGCTTTGCTTTGGGCACCAGCAAAACCTGAGAGGGCTTCTAAGAGCTGCTGGGGCTAAGCTCTGCAGTACCTGGAGGCCACCTGCTTCTGCAGTCACTGCTTCATCTGGTACTTGACTGGAAGTGTTTTGAATGAAGTGACCTCTTTATTTCCTGCTGTGTTGTGTTACGTGAGCCATGCCCAGCTACTGGATCTCTGCTTCCCCATAAGCTGACTGCTTTTGTGTCCAAGTCCTTTCCTCCTGGCTTTGTTCAGCTTTGTGGTGGTGTTCCATGAAATCAGCCTTTCTGTCCTGTTTCATAAGCTAAATAATGTGGCTGTGAACTGTTTGAAATGCTGCTCTCAACTTCAGAGAGATTAGACTTATGCGAGACTTCTATAATTGGCTCCCATTTTAGCAGTTACGGCACTGGAAATGTCATTCCTGATGTAATGCAGGAATGTCTCTTGCATTAAGCACAATGCCAAGAATTCCAGACTCTCTGGCTCCTGAGGGTAATTCTGATCAAACTTGGGGGCTTTATTTGTCTTTCAGTTTTTTCTATTTTAGAATCAACAGTGAATGTACAGCTACATCCCTGCAGGCTGTCAGTCTCTGCTGAGGGCAGTGCTGGGCATTGCAGGCACAGCTGGAGAGGGGCAAGCAGAGTTCATGTCCCATCGAGAGAGTCAGAGAGTGGCTTGGGTTAGAAAGGACCTTAAAAGGTCATCCAGTTCCAGCCCCCCATGCCCAGGGACACCTCTCAGCTGGACTCAGCTCCTCAAGGCCTCATTCGACCTGACCTGCAACACCCCCAGGCAGGAGGCAGCCACAGCCTCCCTGGGCAGCCTGTGCCAGACTCTCACCACCCTTGTACTGAGGAACTTCTCCCTCAGCTCCACTCTAACCCTGCTCTGCCTCAGCTCCAAACCATTCCCCCTTGGCCTGTCTCTAGACACCCTCAGGACAAGTCCCTCTGCAGCCTTCCTATAAGATCCCTTCAGGTATTGGAAGGCAGCTCTGAGGCCCCCCCCAGAGCCTTCTCCACAAACTGAGACAACACTGAAAACACTTTTTAATTCTTTTTTTTTTTTTTTTTCCCCTCCCCTGTGCAGCTGGAGAGAGATGCTTATGTCCAAGCATTAGCAAGGTTTACCTTGCTCACAGTGAGCTCTGGGATTACTGAGATGAAGCAGAAGAACATTGACACAATTAAAACTCTCATCACAGTGGCTCACACGGATGGAAACTATTTAGGCAATTCCTGGCATGAGGTAGAGTCATTTGTGCTGGGTTTGAACACAGCACCTCATTGTGTGTGCAGTACAGGGGCTCAGGGAAGTGCCAAGTGTATCCTTTTGTACCTGCATTATGTGGGCTTGCACATTATGCAGCCAATTAAAGTAGCAAAACTTGTCCAAGTGAGACACAAAATTGGGAGAGACTAATCCAATAGTGCTCAAACTGCTTATTGGAGAGAGAAGAGCAGGAATGTTTGGCTGACCTTGAGCCTTCCAAATCCTTCTCTTCTAAAGCTCTGCCTAAAGATGATTTTTTATTATTTATTTACTACTTCAGACTGCTTTTTGTTGCTAACTTCTTTGTTCTCTGGAACAGATTCTGAAGTGCATCAGCCAGCTGGAACTGGCCCAGCTGATAGGCACTGGAGTGAAGCCTCGCTACATCTCAGGGACGGTGCGTGGCAGGGAAGGGTCCTTCACTGGCACAAAGGATCAGGCTCCAGATGAGTTTGTGGGGCTAGGCCTGGGTAAGTACTGCAGAAATGAGGTGCTTGGTTGAACTGGCTGTGCTCAGACTGGCCCTGCTCTTTCTGAGGTTCTGAGGTGAGGCCATGAGTCAGTCCTTGTAAAAGTGTCTTGGGCTTTGAACAGAGCCATGCTAAGGTCTGGGACATTTGTTTTGCTCTGCTGAGTGTTATTGCTAGGATGGGAGAGTGGCAAGAGCAGGAAAATGATGGAATAGTGATGACCCTTGCTGTCTGAGGTGCCTCATTGGAAAGGAAAACCCTTTGGGAGTTGATAATTGCCATTGTTGGAATCGCAGAAGGAGATGAAGGAGTGACAAGGAAAGAGGGAAAAGCTCCTTTGTCACTGCTCGGCAGTGCTCTGAGTAAGCTGCTCTGGTGCAGGATGTCCCTGCTGACTGCAGGGGCTTGCAATGGCTGACCTTGGGAGGTCCCTTCCAACCCAGCCATTGTACAGTTCTGACCAAAGAAGAAAGGCAGGGCAGGGCTGGGTCACTGCAGTGCCAGTGCAGGAAGGACTGCAGCAGGCAGGCAGGTTGCTGTGTGCAGGCTGAGCACAGGGACTGCAGCAGGCAGGCAGGTTGCTGTGTGCAGGCTGAGCACCCTAGTGTGAGACTTGGCAAGGAATGCACAACAGCCAAACCGAGTGGGAGGTGAATTCTCCTCTTTTGGTTGCTGTTGACCCTGACTAAGGTGCCTCTCCTGAGCTGGTCTGAGCCATTGACTCTGTACATGAGATCACTTCTCATGTCCTGGTCTCACCTTGAGTTACCTTTAAAATGTTGACTTTTTCATGTATTTTTTTCAAATGAGAGCACACTTGTAGAGCACTAGGAAAGGAAGTGGCTCTTGGGAATGTGGTTTAATGGCCACAGTGGTCTCAGGCTGATGGTTGGACTCGAGGATCTCAGAGGTCTTTTCCAACCCAAACAATGCTCTGATGCTAAGGAGGTGTCTGTACCTCTCTGTTAGAAATGGATGATCTGTCTGATGCTCAGTGCCTCCTGAGCAGCTTCCCCCCAAGCCCAGCAGACACTGTGCTCCCCACCTTTTCCATGTTCCAGTGATGGTTTCACTGCTCTTAACCCCAGGCAGTCCTAATCCTCTGCAGTCAGTCCCTTCCATTGTGCTCTTGTGGCCTGCTCCTGTGGCCTGTCCTCACCTCACCAAGAGCTGCTGAAGGGAAACCTGCCTGGAAATGGATGTGTCTGCTGAGCCCTCACAGGCAGCTTCTCCCTGCCCTTCCTAAGTGCATTCTCCACATGTTCAGTGCTCCCCCATGACCTATCCAGCCTGGCTGTTGCCAGATGCTGGCAGTTTCTCTGCACCTAGTGACTTGCCTTGAAAAATGTGAAGCCCTAATGGCTCAGGAATGTAAACTGCAGTCAGGTGGCTGTAAATCAGACTTGCTGCTTGTCGGTGTGGATCCAGCTCAGGCTTTTTCCCCCTCTGTCAGGAAAATAATCTATGGCCAATGCAGAAAATGTTTCTCTCTGCATTGGATTCCTGGGATTCTTGTTAAAGTGCACAGAGGGAAACTGAATCCTTGTTTTTCTTAGTACTATCACTTCAGTCTTACATGGAAATGCTCAACTCAAAGGGATTTGGGTTTCAGGCACTCAGAGGCTGTTAGAACTTAGTCATTTGCTCAGTTGTTTTGGGTTTTCTCACCCTTGTCCAAATCCTGTGTTAGTGGCACAACTTCTCTTCCTCCTCCTTCCCAGCCCGTGCTGTGTCCTCTCTCAGCCATTGCTCACTCTTTGTCCCCTGCAGTTGGTGGCAATGTGGACTGGAAGCAGATAGCCAGCATCCAGGAGTCCATCGGAGAGACCAGCTCCCAGAGTGTGGTGGTTGCTGTGGACAGGTACAGTGAGAACTCGAGCTGGTGAGCAGTGCTGCAGCATGCAGTGCTCAGGGCACAGTGGTGGAGTGCCCCTGCTTGGAAAAAAATGAGTGTGGCTGTTCTAAAGGGCCTTGGGGGTTGGGGTTTTTATGGAGCAGGAGTATTTGACAGGCAGGAACAGAGCAAAGCTTAAACAAGAAGCCTTTTACTGCTAGGAAATTGTTTGCCCTTTATGGTAACACATCCCAGAATACCACAGTGGGGAGTGGAAGGGACCTTTGGAGATCCAAAGCAGGGCACCCACAGCAGCTCTTCAGCCTGAGAAGAGGAGGCTCCAGGGAACCCTTCTGGTGCCCTTCCAGTATTCAAAGAGGGCTGCAGGAAAGCTGGGGAGGGACTTTTTACAAGGGCTTATAGTGATGAGAGGTGATGGTTTCAAACTGGAAGAGGCTGGATTGAGGTGAAACATGAGGAGGAAGTTCTTCTCTGTGAGGGTGGTGAGGCACTGGAACAGGCTGTCCAGAGAAGTTGTGGAGGCTCCCAGCCTGGAAGTGTTGAAAGCCAGATTGGATGAGGCCTTGAGCAGCCTGGGCTAGCGGGTAGTGTCCATGCCCCTGGCAGGGGTGGTGGAGCTGGATGATGCTGAAGGTCCCCTCCAGCCCAAGCACTCTGTGGGCTGTGGGTTTTAGGGGTTTCCAACCTGGATGCAGCAGTGTCTTCTCCTGCCCTCCACAGGATATTCACGGGCTCGACAAGGCTGGATGGCAATGCCATTGGTGAGTGCTTCCTCCTGCCCTGTGAGCAGCAAAGCAGCTTTGCCCCCAGCCTCAGGAGAAGGCTGCATTGAAATCTCTGCTCACTCCACAGTGGACTTTGTGCGCTGGCTCTGTGCAGTGTCCATGGACGAGCTGCTCTCTGCCACCCACCCACGCATGTTCAGCCTGCAGAAGATTGTGGAGATCTCCTACTACAACATGGGCAGGATAAGGCTGCAGTGGTCCAGGATCTGGGAAGTCATTGGGGATCATTTCAATAAGGTATTCCTCTCTATTAGGATCCATGCTCCTTAACTGTCCCCACAGATAACTGTGACTTAGAGGTCTGCTGCCAAAGCAGGTGCTTGAATCGCACTGGGTTTGCTCTCCTTTTCTGCAAGCTCCTTGCTTTCTAGAAGGTCCTTTCTCCACCACTAAGACCACCCCATAGGTCAGCTCTGCTTCTGGTATCATCTACTTGCCCATAATGATGTTCCAGTTAGGTCAAAGTTGGGGTTTGATGGCATCTTCATGTGCAGTATGAAGCTCTGGAGGTGCCTTCAAGGTCACTTGGCCCATGACTATGTCCCAGATCAAGATAAAACTTGACAAAAACAATATAAAACTTCGTAGGGCAGAAATGCCTGCTGGAAGGCAGAGGTGCACACCACCGCAAATGTCAGAGCAGGACATGAAGTTGTCATGCCCTGGGTCTAAAGCTGGCTGCCTTTAGTTGTCTCCTAATTCTAGGAGGTGTTTTGTGAAGCTCTGGAGCAGAAATTGTCTTCTGTTGCTGTCTAAGCTGACTGTTTACCAGAGAGTGTTTGACAAGCATTTGTAGTCCTGCTCGTGGGAGGCTTTCTGGCCCCCTTGCTGATTTTTAGCAGGTTTGAAAGTGCTGGAACACAGAACTGTAGAAAGCAGCTGGAGCTGGGTGGGGGTTGCTGAATGGGTCCACCAACCTGGGCGCTGGCACTGGCTGCTGCTCCGTGCTGTGAAGCTCCCAGTTCTGCTCAGCTCTGTACCAAAGGCACTTGGGCTGGATCCCTAAGAACTCTGCGTTTCCACTCCCTCCCTAGGTTGGCTGCAACCCCAATGAAGATGTTGCTATTTTTGCAGTGGACTCACTAAGACAATTGTCAATGAAATTCTTGGAGAAGGGGGAGCTCGCTAACTTCCGCTTCCAGAAGGACTTCCTCAGGCCCTTCGAGCACATCATGAAGAGAAACAGGTAACAGCAGGCAGCAGCTGAGGTGCTGGGCATCCCGTGGCTTGGTGCAGCCAGCTGCTGCAGGACCACACTGCAGGGGTGGTGCTTAGTGGCTGGCTGTGGCCCCCTGCTGCAGGTCTCCTACCATCCGAGACATGGTGGTGCGCTGCATCGCGCAGATGGTCAATTCCCAGGCTGCCAACATCCGCTCCGGCTGGAAAAACATCTTCTCAGTGTTCCACCTGGCAGCCTCTGACCAGGATGAAAGCATCGTGGAGCTGGCATTCCAGACCACAGGACACATTGTCAGTGAGTACTGATCACCAGCACAGTGGGGCCCTGGGGGCCGAGGAGCTTTGTTCATCTGCTGGCACCGACAGGCTCTGTGCAAGGCATGGAGCGACAGCAGGAGGGGAGATGGCTTCAGACTGGAAGAAGCTGGAGTGAGATGAGACATGAGGAGGAAATTCTTCCCTGTAAGGGTGGTGAGGCACTGGAACAGGTTCCCCAGAGAAGTTGTGGAGCCTGAAAGTGTTGAAAGCCAGCCTGGATGTGGCCTTGAACGACCTGGTCTGGTAGAAGGTGTCTGTAGAGTCTTAGGTGATCTTTAAGGTCTCTTCCAGACCAAACCGTTCTGCCGTGCTCTGCCACCTCCCTGGGCAAACCACCCCACGGGTCCACCTGTCTGTGCTCTCTGCAGCCCTCCCCAGCTCTGAGCACACAGAGCAGTGTCCAGCTATAGCCCATGGCTCTGTTCTTCCTTAGCTGTTCAGCCGCCCTCCATAGATGCTCAGACACTCATGTCCCAGTGGGTGCCCTCCAGGGGATGTTGCTGTTTTGGTGCAGCATTCATCACGTCAGGTTTTGTTGCTCCTCAAGCCTCTGGCAGCACTGAGCAATGCCTCAGTCTCGCATGACTCCTTTCCCAGTGAGTTTAGATCTGAGTGACACTTTCTTCTCTCCTCTCCCCTCTTTTCCCCCAGCACTTGTGTTTGAAAAACACTTCCCAGCCACCATCGATTCCTTCCAGGATGCAGTGAAGTGCTTGTCTGAGTTTGCCTGCAATGCAGCCTTCCCAGACACCAGCATGGAAGCGATCCGCCTGATACGGCACTGCGCCAAATACGTCTCTGACAGGCCTCAGGTAGGGGCTGGGCTCAGCAGCTGAGCTGCTTCTGGGAAGGAGCCACTCCTGCTCCTCACTGACTTCCCTGCAGGTTTCAGAGATTCCTGGGGACTGTACTTTATGCAGGAGCAAGGGGCTTTGACAGTGTCAGCAATTTATTGTCCTTGATTCCCACTCTGCTGGGAGGGAACTGTCCCAAGAGCTGCTGGGAGCAGCATAGCTCAGGATCTGCTCTGCTGGGAAATGGGGGAGGAGTGGGGCATGGCAGAAGTGAAAATGCTTCATATCCCCTCAGAGTTATGGTAGAGCCTTAAGTTGTGTGCTGTCTTTATAGAAAGAGACTTGGCCTGAGCCTCAGGCAAATGCTGATGCTTTGATCTCTCATCTCATTTGTTTTGGTCCTGTTCCAGCAAGCTTTGCTTTGCCCAGCACTTCTCAGTGGTGTTATTTTGACTGCCACCTCAGCTGAGGTACCAGGCTGCAGTGGTGGGAGGTGCAGCCCAGGCTGTGTGTCCTGTGCCAGCCCCCTGCCAGCTGTGCTTTCCCCTGCAGGCATTCAAGGAGTACACCAGCGACGACATGAACGTGGCTCCCGAGGACAGAGTGTGGGTGCGAGGGTGGTTCCCAATCCTCTTTGAGTTGTCCTGCATCATCAATAGATGCAAATTAGATGTAAGAACCAGGTAACAATCAGTGCTTGTCATTCACATTCTAAAAGGATTGCTTTAGACTTTTAAAACAGCAACAAGCCTCTCAGTAACGTGAGACCAGAAAACTGCTGAGGGGTTGGGAGTTGTGTTACGGTAACTGATGAAGCGAGGTGGCCCAGAGTGCATGCAGTGGGTGAGTGTTGGGTTTGCTGAGAGAGTCCAGTGCAGTCAGAGAATTGTAATGCTTGGAAGAGACCTTTGAGGTCACAGAGCCCATCCCTTAACCCAGCACTGCCAGGGCACCACCAAACTGTCCCTCAGCACCACATCTCCATGACTTTGAAACCCCTTCAGGGATGGGGACTGCAGCACTGCCCTGGGCAGCCTGGGCCAGTTCCCTGGTCAGTGTGCAGCTGCCTGTGAGCCCTGCAACTGCCTTTCCTCTAGAGCTGGGGAACCTCCACACTCATTTTTAGACCTATTTTTACAATCAAAAAAACATTTTTGTGGTACTCTGGAGAGCAATTTTGCTGTTCTCATTTGAAATCCCCCAGTCCCCAGCAGTGTTGTCTGGCTCTTGCCTGTGGCTTCGAAGTGCCTTTGAACCAAGCTGATTTTCTGCTTGAGTTTGCTGCACTGCTGCGTCTGACCCACACCACATCGGCGTGAGCTTGGCAGTGCTGGAGCCAATGCTGCTGCGGTTGGACGTGGTTGGTTCAGTGGTGGTCTCCTGCACTCCTCACGTGTGGTGCTCCCCCTTCACTCCAGGGGCCTGACTGTGATGTTTGAGATCATGAAGACCTACGGACACACCTACGAGAAGCACTGGTGGCAGGATCTGTTCCGCATCGTCTTCAGGATATTTGACAACATGAAGTTGCCAGAGCAGCAGACTGAGGTCAGAGCTGGCAGCACACCTGGGCTGGCAGCAGAATGGTTTGGGTGGGAAGGGACCTCAAAGATCATCCAGTTCCAACCCCCACCCCACCATGATCAGGGACACCTCCCACCAGCCCAGGCCGATCAAGGCCTCATCTAACCCGGCCTTGACCAGCTCCAAGGAGGGGACATCCACAACCTCTCTGAGCAACCCATTGCAGTGTCTCTCCACCCTCAGTGCCAAGAATTTCTTCCTCCAGTCTAAATGCAGCTCACCAAGTAGTGAGGCAAACCTCCCAGCTCCTGTGGCTGACCTGTGCCTTGATTTGGTTTATTGGTGTTCTGGGGGAGATTTTGCCACTTGTGTTTTAAGCCATGTGTGTAGAAGGCCACAAACAGGACATGAAATTAATCACCCCTGGAGTCTGTGAGAGCTGCAGCTTTCACACATGGTGTCTGCAGTCTTGAGACACCAACTGGTGGCAGCATGCTCAGTGCAGTGAGGTTTGTAATTGGCACTGGGGGCACAGTGAGGAGGAGTAAATTGAGATTCAGAACATTTTTATTAGTGGGGAGGGGGAAAAACCCAACAAACCCAAAAGCTTAAACCAAGCAACCCAGAACTCAGCACTGTGCTTTCACTGCAGCCTTTTGACCTGCCAGACCTGGAGCAGGTACTGCCCTGGCAGAGGAGGTGGCACAGAAATGGCTCACTAATGTAAATGCTGTGTGAGTTAGGAGTGTTAGGTCCCCAGTGTCAGCTGGGTGGGAGGATGTCTGAGCTCTTGCAGACACACCTCAGGGCATTGTGATTCCCTGGAGGATACTTCGAAGCAGCAGAGAACTTAGTCTGGTCTAGGACTAGACACAAGTTTTGTGTGGAACTCGGTGTCTGGTGCTGCCAAAAGCCTGGGAGCTGCCTCTAGGGGCAGCTGTTGGGTCCATTTCTGCAGATTTATTTGTCTTGAAACCTGCTGGTTAGCAAAGCAGGAGTTGGGGCTCCAAGTGTTGGGGGTTGGAGATACAGGAAGGAATTGTGACACTGCAGTTCCAGCTGAGCCGATCCCTGTATCCTGCAGAGATTTGTGTCTCCAGAGCTCCACCTCAAACCAAGCTCTAACTGCTTCCTTTCCCCTCCCAGAAAGCTGAGTGGATGACAACTACCTGCAACCATGCACTTTATGCAATCTGTGACGTCTTCACTCAGTATCTGGAGGTCCTCAGTGATGTGCTGCTGGATGATATCTTTGCCCAGCTGTACTGGTGTGTGCAGCAAGGTAGGGCTGCTCCGTCCCTTGCACACTGCCAGCAGCTCAGTGTGTAACAGCAACAGACAGGTGCCCTGCTTGTCTCTTGCAGACAATGAGCAGCTGGCACGGTCTGGCACAAACTGCCTGGAGAATGTGGTTATCTTGAATGGAGAGAAGTTCACCCTGGAGATCTGGGACAAGACCTGCACCTGCATGCTGGATATCTTCAAAACCACCATCCCCCACGCGTAAGCCAGTCCCTCCTGCCTCTGCGCAGGGCCACTGATGGCACCAGAGCCAAACCCAGGGCTGCTGAGCCACATCCATCCTCCTCCACCTGACCCAGGTGTCCCTCCAGGGTGGCAGTGGTGAAGATGAGTGAACACAGCACTGCTGTTTTTCAGTGTGTGTGAGAGAATACCCTTCAACCTGCCAAGACTTCTTCAGTTTCTAGAAATACCCAGATCCACCTCTCGTAATGTTTGGTTCCTTTCAGTTAACCACACACAGAGGGGGCTTTCTTAGGCTGATTTGTGTTTCAAGCAGTAAATTTGGTGCTGGTTTTATGTTTTCAAGGCTGCTGACTTGGCGACCAGCCAGTGGGGAGTTTGGCTCTGGATCTCCTGCTGATGCAAAAGAGAAGCTGGTAAGCTGCTGAGAGTCTGGGGCAAAGGTGGTGTGGAGTAAGGGAGAAGTGACCTTGGTGTAAACCCAGCTGGGTTCACTTGGAAAGAGCATTGCAGACCAAGTGCTGTTTGATGCCGACCTAATGCGGTGCTGAAGCAGCAAATGTCTTAAGGTGTGAAGCGCTCAACTCTGCTGCCAGCAGCTCTCAGTCTCTTGTCTTTGCAGGATACGCTCTCCCAGAAGTCCGTGGACATCCATGACTCTGTTCAGCCCAGGCCTGCAGATGGACGTTCCTATCAGCCCAGCACAGGGCCCGCAGCAGCTGAGGAGCTGAGCAAAGCCAGGCCCACAGCCAGTGAGTGCTCCCTGGTGGTTTGGCGCTCGAGGGGTAGGCAGCAGCTGTCTGACACCTTCAGATACAGCCCCAGCTGTGGCTGTACAGGCCTTTTGGGAGAAAATTGGATGGGACTCTTGTGGGTCCAGACTTGAAACTCTGGTTCAGCTGCTGGCTTGCAGGCTTTACTCAAGGCAAGAGCTCAAACAGTAGCTCTCTGCTTGCAGTGCTCTGCAAAGCAGGAGCAGCACCTGACAACCAGAGGTCTCAAGACTGGTTTGAGGAGGCTGCCCAACCTTGTGTCAGTGCTTGAAGTGCTCCTGCCTGGTGGTATCAGCACTTGCCACAAGGACAAAGGAGCATCAGTGATGCTGCTGCTGTTCTGAGCCACCTCTGCCTGTGGGCAGCCTCAGGCTCTGCTCTTGCCATTGCAGTGGTGCTGATGAGGTCACTGCTCTGGGTGGCTTTGAGATGAAATGAGCATTTCTTCAGAAAATGGCAGGTGGCTTTGAGGTGAGGCCATAAAAAGCTGCCAGCTGTGGACATGGGGAGCAGCCCTGGGTTTAGAAGAGTAATTCCCAGCGGTGGGTTCCAGGTTTGGCTTATGAATGTGCTCCAAGTTCAGCTGCTGCTCAGCAGGCCATTTTCTTTCTTTCCTGTAAAGAATTCCCTGAACAGAAGTTGTTTGCTGCTCTTCTGATCAAGTGTGTGGTGCAACTGGAGCTCATTCAGACCATTGACAACATCGTGTTCTTCCCAGCAACCAGCAAGAAAGAGGATGCAGAGAATCTGGCAGCAGCACAGGTGGGCAGGGCTGAGAGGGGTGTCCCTGACAGCTGCTTCTCCACTGGCTCAGATCTCAGGAGCTCCTCACTGGTAGTGTCTGGAAGTTCTTGAGAACTACTAGCAGGCTGCAGAGATCTTTCACACCTTGGATTAAATTGCATTTTAAATCTGTGGGGATTGAGGTGGTGGTGGAAGGGATTTCTGTTGTTGGCTGTTGCTGCCACTGACCACAGTGCCCAGTTTAAACACAGCTGCAACTGCAGCCAGGGCTGAGCTACCACAGGAGCCTGCTGAAGGCACTTGGGAAGTTTTAATCTCTTTTATTTTTCGCCAGAGGGATGCAGTGGACTTCAATGTCCACGTGGATACCCAGGACCAAGGCATGTATCGCTTCCTGACCTCACAGCAGCTCTTCAAGCTCCTGGACTGTCTGCTGGAGTCTCACAGATTTGCTAAAGCATTCAACTCCAACAACGAGCAGAGAACTGCCCTCTGGAAGGCAGGTGAGGCTGGCACCCTGGAGCCAGGCTTTGGGACAAGCTGTCACTGTGCTGCCCAGAAACAGATCCCAAGGACTTTGGGTGTCAGGCTTGGTACACCTCAGAGTGAAGTCAGTCAGGTTGTGAAACAGCTGGGAAAAGGGCTCTGTGCTGCTGCAGTCAGCCTGGTCCTTGCACCACACAGAGCTGTGTTTAGCTGTGCTTTTAGTGCTTGCTGGGATCATGCCATGAGCTGCTGTGTGCACACACAGACCCTCCTCAGCTGAACTGAGCTGGTCTTAGTGTTTGTGGCTATAAACATGGGTGCCAAGCAACAGTTCTGGGCTGTGCACCCAGCAGTAGAATGGAGAGCTGCTAACAAAAATGCAGTTAGTGCCATGAGGTGGTTGTGGCTAGGCACTGCCAGGCAGGCAGGTGAGCCAATGCTCTGACTGGGTGCTTGGTGTTTGTGCAGGTTTCAAAGGCAAGTCCAAGCCCAACCTGCTGAAGCAGGAGACCAGCAGCCTGGCCTGCGGCCTGCGCATCCTCTTCCGCATGTACACGGACGAGAGCCGCACCAGCGCCTGGGAGGAGGTCCAGCAGAGGCTGCTCAAGTAAGGACCATGCAGCTGCAGCCAAGGTCAGAGGAGCGTTGGGTTTGTTTGCAAAGGAGCAGCTCCTGTGCGCAGCAGAGCTGCTAGAGCCAGCAGTCTGCTGTGCTGACAGCCAGCCTGAAGGGCTTCCTGCTGTGGGGGGAGTGTTGTGCCTCCAGCTGCTGCTTGCTGCCTCTGCTCTGGGTCTCAGAATGTCTTTTGGAAGACAAAACAAAGATTGTGTTGCCCTTTTTTGGTAGCATGTGGGGAGGTGGAGGGTAGTTATAGCTTCTCTTAGAGCAGCCATCACCTGAACCCTGCTCACCTGCACAAGTGGGCACTGGCCTCGAGGAGCCTGTGGGCATGCAGAAGCTCCTGGCTGTCTGGTTGGTGGGCACTGGGAACAAAGGCTGCCCTCAGTGTGTGCAGAGCTGTTCAGGCAAGTGTTGGATTAACACAGAGCTTAAAGCCACACAGTGGAAGGATGTTGAGGCTTACAGAGCAGGGAGTGGAGCCGAGCCCTACCTGGTTACAGCAGCAAGGGATTAATTCTTAAAGTCCTTTTCTCCCATGCATTTTAATAGCTCTGGAGAGCACTCGATACACTTTAAATGCCTGCAGACAGCCTGGTTGTGTTTTGTGAGCATGTCTGACACTGAGGGCTCAGGGCTTTGGGTGTCAGCTGAACAAAATCCCTGCTGGCACTGCTCAGTGGTGGTTGTAGCCTGCTGTTGTTCTACACCACTTGTGCAGTGGCAAAGCCAAAGCTCCCTGCCTGCCATGGAGCTCAAACTCAGGTGTCAGTGACTGATTATTTGTGCCCCTTCTCTCCAGTGTCTGCAGTGAGGCTCTAAGCTACTTCCTCACACTGACATCAGAAAGTCATCGGGAGGCCTGGACCAATCTGCTGCTCCTGTTTTTGACTAAAGTGCTGAAGATCAGTGATGACAGAGTGAGTACTGCTGGGCTGCTGTTCCAGGTGTTGAGAGGCAGGAGATAGCTCCAGAGCAGTTCCTCAGGCACTGTCACACACCTGGCAGCAGAAGCCTTTGCTGCTTTGCAGACTCTTTAAGCCACTAATGCAGTGAGGGAGAAAATGTGGCTGAGAAAAGCTGAAAGATGCAAAATCCCTCCAGCTGCTGTGCTCAGCAGCTTTGACTGCTGAGGAAGGGGATTAGCAGCTAAGGGTTTGTTCAGAGAAATAACTCTGTGCAGAGCCAGTGCTGCAGGAACCTTCTCCAGGGCAGTTCTGCAGTAATTAATCCATAATTTGGTTAGAAGGAGAGGGAGACCCAACTTGCCTGAAGTACTCAGTGAAAGAGGCCACCTGCAAGCATAAAACTGGTAACAGGAGGCTTGTTCCTCTTAGAGGTCTTCAAGACTTGGTAATCTTAAAGGTCCTCTCCAGCCTCAGTGAGTGTTACAGGGAGCTCTGTGCCTGCAGCAGGGGGGGTCCCAGCTCTCCTGTTCCAGCCCTGCAGCTGCAGCTCTGAAGCAGTTTCTTTCTCTGCCCAGGTGGTTTCTCACCTTGGCTCAGGTATTTACCCTTGTTATCACAGAATCATTAGGAGTGGAAGAGACCTTCAAGGTCATTTGAGTCTCACCCATAACCTACCTACCCTGACCACTGGAACATATCCTGAAGCACCACACCTGCATGCTTTATGAAACACCTCCAGGGATGGCAACTCCACCACTGCGCTGGGTACTTGCCCCATGCCCTGGCTGCTGCCTGGGAGCCTGACTGCTGGTTTCTGTTTGTCTCCTCAGTTCAAGGCTCACGCCTCCTCCTACTACCCCCTGCTGTGTGAGATCATGCAGTTCGACCTCATCCCGGAGCTGCGGGCGGTGCTGCGCCGCTTCTTCCTGCGCATCGGGCTGGTCTTCCAGATCTGCCCCCTGCCCCAGCAGGAGCCTGCCACGGGCAGGGACTGACCACTGCTGGGGCCTTCCCCTGCTCGGCTGCAGGTGAGGAGGGGGTGCAGAGCCCACAACATGGCCGAAGGTCCCTGGTACAGCTGCTCACCACTGTTCCTGCGGCGTGAGGCTCCGCTCCCCCTTCCCGATGGATTCCCACCCTGTGCTGTGGGAGCGAAACGTACCCAAAGAACTCTGGCTGTAAAGTCTGAGCTTCGGAGAGAAGAACACCTCAGGAGAGCTGTGCTGTGAAGGAAAGCCAACGAACTTCCTGCTGGTGGTAAGAGACTGAGCAGCTCTGGCTGGTGCCGCAGGACCGTTGCGCACTCAGGCTGCCTGAGACGTGGGCAATGCTCCTGTGGTACGGGCAGAGGCAGGGCTGCTACACAGCCTAACACTAGACAGTTCTTCCCCAGTGGTTTGATTTCTCTTAAGTTGCTGAGAACCCAGCACACTTCATCCTTTACCAAATGCACTAGAAGAGGTTTGGGTTATTTTTATGTTTGGGGTTGTGATTTTCTTTTTCTCCTGTTGTTTTCTTTGGATTTCTCTGTTAGCCCAGCAGTTAGTGCTGCTGACTCCTGTCAGGAGCAGAGGTAGAATCATCATGACTGACACCACTACCTGTACTATACTTGGTTTAGGGCTTTTAACTCTTACCAGAGCCATCAAAATGATCCTTCAAGGACTGGAACTTGAATCACTGCAAATGAGTCTCGGCTGTTGTCTGCTGTCAGATTTTTTTTTTTTTTTCCCCCTGTTTGATGTAGATTTCCTCTCCTGTACAGAATTTCATGTGGAATATATTGCAGTAACAAAACGTGGCATGGTTGGGGCTGGTCGAGTTCATAGCGATGTCTTCATACTGTGAATTGTGCTCTGATGGTTACCAGGCAAAGCTTCTCAAGCATTCTGTACTCCAATGGATGTAGAAATTTTTTTCAGATGGACAAAATGTATATGGTACAGATCTGTAAAGTTTTCTATGTAAAAAAATTCTGTACAACTTTCTGTACAATATTTGGTTCTCATCTGGCATATTCTAATCAGGTTATAGGTCAATAAAGTTTTTGAACTCTTTCACCAGTGCAATCAAACCACAGCCTAACCCCCAGAGGCTTCTTCGGTGGCTTTCTGCCCTCCTGCTCTGCTTACAGAGGAACAAGCCCCAGCCCTCGGGGGCAGGAAGGTGGTGTGCTGTGCCTGACCAAAACATGCCACTGTTGGGCAAACTCAGGGTGAGAAAGGAGGATGAAGTGCTGGCAGCTGGGCTAGTCACAGCCATGTCTCAGGCCTGCCTTACCTTAGTGTCTGCTTAGGCTCAGCAGCTCTTCCATCCTGGCATGCTCTGGGCACTGAGCTCCTCTGTCCTTGTTGCTTTCCTGTGCCTCTCCATAGCCTTTACCTGCTGCTTGGTCAGAAGCAAGCTGTAGCAAAGGGCAAGTGACTGAAGTCCGCTGTCACAGTTTTAGTAACAAAATAATTTATTCATAAATTAAATCTATGCAACACTCTCTACCTCCTGTCCCCTCCCATGCTGTGTGCTCTAAGTACAGTTCTGGCAGCCACACACCACAGGACTGCTGAGCTCCCATGCAGGACAGGACCCGTCCCTGACCTGCCCTTCCCCAAGGTATTGACTCTTGGTAGCAGCTTAAACCACAGCTCTGCTGCTGGGCTCCTCCTTCTCCAGGCAGCTGTGGAGATGGCTGCCACCAAAGCTAACCAATTCCCAACTCTCACACTCCCTGCCTTGTGCTGATGCCAGCTCCGAGGATGAAGTGCAAAACCCACCAAGCCCACCCTCTGCATCCTGTGCTCCTCTCCATCCCTGCAGCTCCTGTGGCTCCATTATTGCTAGCAGGGCACAGTCCCTACCTACCCCAGCCCCTGGCACCACAGGGCATAGCTGGGACCTGGGGCCAGTGTCAGCCGTGGGCGGTGGACAGGCCATGCCGGCTCAGCAGTGTGTGCTCTGGTGACAGTGTCACCGGGCTGGGCTTCTCAGCCATCAGTCTCTGGAGGGTCTCTGAGGTGCCTGGGCGCAGCCAGGGCTCTGTCGCCAGCGTGTCCCCAGAGCTGGGCCGCCTGGCAGCGTGGGACAGGAACTCATCTGCGTCACCCAAGGAAGTGTTGGCACCTAAGGGAAGGAGAGCAGCCAGAGCCAGGTGACAAAGGCTTAGCACAGCTTACAGCAGGCTCCTGCCCTGAACAAGCTTCCTGGTCTGCAGTGCCTGCAGGAACAATGCTTTGGAACCACTTCTGTTCCTACCCAACACAGGGCTCTACAGCCCTGGGGACTGGCCCCAGCTCAAGGCTTTGGTGTGTAACACCAGCAGCTCCTCCCCTGCCAGATAATAAGGGGGGTCATGCAGGCAGCCTTGGCTGGACACAGCAGAAAGCCATTAGGACAAAG
The DNA here is from genome assembly GCA_013399055.1 of Ramphastos sulfuratus. Lineage (NCBI taxonomy): Eukaryota > Metazoa > Chordata > Aves > Piciformes > Ramphastidae > Ramphastos > Ramphastos sulfuratus. Next base: position 22,445 of record WBNM01032222.1, on the reverse strand, counting down.
AGCAGGCTCTGGGAATCAAGTGCAGCAACTGGCTCACAATCCAGGCCAGAACTGCCAGGTCATTAACAGCTGCTCTAAGTGGTACTGCACACAGTCCATGGAGCTGGCACATCATGCTGCTGGCAGTGCCACAGCAGCATTACAAGGGCAGACAGGAACATCTCCTTGACTGCCTCTGGAAGGCTGTGTTGGAGGTTGCAGGGGAAGGCCTTGCCTCAGCCAGACCTGTGTGCCCCCCACTGCTGTTCCCTCACCTGCTGCAGCTCTGCTGGGGCCAAGAGGCTGCCCCTGCAGCCGCTCCTCATTCCTGCCCCTCAGCTGCTCCACCGCCAGGCTGCAGTTGGAGTGCAAGGAGCAGCTGTCAGGCTGCAGTGGGGGTGTCCAGCCTGCTGGGGTGTCCTCCTGCAGGGAATCCAAACCCCAGGGTGTCAGAACAGTGTCCCTTGAAAGGGGCTGCCTGGTGTGCAGCACCCTCAGCAGTGGTCAGAGCTATGCCCAGTCCAGGTCCCATACTCACAGCAGGTTCCAGCACTCTCTGCTTCAGTCGCCTCCTCTCCCTTGCAGAATGTGGAAGCTGTGGTGACAGACCCACTTCTCCGAAGGCAGAAAACATTTCCCCATTAGCACCTGGAGAAAAAAAGGTGAGGTCATTTTCAGAGACAGCACAAAGTGGCTGCAGCACACAGCTGGTTCCGTGGAGCTTTGCTTGTCCCTTTGTGGCTGTGATTTGCTGGCACTTCCAAAGGGTTACCACAGCTCCTGTTTGAAAGTTGCAGTGGGAGTCAGCATGTCAGAGCCACTCCTTTACCTGACACCATGGGGAGGAGAGGTACCAACTCACCAATAAAAGCACTGTCTGACTCCAGCAGGGAGCTCTTCGGGAACTTGGTGGACTCATTCCTGAGCTACAAAACAAGCAAAGTGTACACCTCAGTCAGAAAATAAATGTCCCACTGGAGGCAGCAGATCCACCCCCTCACTTCAGCCACTAAATTCACAGCAACTGCTTCAGCTTGGCTTTTTCTCCTCCTTCCCACCCCGGCAGCTGTCTAACATCATATAAATATGAAACAAGTGTGAGTGGAGATTAAAAAGGAGGTAAATAATTAAGCTCTTTACACACAACCTGTGTGCTGGAGCAGCTGCTGCTCACTGCAGTGAGGACTTGCTGGTTACCTCAGTGCAATTCCTTCCTCCCATCATGCAGGACACAACATTTCCCACACTTGAAAAGGGCAAAGCAATGCAATAAAAAATCCTGGTTCATCCTTACCCATCCCATGGGTTGTGATTTCCCAGCAAACACACAATCTTCTGGATCAACAAGAGCTAGGTGGCCAAGGAACAAAATGGCAACATTGTTATCAGAACATGAACACCAAAACACTCTGAGTTTATCAACACCTCACACAAAGGCCACTCTGCAGTGCTTCTGTGAAGCCCCACAGCCTGTGGTGGATGCTGCAGAACCTCTGAGTGCAGCCTTTACTCCAGTTTCCCTACACCAGCTTAAGCAGAATCAGAAATCAAGTAAAACTCGGTGCTGAGAACACTCAGCAGGGGACAGCCCTTCCCTAGCACTCTGCCCTCACCTCCACAGACCACATCTTACACAAATCACATCTTTGTTAATCAGAGAGACCCTTAAGTCAATGGCATTCAGCATCCAGTGGCTGCTATGCTGAGCTGCAGCACCTTAAACTCCACCTGCAATTCAGGTGGCACCCAAAAGCCCTCCTGGTGGAGATGAGTCTCTGCTCTACCAATCTGCTCGAGCTTGCTGTGAGCCAAGTGGAAAACCAAACCAATCCTGTGCTCAATCTCAGAACAGAGCCAGAGGTGAAACCTTTCTTCCAGAGTCGAGGCTCACCTGAGCCCACCTTCCTTTCTGCCATTACTGCCAGTGGTCTGTCCAGAGCTAGCCAAAGGCAATCAGGAGTCTTCATTCACATGTGGTGAATTTCCAGTTAACACTCCTGGACACTCCAGAAATGTTTATTCCATAACCCAGGCTCCTGCTTGTCAGGAACAGGCTCCTTTGTGTAGCTACACTCAGAATGGTGTCAACAGAGCTCCTGACAATGGTCCTCTCCCGGAGGGGGAACACCACAGCAGCCAATCTGACTAGCAAGGAGGAGGCCATGTCCCACAGTGCTGATGGACTCAGTTCTGTCGGGACTGGAGCAAGCCCCAGGGGGGACTGCAGGCTCCACCTGCTGAGCACAGGACCTCGGCAGCTGGCAGAGCTGCAGGGGTCCACCCAGACAGCTCCACACTACAATTTCAGCATCCTGCTGCTCTACTCTCTGGTCCTCAAACTGAGCTTGGAAAAAGTCACAACTAGAGCTGAGGGAGTTTTAATTCTNTGTTAGATTGCTCTTACTGATATTTTGTATTTGTAATTCCATTTTTAACACACACTTAACAAATAAGTACTTAAACTGGTCACAGAAATAGTTTTCTGAACTATCCCTGAAAATAATGACCAAATTCAAAGGAGTGTTTCTAGTTACTTTAGGCATACAACAGGCTGTAAGTATTAAAACCAAATGTTTAAAACCCACACAGACCCCCAACACCAAACCCTGAATTTGTTGGCAAATCTTGTGCCAAACAGCAACTGTAAGAGAAATTGTCATGTTCTAGTGGCATCTTTGCAAGATGACCTTGACACCCTTCTTGAAAAAGTATCATGAAATACTTCAAATCCCAATGTGTTTGTGACTTTAGGTTCTGTGTGGCAACCTAAAATTGGTATTTTCAGGAAAGGAATCACAAGTGTTGCTGCTGAAGTTGTGGGTTGGCTTTCATGTTTATTCAGAACTGAAGTGAGACACTGAATTACCACTCTTGTTCCCTCCACTAATATTATTATTTGTGGGATAATGGATTTCCTTTTAGATACCAATATATGATGGGATCATAAGATAACTTGATGGCAGCTAGACTGTGAAATATTTTGTGGAGTGTGTCAGAGGAACATCTTCAAGATAAACTTACTAAACCCCTTGCTTAATTTGGAGAGACAAAGAATTTGGAGAAACAAAACTGACAGAATTGTTCAGTAACTGAAGGTGGACTATTGCTTTGAAAAGATGGCATTTAATTTATTTTATTGTAAAAGCTGTGTCAGGGGTCTGGCTTCTGTCTGATTTTTGCAATTTGCTTTTGCTTCAATGTTGTAGGTAGAAGAGGACCAGCTGTCTTCAAAACATGCTGTCAGCCAGGTAGAGATGATCAAGATCGGGGCAATTAAAGCTGGCATGTTGGAGAAGCATGTGGAAAACCTTTTGACATCTTTTGGAGACCACGATTTTGCCTACACTGATATCTTTCTCTTGACATACAAGGCATTTACATCCACCAAGAGAGCGTCCTGGAGCTTTTCCTTTACCGGTAAGTGCCCATTTAAGATGAGAACTGAGCCATCAGTCAGAGATGCAAGAATTCCTCTGAATACAAAACTCTGCTTAGAATGCAAGTGTGGCTTTGGCCAGGACTTGCTGTTGGGGGAGCACATGGGCAGCAGAGATGTTGTTCCTTTTCAAAGGCCACAGTGCTGTTTACTTGCCTAAACACACAAACTGCCTCATAACATATCAGAGAATCATACAGAGTTACAGAATACTAGGGGTTGGAAGGGACCTTTGGAGATCAGGTTCACCTAGAGCAGGTTGACAATAATATAATGCAGAGATCTTCCCATCAGAGTAATCATCTCAGAATTAAACATGAGATGAACACATCTAAGCTAACATTTTGTTTAAACAGACAAGGAATATTTGTTTCCCCTGCCTTATCTATGGCAGCAAATGGTTATTGCTTATGACTGTTTTTATTGTGCATTGCAGCAGTGTCTGCAAAGCAAAGCTGGGGTTGTGTCTGGCAACATCTGCATGCATGTGTCTTTTCCATCAGTGCCCCTGTGATTTACAGCTGCTTTTGGTGTGTGAAATTTAAAATCTGAAGTCATCCTAATTTTCAAGAGAAATAGCAAAGCTATTTTGAAATGCAAGGTGGGGAGTAGTTTGGTTAACCTCCTAGCATCATATGAATATGTGTTTTTATCTTCAGATACTGGGTGTAAAATGTGCCTTAGGTCATCAGTGTTTGACATCTGTAGGAGCTGTGGTTTGCAGCACTGGTGGCATTACATTTGGCTACAGTATCTTCTTCATGATTTCTGAAGATTCTTTTTCTAAGAATGTATCTCAGCTTCCACCAGTTAAGAAAAGCTTAAGTTTTGGTTTTTTTTTTTTTTTTTCTACCAGTGCACTGATTTCTCTGTCACTAAGGAAGTCATCTTTAGTTTTGAGATGGAAGAAAAATGTTCAGTTTCCTTATCTTAAGATCCATGGTCCAGTCAAGACTGAGCAATCAATTCCCTAAGGTCAAGCAGGCTGTCAGTTCATATCACATCCTGTTCCATGTATATTTTGCTTGGTCTTCTGCTTACCTGCATGTTTTTCTGATGGCTTGTGTGTTGGGATAAGGGAATTTTAAGTCTGGCTTTAAATGGTCTTCATTAACGTACCAGACACCTTCCTGTCTCCATTGTCTGAATGGAACGGGGTCGATTTGCCTTGTCACCTACAAAGAAACTCTTGTGTTTAACCCCCAGAGATAAATCGTTAGACACTCCTTGGCTATGAGTATTTCAGTAGTTGTCTCTGTAGGAGAGTTTAATGTCTGTAAATGATAAAAGGGTTCTCAAATGCTTTTATTAGAAACAAAACAACACTTGGCAATTTATGGTTTTATTTTTTAGTACTTAGGTAGGACAGAAAGCTACAAGCTCTGCTGATTTGGGCGCTTCCTCTTGCCCTGTGAGAGTCAACAAGGGAGCTCAGTTCTCTTCCATTCATTCCTGGCCAGTGTAAAACAGAGAGCTATCGCTATTTTCACAGAATGGTTTGGGTTGGAAGGCACCTTGAAAGGTCAACTAGCCCAACTCCCTTGAAAGTCAGCAGGCACATCTGCAAGGAGAGCACATTGCTCAGAGCTCCAAACAACCTGACCTGGACTGATTCCAGGGATGGGGCATATACCACCTCTCTGGGAAACCTAAGCCAAAGTCTCACCACCTGTCAAAGATTTCCTCCTTAGACCTTCCTTGGGTCTCCCTGGAGCCATTTTCTTGTGTCTCCCTGTAGCCTTTTCCTCCTGTTTTACCATGAGAACTCATCAAAGAAGGCTAGTAGTTAGAACTTGGCCACAAACACCAAGAAGACAGTATAATGTAGTAGGTAGAGGCAATAACAGGTAGCCAGTGGGTTCCCGCACTCCCATCCAAAATGAGCTCTAGGGTCTCCTCTAACCTCCAACTCTAGGCAAACCATTTGGCCTCCCCCTGTCTCCATCAGTCCAATCATAAAATGTGAGCTAATGCAGCAGCCTTTCTGCAAAATAGATGAAGGATTTATATTGGGGGTGAGAAAGATCATTTCACCCCCAGCTGCTTCCTCGTGGACCCAAAGGAGCTTGCTGATGAGATGGAGAGAAAAGGGAAAGAGATGGAAATACTTTGGACATAGGACAGTGATGTTTTTTAAATGCTGCTGTGACACAGTGTTCTGGGCGTGTACTGAGCTGGAAAAGATGATTAAAAGTGTGAGGAAAGAGAGGGTAGCCTCTCTGTGGGCACCCATCTGTTTGTGGCCTTTCTTGCACCTTGGGCTGTGGAGATGGACTGGCTGTTGTGTGACACCTGTCCTGGCTGAAAGTAATGGTACTGAATCTCCAGATAAAAGCTCTGCCACTGACATACTGCAGTGCATGGGAATGGTTTGGAGCTGTGCCTGGGGAAGTTCAGATTGGACATTCAGAAGCATTTATTTATCAAGAGGATGGTCAAACCCTGGAACAGGCTTCCTAGAGAGGTAGTCAATGCCTTGAGTCTTCACTGTTGAAGAGGCATTTGGCCAATGCTCTTAACAACAGCCTTTCAGTTTTGGCCAGCCCTGTAGTGGTCAGGCAGTTGGACTAGATGATCATTGCAGGTCCTTCCAACTGAAGTCTTGAATTCAATAGGAGGGTCTCAATATAGCATACATGGATTTGATTCTTTGTTAGTTTGCATTCGGGAGGCTATAACTTGTAGGAGTGCAAATCAGAGTCAACTTCACTGAAGTCCCTGGCAAAACCTGAGTAGTATCTTAATAAGATTCCATACATAAAAAGGACAAATTAACTTCCTTGCTCAGAAAAGTCTCCAGGTGGGTGCAGGTGGGTTGTGACTGTCTCAGTGTCTTTATTGCTGTGTGAGAAGCAGGAAGATCTGATTGCATCCGTAGGTGTTGTGTGCAACCCATGTCTTCTCTCTGTGTTTGCTCTTAGAGCTGCTATAGTACCAGTGTTAAGCACCTGGCTCAGTCAGTGCTCCAAGGACTTCCAAGAGCCTCCCAACTACCCCTCTCTCCTGAAGGTTCTGGACTACCTGAACAGGAACCTGCTTGACTCTGACACAGGGAAGAAGGCCCAGAAGCTCTTGGAAAAAATCCAGAGCAAAGAAACAGAGAACAACTGTGTGCTACCTTTCCCTCTTGCCTTTCTGTTCTACCAGACTATGTGGTACCACAGGGATTTATGTAGAGCACACTTCATTAACTCTTCTGCTTAACCAACACTATTGAGAGGCTCACCAGTGCCTTCTTGTTTCTTTCTTTTTAAAACCCATAATCTCTGTATTAGATGAAATCTGGATTTAAGAGCATTCCTAATGCAGTATTTTGGGGATACAACTGCAATCTTATTCCTCTGCAGTTTGTTTTTTGTTGTTTGGAGATTATAAAAATGTATAAAGACCGAAAATATAGATTAGCGACATTCAGCAGTGCTAATGAGGAATTTTGGTTGTGGGGTGGTGGTGTTTCTTTTTTCAGAAGAGAGGTTAGAGAATGGCTGAAGCCATTTCTCTGCTAAGAATCCCTGAACAGCTCAATTCTAACTCTGTTTCTTTTTCTTCCACCTTTTCTTTGCCAATTTAATCTACAGGTCAATATCTCTCTTGCTAAAACATGCAGCACAGTGGGACCATGGCATCAGGCAGGCCCCTTTGGGCATTCTGCTGCAGTATATACTGCTTTCATTCACTGCTTGCTGTACAAATTTACTGTTCTGTTTTCTGTCCTGGGGAGATGATGAATTCCTTAATACCAGCTGCCATGTCCTGGAGGTCCAATATGAAGAAGAATCAAAATGTTCTTCTTTCCCTGAGGTCCTTGTAGCAGAACAGTTGACCTACATGAACTCAGTATGTAGAGGGGAAATAGTGCAGGGTTTCTACAGCACTATCTTCTTTTAATGTTCTGTCTGTGTACGTATAGTGTTCCACAACAGGTAACACACTCTTTTCAGTGGTGCCCATTCATAAGATGAGGATCAGTGGACACAAACGGGAATGCAGGAGGCTGCACCTCAACATCAAGAAAAACTTCTTTGCTGTGAGGGTGCTTGAGCCCAAGAGCAGGCTGCCCAGAGAGGCTGTGGAGTCTCCTTCTCTGAAGAGATTCCAAATCCATGTGAACATTTTGTTCCTGGGCAACCTGCTGTGGATCACCCTGCTTTAGCAGGGTGGGGGTTGAACTAGGTATCTCCAGAGGTCCCTCCCAACCCCCAACATGCTGGGATGGTGTGGGTTGTTGGGACACAGAACACTGCTGTACTTGGTTATCCAAACCAGCTTCCTTCACTGGGCTTTTTTCCTTCAGTCATTATGAAGTTTTGGTTGGTTTTCTCTAAGGTATGACTGTAAACGTGTGTAGGCTTTTTGGCAAAGTTCAGTGTTTGACACCTGAGAAATAAGACATTTTGACTATATGTCTGCCTGGCCTCAAGATGTACAGGTAGTCTTTAGTGCTCTGATTTGGTTTGTCTATATTAATCTCCTTCAAAATATCACTATATCTTTTTTTAGTTTTGTTTCCCCTTGGCCATGCAACTGATCTGAAGTTGTCTCTTCTTTTCCCAGGACTGTTTAGCTGACAGTTTTTCTAGGGCATCAAGCCTATAAATAATGTGCCAAAGTGTCTATTTCAAACTAAGAGAAAACAAATCTTTACCTTTTAATATTGCATTAGATTTAGATCCAATTTGTACCGTAAACATTGTCCACTGTCTTGTGGACAACAGAGGTCTAGGAGAATCCTGCTGACTTAAGTCATCTCTATTTCACTCTAGAAATTGTTCCAGAAAGTCGTTTCCCAACATTGTTTGGGGAGCATTTGGTCACGAAGGGACAGGGATGAAAACAAAGAGCTGGTACTTAGCATCAGAGCAACCATCACTCAGTTCAACGCCATTTGCAATTGTGTTGTGAGCACCATCGTGAAGAATAAGGACACTGAGGTGCTTGAACGTGTCCAGAGAAGGGCAACAAGGCTGGTGAGAGGCCTCGAGCACAAGCCCTATGAGGAGAGGCTGAGGGAGCTGGGATTGTTTAGCCTGGTGAAGAGGAGGCTCAGGGGAGACCTTATTGCTGTCTACAACTACCTGAAGGGTGGTTGTGGCCAGGAGGAGGTTGCTTTCTTCTCTCAGGCAACCAGCACCAGAACAAGAGGACACAGTCTCAAGCTGTGCCAGGGGAAGTTTAGGCTCGAGGTGAGGAGAAAGTTCTTCACCGAGAGAGTCATTCCCCACTGGAATGGGCTGCCCAGGGAGGTGGTGGAGTCACCGTCCCTGGAGGTGTTCAAGGCAGGTTTGGACGTGGCACTTGGTGCCATGGTCTAGTCTTAAGGTCTGTGGTAATGGGTTGGACTTGATGATCTTTGAGGTCTCTTCCAACCTTGCTATACTGTGATACTGTGATGCTGTGACCTAAAAACACATCGGAGAGTCCGGATCATGGAGAAATGGATCCGTGTTGCCCACATAAAGCATTTATTTTGCATTCTTCAATGTTTCCGGTGCGGAAGATGGGAGAGGAGAAAAGGGTTGTGTGCATTGGTCTCAGGCTAGTGAACATCTTAGCTCTAAATCTTTCTTTTTGACTGCCTTTCTTTGTAATAGCAAATGAAGTATTCCCCTTTGTCTCCTTAGTTCCTTCCCCACCATGGAAATGGGGGTTGGTGCCGGTCTCTTCACAGGGCTGGGAGCTCTAATGAATGGGTGAGGTGGATGGGTGTGCCATACACTTGATTATATATTTATGGTAAGGCATGGATAAATTCAACCACTTTCCTAGGAAGGAAATACTGCTCCTACCAGTGAAAGAAGTGACATAATGATTGACAGCATCCCAAGGTTAGACCTGTTTTCAGAGGAGCATTTGACAAGAGTGGAGTTGGACTGGCAGTGGTGCAGGCAGAATAAGCTTTGTGGTCACCTGTCTTGGGCTATTAACAATCAGTCCATGAGCATCATGCTCCTTCTCTTGTGTCTATGAATGCAGTGGGAGCTGAAATCAGGTGTGGTAGAGGACAGCACAACTGTTTATGTTTTCCTAGCTTCATATACATCATGGAATTATGGAATTGCTTTGCTTGGAAAAAAAGACCTTTCATATGAATCAAAGTCCAACCCTTCTCTAACTCTGCCAAGGCGGTGCTAAACCATGGCCCTCAGCACCACATCTCTGCCACTTTTAAATACCTCCAGGGATAGTGATTCCTCCCTGGGGAGCCTGTTCCAGTAAGAACCCTTTCAGTGAGGAAGGTTCTTCTGATGTCCAACCTAAACCTCCCCTGGTGCAACTTGAGGCCATTTCCTCTTGTCCTATCACTTATTAATAGGGAGAAGAGACCAAACTCCACCTTGCTCCAACCTCCTTTCAAGTAGTTCTCACCTCTTTTCAAGTAGTTCTTTATTCCACTTTTCTTCTCTCTAGAACTTGAAGCTGTAGCATAAATGCATGGAAGTGAGGAAAAGAAGATAAAAGAGCCAAAGCCCATAAAGTGTTTGGTGCCTGAAGATGGGCAGTGATATTTTTGATGCTCAATATTTGTACAGCTGCCTGCTCAGCAGTGGGGATGTGTAACAAGCATGACAGTGGTCATACAGAAGAGCACTTGCACGATGGTGATGCTGACATTTATTGCTGCTGTATTTCTAACCACTCTTTTCATAGGAATGTTGTATGCTGAAGAATTTTTCTGCCCTGAGGGCCATTGTTTTGGCATTGTAATCCTGTGCCATCTTTCAGTTCAAGAGTTCCCGGGCATGTGTTCTAAAGTAAGTTTCCTCCGGCTTCTATGGCTAGCCCCAGACAAAGGCAAAAAACTCAGTGCTTGTTCTGCTCCTTCACAGACATCTGTTGTCTCAGAAGAGCTCCTCATTCCTGTAAGGCTAAGACGTGAGCTCCTCTTTCATACTGAGGGGGCAGCCTGCCCTTGGGGATACTGGGTCTCTTCTGTCCTTTGTAGCATATTGGGTCTTCCACAACCTATTCTGAAAAGCTGTGGAACCACCTACTCACCCAGCTCATGTCCACCATTCTCAGAAGTTCAGCACAAGGGCACTGTGGTACTTGCCTGTTGGCTTCTCTCCTTTGAATCACAGAATCATAGAATGGCTTGAGTTGGAAGGCACCTGAGATGATCTCTCTCTGCTATTTTTTCTATCCTTTGAATCCATTTAACCACCTTCTTAGAACCATCTTAGTCTCATACCCTGTGGTGTGATTGAAATCCCTGGTGTACCAATGTGGCATTTCTTTGTGATGTTGTAAAAGAAACCCTAAATTTATTAGGAGCACCAAAAGTTCCCAGGAAGGTCCTAGTAGACATGCAGCATCTCATTGGATACATTTTGGTGGTGTTATCTTTTATATGCCCAACTGTTAGTGATCCATAAGAAAAAAAAAAAGTGATCTGGTCTGATTTAGAGCTTACTGCTAACACAAATGATGGGATCTTTTCCTGTTACAGAAAGGCAGTGCTCCTGTTAGAGGAGTTGGCTGATACCTTTGCAGACCGTGACAATTACATGGCAGCTAAGGAGCTGATGGAAAGGTGAGACTTAGCTTGAATTGCAGTGCTTGTGATCACAATCACAGTTGAGCTTAGGGTGATGGTTTTAAACTAAAGCAGAGAGATTTAGACTGGCTACAAGGATACTTTTCCCACTGAAAGTGGTGAGACACTACCCAGATTGCCCAGAGAGGTGGTAAACGCCTCATCCCTGGAACCATTTCAGGTGATTTGGACAGGGTTGTGAGCAACCTGCTCTAGTTGCAGATGTCCCTGCTTATTGCTGAAGGTTGGACTAGAGGAGGTCTAAAGGTCCCAACCCAAGCCAGTCTGTGATTCTATGAAACAATTGATAAATATAAACATGTTCATCTTTTTCAACTGTCTAGTTTCTGCCCTACAAGAAGGAATCCCATTAACTACTCTTGTTAACGACAAAGAGGTGGAAAACCACACAATTTCACGTAGTAAAGTAGGTAATGTAAATATTGGAATTCTTGTGATAAAGAAAATTAGCTCTAGTCAGAACAAGAATCTTTTTTGAACAAGGTCATGAAGCTTCTGATGCACCAGTTGAAAGCAACACAGACTTCTCCAGAGATGGCTTTGTAAAATGTGTCCACTTTCCAGTCTGCTGATACAAATGGCTTTTGCCTCCAAGTTGGCAAAGATTTACAAGGGGAAGAGAAATCTGGGATAGGGAGGGAAAAGTGTTGAACATAATTTTTAATTTGACTGTGGAAAATACGTCTCCTTTTGGATGGTAGAAACAAGTATTTCCTTCACAAGTGTGTAGAACCAGGAACTGTAGAGCCCAGACTCTGCAACTTCTATTAGCCTAGAAGGTTTAAAATGTGAATCACTACTATTAAAATGAAGCTGGGTGAATGGCTGGGGAAGATGGACACTTCGTGGAGGAAAATTGAAGCAGGGATACCTGGTGCCTGGTACTGGTCTGGTACAAGGGGGTCTGGAACTAAGCCAATAGACAGGAGATCCGGACAGAGCCACACACAGACCAATATGATCCAAGCAATGCCATGCTACTGTCCTTTACTGAAATATGAACATGCATTTTTATACTCTTCTAACAGACTGTTCAAGCCAGCCCATTACAAAAGCAATTGGTCAGATCATTTAAGGGACAAGGTCTTGACCCAACCAGCTGGCTCAAATCGCCCAGATACAAACTCTCATGGAATGCTCTAATTGGTCTAATTCATTAAGGCACGAGCTGTAAGGGACCAAACAGTTGCAAGCATCCTATCTGTTCGGAACACCTCTTGTTTGCCTTGAATCTTCCTCTTGTTTTGATTTCTGCAGGCTGTTATTGTAGTGCTTCTGCAGGCTTCTGTAGCCTGTGTCCTTGGCTGTTGGATAAACATTTCAAGCAGGCTTGAGAAAATTCAGCTTACAATTTTGCAGTTAGCAAACTTACTTAGTTAACTTGGATTTACTCACATATCCAGCTAATACAGAATATTTCCCTACAGAAAATGTTTCATTTGAGTTGCCTGTCACATAGTACACCATCATCAGGTAAAAATCACTAGAACAAAGCAGAAACTACTTCCATAGGCTAGCCAGGACCATTGCTCCTTCTCTGGCAGCAGGTAACAAGGGACCCTGTCCCTCCTCAGTGCTTCTTCCACCAGCAGGGTTTCCTGGTGACCCACTGTTAAAAATCAAGGTAGGGTGGCAATACTGGTGAGAGCATCCTGTCCTCATCATAATTTGATTTAAGTTCTAGGTGAGATACTGAGGATGATGAAATGAAAGAAAACGTGATTTACAAGACCACTGTTTGGTTATTCCATGTCCTTATTCTTGCTCTGATCTTTTGCAGGGGACAGGGCAAATCATGGTACCTTACCTTGGTACTTTTCTCACTGATCTTGTCATGCTGGACACAACCCTTCGAGACTATGTGGAGGTAATCTGGGGCGATTATTTTTGAATCCTAAATATCCTCCTAATCTTTCCAGCTCTGAGTGTCCTTTCTTGTATCTTCTGCTGCATTCTGATGCAGCTCATGAAAATCTTTTGACCAAAAAAAAAAGAAGAATCTTGGCAGCAAGAATCTTATGTGAATTTGTGTGCAGTTATCTTGAGGGACAAGCTTAGCATCAAGCAGGCTGCCCAGGGTAGCGTTGGAGTCCCCATTCCTGGAGGGATTTCAAAGCCATGGAGATGTGGTGCTGAGGAACCTGGTTTAATGGTGACCTGGCAGTGCTAGGTTAATGGTGGTACCCTGTGATCTTAAAGGACTCATCCAGCCAAAATGATTTTATGATTTTATGACTGTTTCCTTAAGTTGAAAACATGAGGACAGGAGGCTTTCCATTATTCTGTTTTATTTTTCTGAAAAGAGCATTTCAGTTGTAAGGATTTTTGTGAACAACTGGTAAATTACCCAGCATCAGGAATTCAGCTCTTCAGACTGATCACTGAAGTGCTTCAGTATTGACTCAGACATATCTGAGCCCTGAAGTGATTTAAAGACTTGGGTTTTTCCCTTTCTCTCTAAGATGAACAAGCAGAGGGAACCAATCTGGCATAGGAAGTTAAAAAGAATTGTGAGAGTCTGGTCTCTTAACAGAGACTGAGGACAGGGCCAATTTTCCAAGGTGTTTGTTTCAAAGGTTTTCAAACACCTTTGAAATGTGGCCCCATTCATGGAGCCATGCTGCAGGCACTCAGCCTTCCTTTTCCTGGTGCTGATATTTAGGATACAAATGGGCCTGCACCCTTTTCTCTGGGCTGGCAATAGCTTCTGGTCTCTTTGGCTGTCGTTTGTTTTGCCAGACTGCACTAAATCAGTAAGGCTGCTAGATGTCCATTTTCTTTTTGGCCATTTCCCTTCTGTCCATGGGTCGTGTTCAGCTAGCATTCTTGAGAGTCAGTGGCAACACTGCTGAACTCAAGCCTCACAGAACAGACCAAAGCATGTTTTCAGCATGTAAAATCCCACTAGCATTCTCCAGGTCTGATCTCAACACAGCTTCTATGAGCATTCTTGTACCGGGGCTTTTCTTCTTGGGCGAATGGCCATGTAGGCCATGAGGACAGGTATCCTCTGGGGACTTGGCTGTATGAGTGCTGGGGTTTACACCAGGTCTGGAAACAGGTATTTTCAGAAGGCCCTTGTTCAGGGCAAGTCTGTGCTTTACATCAGTCCTACTGCTTCATCCTGTTTGTGATTACATTCAACTGAGCATGTGCTCTTCTACTCTGACCCCTTCCCTTTGCTTCCAACAGGGCAGGCTGATTAACTTCAAAAAGAGGCACAGGTTAAGTTGAATGTTCTGTGATTTCTTCTAGAGTATTCTCTTGATGAGGACACATGTCTTTGCATCTACAAACCCATTCATTTTAATGCAAGTTTGTGAGAGAAAGCTACATCTCTGAAATGCTGCGAAGCCCTGCCAAACACTGAGGGTGGCAGAGGAAGAGAACTTAGTTTAGATGTGTGCAGTAGGGGAAGAGGAGCTTCAGACCACTGACCTCCCTGGGATTTACCAGAGGGACATGGTCATTCCTTCCATTTGGTGTCCATGGGAATACATGTCATGTGTGTCCAGTGCGTTGAATCAGACCTGGTGGCACAAAGATAGAGTTTTTTTCTTCTGCTGCAGTAAACAATTTCTAAGTAAAAGGCTGCAGAGAACAAACTAGGCACATGGGACTAAGAAATCAATTCTTTCAGTCATCCCTTTCAGCCTGAGCCTCATTGGTCAGAGAGAGACAAGTAATTCTGTGTAGGAGTAAAGGTACTAGGGTGACATCTGTTCAAGTGATGTCGTGCCAAATCTCCCTTCTGGGGTCCAAGAGCAGACTTGGGTTTGTTTGTGGGAGAGCCAGTTCCTTCCCATAGCTGCCCCCAGCTCTACAAACCACTGCTTGCACTTGCCTTGCACATCTGACAGTATGGCTCGGGATACCATTAATGCCATACATGAGCTTCTCCATGGTCATCAGCCCAGCTTTGTATGAACCAGCACCAAAGCTGCCCTCTGAACCATGCCAAGGATTTGGCTCCATTCCTGAGTCAATAACCTGCTTTTAAGGGGCTTGTAAGAATTATTTTAGTGTTCTAGTCATATATATCTAGGGCAGCAGTATATGTTCCTCTGGGTGAAGTGTGACTGCACAATGTGCAAAGCCAGGGAGGACCAGAATGCTTGCATGGCAGGCACCCCCCAAATTCTTGCCCTTGCTTGCTGCCTGCGAACCACCTAAGAACTAGCAGGATTCTTCTCTAAGAGCTGCTCTGGCCATCAGAGGAGAGTGGATAGGGTCAGCTAAAGAGCTGAAGAACCTACAACCCCTTGCTACCTGTCATGGTTTGAGGAGTTCCATGTTATCCCAGAAAACTACAAAGACCAAGATCTGTCCCAGGGGATGAACTGGTTGCCCCTGGATATTGTAATTATGTTATTCAATCCCATAATCCTGCAAGTACTTTAAAAGTAAGCAGCAAGGTCAGTTCACTTGCTTATCTCCCTGCCTCTCCAGCCTCTCCAGAGGGATCTTATCTGGGTAACTAGGTAACCATGGAGGAGGTACCTCTTAGGCCAGCGGCCTCTGAGGCGGCAGCCCGTAGTGAATTTCAGCCTATTAGGGACCTAAATGGGAGACAATAGGGGATGGGAGAAAACGAGCACTGGGCTTTTGGTGGTGTTTTTTGGTTTGATTGGGGGGAAGGTTTTGGGGGAATTTCTCATGTATCCTGTATCTGTATTAGGGGTTAAGGATTCATGTATGCCGTATCTTTTCCTGCACATCGTTAAATACAGCCTTTCTGTATTTTCATCTCCAGTTCAGCGAGAGCATTATTATTTTACTGCCCTTTTCCTTAAAGTAAGATAATCTCAGTCTGTTGCACTCTCGCACAAAAAAATGACAGAATAATGGTGGGAATGCGGGCAGTACGGGACAAATTACCACAGAAATCGGTGGTTGCCTGTACGGCGAATAAATAATTCTAAAGTAGAGAAAGAGAGACGTGGTTAAAGATCGTGCAGGCTGCCGGCACGGTGCCGAGCGGCGTGCTCCCGGAGTTGGGGGCACAGGGCACGGTGCCGAGCGGCGTGCTCCCGGAGTGGGGGGCACAACGAAGCTGGCCACTTCGTGTGTTTCTTCCCCTCCCGCCGCGCATTTGCGGGCTGCAGAAATGCCGGCGGCTCTCGGAGCCGCAGAGCAAGCAGTCGCAGCAGTATCGGGAATCAGAACCCCAATTCCCGACTCCGATCGGGTGCCGCCCGACCCAGATTTCAAAGATGGCGCTGGGCGAAGCCGGCTCGGCCCTTCTCGCCGCGCTAGTGGCCGTGACGGTGGTGACGCAAGTAATCTGCGTCCTCTGGCTAACCACAAGCTGCAATACGAGCCGCTAAGGTACTTTGACGGTACCGGACCCCTCTCCCATCAATAAGACAGTGGTATTTATGCATGGTCCTAACCTGGTAATGCCTCACAGTGGCACTGACCCCGCAGGGGGTCCATTTCAGCTACCTGTTTCTCGTCCTCCACCCGAACCTTCTCCTTTTCATCTGAAGCCTGATGGGGGGATGGAGAAGTGAGGAAGGATAACTAAGCTTAAGAAGCAGGATGGGAGAATTGATAAGCTTAAGAAGCTCATGTGATGGGTGGACCACTAGATGGATAAAAAACTGGCTTCATGGCTGCACCCAAAGAGTGGCTGTCAGTGGGTCCATGCTCAAGTGGAGGCCACTGACAAGCAGAGTCTCTCAGGGATCAGTCCTGTGACCAGTCTTGTTCAACATTGTTGGTGGCATGGACAGAGACATTGAGTGCACTCTCAGCAAGTTTGCTGATGACAGCAAGCTGTGTGCTGCAGCTGACATGCTGGAGGGAAGGGATGCCATCCAAAGGGACCTGGACAGGCTGGAGAGGTGGGCACAAGCCAACCTCATGAGGTTCAACAAGACCAAGTGCAAGGTCCTGCATCTGGGTTGAGGCAATCCCAGGAACAAATACAGGCTGGGCAGTGACTGGCTGGAGAGCAGCCCTGAGAAGAGGCGCTTTGGGGTGCTGGTGGATGAGAAGCTCAACATGAGCCAGCGGTGTGCACTTGCAGCCCAGAAAGCCAACCAGATCCTGGGCTGCATCAGGAGAAGTGTGGCCAGCAGGTCGAGGGAGGTGATTCTCTCCCTCTACTCCGCTCTGGTGAGACCCCACCTGAGTACTGCATCCAGTTCTGGAGCCCCTGTTACAAGAGGGATGTGAACATGCTGGAGCATGTCCAGAGAAGGGCCACGAGGGTGATCAGAGGGCTGGAGCTCCTTTCGTATGAGGACAGACTGAAAGAGTTGGGGTTGTTCAGTCTGGAGAAGAGGAGGCTCGGAGGTGACCTTATTGTGGCCTTCCAGTATCTGAGGGGGGCCTACAAAAAAGCTTTTTAGGATATCAGGTAATGACAGGACTAGGGGGAATGGAGCAAAGGTGGAGGTGGGTAAATTCAGACTGGACATGAGGAGGAAGTTCTTCACCATGAGAGTGGTGACACCCTGGAATGGGTTGCCCAGGAGCGTGGTTGGGGCCCTGTCCCTGGAGGTGTTTAAGGCCAGGCTGGATGAGGCTCTAGCCAGCCTGATCTAGGGTAGGGTGTCCCTGCCCATGGCAGGGAGGTTGGAACTAGATGACCCTTGTGGTCCCTTCCAACCCTAACTGATTCTATGATTCTATATGTCTGCACTAGGGAAGCAGAATGATGCTTTTCCTTTTTCTTCTGAATGGCTTTGTATTTCAGCTGTCAGAATTCAGTGTACTCCTGGACTATACCAATTACAGGAGGCACTGTGGAACCTACTGCCTGACCAGTGCTGAAAGCACTGAACCAGTGGCATGATAGGTCCACTTCTTATACCTCTAATCTTGCAGCCAGAACAACAGAGCTGTTTGGTGATAACACCAGGGGTGGTGCATCACCTGGGGCACAAGAGGTATACAGAAATACAGAGCTCTTGAAGGTACCAGAGCTCAGGTTACTTTTATCCTCCCTTAAATTATGTCTAGGAGTGCAATCTATAACCATAGCAGGTGCTAATGTTGGGTCTCGAGTTGACTATGTTGCAGGCTTGAAATAAGCCTATCTACTCCTGATGGCTTGGTGGGTTGAAGAGATGGAACCTGTCTGCAACAGAGGCATCTTCACTCCTGCACACTTTGGAAACCAATAAGCCCTCAAATCAATTGCTCCAGGGGTGGAAGGATTCACTGAACCTGACTGCTTCTATTTTGAATAGCCCCTAGGGGTAGAAACACACACCACTCGAACTGGTTATGATTGTGGTTGGATGTTTGAAGAAACAGCTTCACTGAAAGGATTCTCAAACACTGGAACAGGCTGCCCAGGGAGGTGACTGAATCCCTGTCCATGGAGGTGTTTAAAGGATGTAGAGATGTGGTGCTGAGGGCCATGGCTTAGAGGGGGCAAAGAATGGTTGGACTCAGTGATGTTAAGTGTCTTTTCCAAGCAAAACAACAGTTCTGTGCTTCTCTTTGTGGAGTTGCAACCTTCTGTGAAGTGGGAATCGCTAAAGGCTTCTTGAATTTCATGAATATTGCTACTTTGAGAGATAGAACAAAAAATGTTGCCTGTAAAAATCCTAACCCAGTGGCTTCTGTTTTGCAGTTACTGCCTGGCACAGGAGATCGAAGCAGCTGCTAAGATCAGATCCACACCACTCAAATGTCAGAAGAGTGTGGTGAAGAGGCTCAGCCTGTGAGTGTGATGGGGCAAAGGGCATGTGGTATGTTAATGTGAACCTGAATAAATCAGACAAACAGCTGTAAAACCTGCCTGGGGATCCAAACTTCTGCATGGCTTTCAGCTAGAAACTGCTTCTGTCTGAAGCTGTCCCTTTTCTGTTGTTAAGAGTCATGAGAGTTATTTACGATGAAAGAGCTTAGAAAAAAAAAGAGCCTTCCCAAAGTGTCAGAAAAAGGAACAAAATCAGTGCTGGATTATAAATTTATTATCTATTGTCTCATAACTTCCCTGAAAGCAGCTGTAGAATGGAGGATAAAGCCTGACCTGTTATTAGTCTACTTTGCTCTACACATGCAAAAATTCCTTGCAGGATTTTAAGATTAAAATTAAGTTTAGCAAAAAGGCACTTGATAAAAGAAACAATCTGCCTCACTGCCTTCGAGTTAGAGAAGGAAAAAAAAAGAATCATAGGGAGACATGTCTGTCCATTTGTTTGGTCTAATGCCACAAAGATTCAAACAGGAGGTGGTTGGAGATCAGGGGCAGGCAGCTAAGCAGCCACGGGAAACAATAGGCCAGCAGGGATTCAGGGAGAGCTTAAGGGGATGAAAGCAAAGTTCAATGATTGAAGTAAAAACACCTTAAAGGAGAGACACTTGAACTTGATGGGAGAGGAGATACGAAGGGGACTCCCACATACCAGTGCATGAAGAAGATGAAGGGGTGTTGGGTCTTATTATCTGGATACACTAGCTGAGAGCTAAGTAAGACAGAGGAGAAGGGCCATGAATGAAGGGAAAGAACTGCTAACAAAGGAAAGAGCTGCCAGCAAGGGAAAAAGTGGCCAACACAGCTGCTCCTCCTGCTATGAGTCATTCAAGTTAAGAAAGTAGCTATGTAGAATAGGAAGGTAGTTATGTTAACCAAGGATGTAGCATGGCAAAACAGGATGCCTGATAATTAACTGTGTTGAGGTACTTATCAGGGTGAGAAGAGCTCAAGAAGAGCTGCCTGTAACCAATCAGAGAATGAATAACATGTGACCAGGCAGTTTAGTCCTGTATAAATATGTGCTAACTCTCTGCAATCTTGAATGTATCAAATTGATATTGGCTGGTCATCTCATCTCAGTTCATCCTCCTCCCTACACCTAGCGATCCCAGATGTCACGTGATTCTGCCACATCTGGTGAGCCCCCTGACGTGATTTCGGTAAGAGATTGTGAACAGGGATTGCTTGCTGAAAAGGTGAGGGAAGGCTGCTGGGCTGGTGGTACCTTGTTGCAGGCACCAGGCTGCCCGAGAGAGGCAGGAAGTGTAAGCGTACAGGGACAGCAGCATGGGAAACATGGTATCTGCGAAAGAGAAAGCAACAATTAAGTGTCTGATGTGAACAGCTGAAGAGACAGGCATGGATTTAAAGCAGGCGGATCTCAAAGACCTGCTGCTTTGGGGTCGACAAATAGGCTTTTTTAAAGACTCTGTACAAGTGTTTGATTTAGCTGCATGGCAGCAGCTGAAAGAGGATCTATGGGACTCTATTGGTACTGGGCAAAAGTCTGTGGCACAATTGGCACCAGTTTGGAAAGTGCTATGAAATGATTGAGCAGGCTGCTTCAGAGACATCCGTTAATACTGCTCTATGACAGGCGCTCGCGGTATATGCCATGCCTGATCCTACTCCCCCCACTTATGTCCCCCCACCTGAGGAAAAGGCATTCCCAGTGGAGGAAACAAATTTTTGGAATGGGGGAAGCAATGTCGTACCTTCAGCGCTGCTGGGACCTTTTGAAGCAGATGGGGGCAGCACTCCTGCCTCTCCCGCTGTGGTCTCATCTCTCCAACCACTTTGACCGGAGGACATATCACTGCCAACAGACGATGACATGGGTTTTGATGATGGAACTGCTAATGCCGAGGGTACCACGAAAGCTCAGAGCCAGCTATATTCCGATCTGGGAGAAAGGGAGTTTCTGATCGAAATCCAGAAGCAGGGACGATTGATGGAAGATCTACTGGAAGAGATGAGACATTTGGACAAGGGGGCAAAAAAGGCTCACGTAAAACAAGTTTACAAAAAGGCTCACCAGGCCATTGTGAATGGACTGAACAGACTTTCAAAAGAAACCACAGATGAAACCCCGAAGCCACAAACAACTGTGAATGGGCTAAATAGACTTTCAAAGGTAACTACAGCTGAAGCCCCAGAGCTGCAAATAGCGCAGCCTGCGATCCCGAACAGTAATCAGCAAGCCACGAATAAGGGCTCAGCCACTGAGACGCCAATCCTGACAACAGAGGATCTTTACAAAAAGCAGCGAGAGTTGCTTTGGATGGATATGTGCGTGGAGGACGGACTGTGGACTGCAGAACAACGCACGGAATATGAAATAAAAAATATGGAGCTATACAACCAAGGGACTTTAGTAAGAGAGACTGCGATACAAAGCACTCTGAAAAACCAACCGACTCAGCAGAGAAGAAATGGTCTGTTCCAACACGTAAATGGGAGCCTCTGGACTGGAGAACCCTAAGAGAGGCCCAAAAAGCTATTATGGCTTATGGACATGATAATAAGCATGTACAAAACATGGTGGAACAATTATTTAAAAGCCAAATATTAACTCAAACAGATATTAGGGCCATAACAGAAATGTTACTGGACCCCACACAACAGCTGTTATTCCATGATAGATGGAGGAAGAAGGTGGAACTTGCCCAGATTGAGAATTTACAATGATCAGCCGGTGACCCTCTTAGCTACTGGGAATAAGGCAGTATGCTGACCGTACTGTGCAAGCTGCTCAGCACCCATCGATAACAAAGCAAATGCAAGCCCTAGCTTTAGCCGCTTTTAAAGAGGTGCCTCAGATTGGCAAGCCTATACCTTCGTATAGCAAGACCATGCAAGGGCCCGAAGAGCCGTATATAGAGTTTGTGAACAGACTCAGACAAGTTATTGATGCATCCCCCAGTCTGACTCCAGAGGCAAAAGGTGTGGTTGGAAAGGACCTAGCAATTCAGAACGCAAATGAAAAATGCAAGACTATAATTCTTGCCATGCCACAATCAGCTGCGCTGGTTGACATGATTGAAGCCTGCTCAAGAGCTCCACTGCTCGAATTAGAACTGCAGAAGGCAACCATACAGGTGCAGGCTAACGCTGCAGCACAAGCAGTGGCGCTGAAACCTTTGGTAAAACAAGGACAAGGAGATCGTGGAGGATATTATGGAAAGATGGCCTGTTATCAGTGTGGACAGATTGGTTACCTAAAGCACAATTGCCCTAAAAAAGGCAAGACAACATCCAATAATTCAACCTCATTGGTAACCTCTTTTGGAGGAGCCTGCGTCAGATGTGATAAATTTGGACACAGAGCCACTGAGTGTCACTCCAGATTCAAGAGAGATGGAACACTCTTGCCAGGAAACGGGAAACGGAGCGTAGGAAAAGGTGGAGGGTGCGAGGATACAAACAGCTCCGCCTTGATTGAACGCGTATGTGGTTGCCTCGATGAACTGCAACCACCAATGAGAGGAAGTGCCAGACTTGATGTGGCCGTGGCTGACAACACAACAATAAATGATACCAAAGTCCATATTGTACCATCTACAGTTAATGGACCTTTGGGCCATGGATTAAGTGCCTTATTGCTTGGACGATTGTCAGCGTCCAAACAAGGTATTTTAATCATCCCGGGAGTGATTGACTCAGATTATAATGGCAACATTGGAATCATGGTACAAGTATTATCCCCCCCCCGGTCACTTTAATGCAAGGAAGCTGTATTGCACAATTGATACCCTTTA